>JAPTHN010000010.1:32748736-33284593 GCA_026936325.1 Platynereis dumerilii
AATACAGTGGTTGAAATATGATGTATATTGTAGGGATTCTACAGTTCACTGTGATTTAGCCAGTGATCGATGGAAATGGAAAATTTTCGTTGAGGGAGCTCTCGGCTGGTGCAGTGGCAGCGTGCCCTTCCAAATTTTTAAAAGGAAAAAAATCATGCCACCAGTGTATAATTTTGGCTAAAATGTCCTGGTCCCCCCCCCCGCCATTTCCATCACTGGATTTAGCCCAAAAAGGGTGAATTTGATCACTGCACAAATCTGGTTGATCATTGCACATTTCACATTGACCACTGCACATGTTGGGATTGTTGCATTCTTATTTTATACCCTGTGTAATACAGTCAAGGCAATGTAGTATACACCCCCTCCCCCACATTTTCTTCCTCTTTAGCCCATATCTGATTAGGAAGTACAAACAATCCACAATCGCTTAACACACCCCCATTGTTTGCAGAATCGATCCGTCAGGTGTCTCTGACATGGTTCAAGGTCATTTGAAGGTCAAGGGAAACCATCAAGGTCAGGAAAAGTCACGAGAGTCAGGTGCAAGGTCATTTGTAAGTGCAATAAGTGACCTCTGCTCAACATGCACTTAGGGAAGGAAGTTTGTTGTTCCCTTGAGAATACAATGGTAATGACATGACATATGGTTTGTTTTTGTATTGGGATTAGGAGGAGGAGGAGGAGGAGCAGGAGGAGGAGGAGCAGGAGGAAGCTGGAGCAGATGGGAGAAAGAAGGCCATGAGGATATGCAATTAAATAATTTTCTCCTTTTCCTCTTTATGGGATATCGTTCAATGGCTGATCGAATTCTGGCTGCTGAGACTTGGTTCTGATATTATCCAGGCGGGTGGGAACCTTGTCAGATGGAGTTCCATCCTGTGGATCCCTAGACTCCCTGTCAGAGCGCGCGCGCTAGCTAGCTGTGTCTGTGTGATAGAGAAAGCCAAATCAGTGCAAAAATACAAGACGTAAATCAATATCAACCCCCCCCCCTCCAACTTTCCATCGAACCTCAACCATTGCTTGCGTGCAACCTGATTCTCCATTTGATGTGGCCAACAGAGACAATCCCACAGAAGCATCCATCACCATGGAGGCAAAATGCACATCCACGTGGGCTTAATAACTGTCAAACGCTGAAACGTGCCCAAGTGTGAAATATCATCAAAGTGTGGGGTTTCTATCAATAGAATTAGTCAGCTAATACTCTCTGTCTGCGTTAAAGGGACACCCTATACACCTGCTGCTCTCCCCTTACTCTGTCAAGCAGCAGAGTTCACAAAGGTCACAGAACATTTAACTTAGTCCTACGGCTTGTAGGTGTATTGTTTGGGGAGCAAACAAAAATATACTTTTTGAAAACCTAAAGAATTATAGATATTTGATAATTAGAATAGAATAGAATAAAATTAGTTTTATTTAGTCTCGATTCTGGTTTAACAAAGATATAACATCAGCTGAAAGCTGGTATTCGAGTTAAAAACAATTAAAAAATTTAACAAAAATATGCACAGTGTTGAAGTGTGCGCGTGGAATTAACGACAGCGAAACTTTTTTATGCTTGCACAAATTTATTGCAAACGGTCGAAGCCGGTAAATCTAGAAAAACAATATAAACACAAACATGTCAGAGAATACCATATAAATATATACACACAATTAAATGGAGTGTCCAAATTATGAAATATCGATAACTGATTCATATTCAATGGAAACTTACAAAGACATGTGCAGCTCATTGGCATCCACACACTTCAAGAGAGCAACTATTTGGTCCCATCAGTTCAGTTACCTAAACAAGCAATAAATGAAGCCCTGAATATATGTACAGTTCACAAATGACTGATAATTAAATTAAATGTGAATATATAATACAAATGGTGCTTACCTTAGAATATAATTGCAATATACACATGAAACATCCAAGTAAATCCTAAAGTTGTCTTATATTGACATAATTAAATATTGTCCTATCTGTGTCTTGTCTTAATGGTATCTTGGTTTCAACTGACTATCAGCTGACTAGAAATTGTACAATAGGTGTCAGAGAGGAAAACACAGATAAACTGACACAAACAGTGATAACACAGAATGGAGCTAGCTAAGTTTGTTGTTTAAACCAAACAAAGAAACTGTCAAATACATTTACATTGACTGAATGTAACACACAGTAATATTTACAGTAACAAGTTACGAGGGGTTTTCCATAAGTTCTGTCCAACTTACCATAACTTTTGCAATATTTAATACAGAAACATGATATTTGGGTCAAATAATATTGAAGTAATTTTCAAATGATCCTGAAAAAATCAGATCATAGAAATAAAAATAAATGGTTAATTTGTTGCCATGGAAACCAGAAGTCATGAAATGCGGCCCAGGGCACTTTTAGAGGTTCAGATTCATTATATCTTGTCAAGAATCCATTTATTTTACAAGGACTACAGGGCAAGAAACGTACTAAAAATAATCCCTAACATTTCACAAATTCTCAAATTAATGAACTTGTCACTGAGTACATTTCCTCTAACTTTATGTGTCCCTTTAAAAATCAATGCTACATAGTCCTCATCTTGAGATCACTGTTGGTGTTTCGCAGACTTTTTGTACTATACGATGGATTTTCCATAAGTTCTGTCCAACCTGTCACAACTTTTGCTAGATTTACTACAGGAAAATGATATTTGGGTTAGTTGATATTGAGGTAATTTGCAAATGATCCCCAAAATATCAGATCATAGAAGTAAAAATAAATTGTTGATTTGTTGCTATGGAAACTAAAAGTCATGAAATACGACCATGGTCTTGTAAACAGACACATACTTGATATATCTTGTTAAAATATATAATTATTACAAGAGATATAGAACAAAATATATTCAAAACATTCATAGCCATTTCACAACTTCCTAAACTAATGACTGGGACCCCGTAAATACATTTTCTCAAACTTTCTAACCATGCCTAAATAAGATACCTCAGTCTCCATGTTAAGGGCTGTTTTGGCATTGTCCAGTCTTCTTTTCTTAGGTCGTCCAATGTGTGCTTTCTTCATTCAGAAAAAGTTTGTACAATCTTTATTTGGTTCTATCACTCATACTTCCTTCCTTGTATGTATGATAGAATGTTCTTACTCTCTCTGCAAGTTTTTATCAAATTAAATTGAAGAAATATAACAGGGATATATGGTGTCATCCATATCCAAATAATTCTCATCTCATAAACAAAATGGGAAACTGCACAGGAGATAGTAAAGTAACTGAGATGTGACGATAATGCCAGTTTTCATTGTTTTTAATGACTTGACATATAACTGATTGTATTTCATGAAAAAAATTATGAATATATATCAATTCAATAAGTCGAAACACAGAAAACATAAGCAGCTGTTCAATTCGTTTTTAGTGATTACTACTAAATCTGGGCCGCATTTCATGACTTCTGGTTTCCATGGCAACATATTAAGCATTTATTTTTAACTTTATGATCTGATTTTTTCGGTGTTAATTTGGAACTACGTCAATATTATTTGACCCAAATATCATGTTTCTATATCAAATCTAGCAAAAGTTATGACTAGTTGGACAGAACTTTTGGAAAACCCCTCGTATAACAGGTTAGGAGTCCTCAACTTTAGTGATAAACACTATTCACACACATTTCATAGTGACCCTCGCGGCACTTGTCCTTAAAAGATTCTTTAGTTTCTAGACATTTAAGTTTTTGTGGCAATGAGTTCCACATTTTCGATCCTGTATACTTCAGGGATTGTTTACTGTATTTCACAGTGTTAAATCTTGTCACATCCAAAATGTGATGATCTCTCATTCCGTAAGTTCTTTCCTTTACATTATACAATTTGCTTAAATATTCAGGATTTATCCCATGAGTACAATTGTAGACAGATATGGCTATATTCTTCAACCTATTTAATGTGCTTTGGTTGGTCCTATACAAAAGTTTGTCATATTTCATTTCATAGTCATTTTCAACAAATCTTAGCCCTCGATCATTCAATTTCTCAATTTTGTTACATAGAACCTTATTACAGAAATGCCACACTATCTGGAAGTAATTAAAACATGATAAGACAAAACTTTCCATAAGGCAACATCTATCCTTTATGTTTTTTACCTTCTTTGAAAGTCTTAAAAGTATTTTAAGGTTTCTGCTTGCTCTTTTACATAATACAGTAACATGTTCAGTAAATTCAAGTTTGACATCTATGTACATACCCAGTAGTTTCACACAGGTTACTTGTGGGATTTCAGTATTGTTTACAGTCAGTACTTCATTGCCTTGTGAGCGTCCACCTCTATCAAGTATTATTAGCTGGAATTTTTCTGGATTGGCTTTCATCATATTTACTGTGAACCAGTCTAAGCATACCTTAGCAGTATTTCCTAGTCGGTCCAGTACATCATCAAGGTTGTTGCCTGTTACTGCAATTGTATTGTCGTCCGCATAGTTGAAAAAATTTTCGTTAACACTATATAATAAGTCGTTAACAATTCCAAGAACATTTATGAAGATGAAATAACTGTGTTCCCTTGCAAATTCGACATGGTTATAAAACTCTTATGCGCCACATTTTAAAGCAAAATGAAGAATACAATTGAGTAAAATGAAGAATAAAATTGAGTACTTAACTGATGAAGAAGTACTTGAAGACATTGTTCGGCTTGGTGGCGCTAAGTTTGATGTTCCAGTGGTCAGCACAGAAAATCGGACTATTAATTGTTCGATGTGAAGCATTTAACATTTAACATTTATTTCAGTTTATAGTCCCCGAATTCAAACAACTCAGCGAGACTTAACAATACAATTGAAAGTATATCAACTAAATAATTGCATCAGCGTTCTTCTGTGTGTGACTGTGCCTCCGGACTGATTGTATTGAGTATCACGGCAACGCAACAATGTGGCAGCAACATAATATGATCACGTGACATAAAGTGGATATTAAGTGCATTAATTGATCGTACAGCAGGATGACATTTGAATGGAAGTGCTGAATGAGCTGTTGAAAATTCATCAGTTTTATTAACTTTGGAAAGTTGGGTGCCAGCCAAAGACATTAATTGCATGCAAGAAAAGTCAGAGCAATTTAACACATTGACATTGATCTTAGAGTTATATTTAAATTCATCATATTTTAACAGGTATTTCTGTACCAGAATTAATATTTGACATGTATATATATGTTTATTGAATGGCAACGCTTAATGTATAATGACTGACATAATGGAGAGTGGAACAAATAATTTTTGATAAATTGCTAAGTCAAACCAACAACTGAAATTATTAGTAATCCTTAATCAATTAATTGAAGAAAAATATAAGACAAATTTTAATTATTCATAAATTTCTTAGAATAATTAAAATTTAGTGACCCATGTGGTATGTGGTATACACCAAACTAAACAAGAGCAGGTATACTGCTTCCATATACCCCATGCCCTACACATCTACCTATACCCACCAGAATTCCAATTTTAGTTATGCCAAATATTTCCACCAGGGGGACAATTGTGCATACATGTAAGGATGTGGAGACACCTGGGGGTGGAGTTTGCTTTTGAAAATAACATGGCCAAAAGCACAGGCAAAATTGTTTGGAATGTGAAATGGTTATGATATTTATTGATTTATGGTCAGATTTGACAAGTTTAGGGGGGTCTTTGAATGTTGGGAAAGGATGAGCATTGTGCATGGTGTGGTGTTTGAGATATTTGATGGACGCCATGACATGGAGACTAAAAGTAAAATCCCCCATAGCATAGCATGGGGGATAATTATGCAACTCTCCATGATGCAGTCAGCTTTGACTTGAATATTTATTATTAAAGTTGCGAACAAAGCCTAGTTTTTCATGAGGAATTATAAATAGCTGAGGCAGCTATAGTTTAGTGTGAGTTAGTGAGAGAGTTAGAGAGAGTTTTAGAAAGTTAAGACAAGCTGAGTGAAGCTAGACTGAAGTAATGAAGAGATGAGTTTATGAAGAGAAAGGAAAACTAGGCTTTATCAAGAGCAAGCCGAAGGTGTGCTGTCTGCTGTCCACAATTTCTGAATTGAGTTGTTATTATCTTCATCGGTGAGTTCACCATTTTTATATATAATTTATCATAAGATCCCGTAGAGCATAAGGGCCTCTTACAGAGCTTTCCCCACTTACCTTATGCCACAATTAAAACTTTGCATATAGGCTCAACAGAATTTTAACTTGCATGGATAAACTTTTGGTTCCGTTCTGAGATGGAAACAATAATAAAGAAACAAACAGACCGACTTTCTTCAGGTCAAAGGTCAATCACGGAAGTTAACTGGGTCATGCTGACCTACTTTTGTGCGCCAATAAGACCCCTGCAGTCACAGTTGAATGAACAGGGCAAGCTGTGATTTTGTGATTTCTGTCTGGTTCATATTCAAGAGTGGAAGTACCAGTCATTATTGATAGATATGGTATATCAGGGCTTGTAGATCGATTTAATCCATCCATATACTAGCATATGACAGGTCCAAGAAATGCCTTGGAAGCTCTTGGACATTTGTGTTTTGATGTCTTGGTCACAGATTCTATCAAATTTGACAGTTGACTATGAAAAAGATTTTCTCAAAATTCACAGTTATTGTTAGGTGTTGTTAGTTCTATAAGTTGCAGATTCTTATATATTTTTATTTCATGTCTAACTGCTAAAAGCACACATAGCAACAAACAATGTATAACAGTTTGTGATCACTGCTCACAGCGAGCTTGAACAAACTGTGGGGTTAAAAAAATTGACCAAGAAAACACGTAGCGCAATGATGTAGAAGAAGGTCAGACGAACATTTTGATGTATCAAATGAAAAAATTTGTTGGGAATTTTTTGAGATATTTGAGTTTTAGATTTTTTATTTATCACCCCCTATTCTTAGCATGTAATCTCCACGAAAAAGTGATCAAAACTGTCCATTTTTCCTGTTAGGTAATATTTAAGATAAAAGTTATTATTCAGAAGTTAAAATATGCAGTCATTGTCTCTGCAGATAGTATGTACCACTTCATCCAGACTGATAGGGTGTGATAAACCTATAACAGCTAACATTTCTGGCTAAAGGCCTGAGAAAATGTTTGCAATACCAGGTTGTGTTAGTAACATAATTCTGGTAAATGATTTAAGCAAATTTGGTCTCATCACCTCATTGTAACAGGCTTTGTTGAGTTTTTTGTGCATTTTATCACAAATTTGCCCCATGAAACAAGCATTTCATAACAATGTAAAAGGATAGACAAAGTGGAGTAAATTATCAGACAATGCATTCATAGAATATTTGTAAGTATCTGCTTCACCATGAAGTTGAATCCCCTGATATTACATGAAAAGTCTTTGCAATTGGTTAAAAAGACAAAAATAAGATTAAAAGCTATAAATTAACAGTAATATTCATGCTTAATGTATTTTGAGTACTTAAAATGGATGTTGGGTGTTTAATATTGACGTAGGTTATCTGGCATCCAAAATCAACCAATCTTTAATTGTATAGAACAACAAAAATAGCATAAATTCAGTAAATTATGTGAAAATGTAGTTAATACAAACATGTACAACTATTGCACATTAAGACTGCAATGTCAAAGTATTTTACTTCATACTTAAATAAATGCTTCTAAACATTCTATATATGCTTTTTCTGATGATTCACTCAACATTGGCTACACTTTACAAGGTTGCAAAAGTACTTGTTTCACAGTGTTGAAATTTCTTAAAAAACACATAAAAACCTAAATAATACACCATAGAGTTCAAAAGTGAAGTAGATTTTACTACAATTATTCAGCAGAATGATGAAACTGAGGACGAGCTGGCAAATAAACATATTTTATAAATTTTCTGAGAAATGTTTACTGTTATAGGTTTATCACACTCTGTCAGTCTGAATCAGGTGGTATGTACTTGCTCTTGTGGCAATGACTGCATATTTTTACTTCTGAATAATAACTTTTATCTTAGATATTACCTAACAGGAAAAATGGGCAGTTTTGATCAATTTTAGATGGAGATTCCATGCTAACAATAGGGTGTGATAAATAAAAAGTTTAAAACTCAAATATCTAAAAAAATTCCCAACAGATTTTTTCGTTTGATACATCAAAGTGTTCGTCTGATCTTCCTCTACATCACTGCGCTAATCGTTTTCTTGGTCAATTTTTTTAACCCCAAAGTTTGTTCAAGCTTGCTGTGTGCTATGAATGTGTTCTAATTGGAATTTGTAATGTGACTTTGGCATAGACTCCCTCCAGTTTTGTATTTCTTCAAAATATGCAAATACTATAAAAGAGAAAATATTTTGCATGGCAGAACATTATCAAAATAAGTGAGATGTACAAGGTCAACTATTGTATTTGCACCATATCTGTATGTTATTTGCAAAATGACCCTGCTACTGCAATCTCCAAATTCGAATTGCATACACTTGTATTGTCTTATAGGGTATTATTGGTATACATGCGCGTGTCCTGCCGCCCACATTTCCTTGCGGCACTCCAAATTGTCTCTGTTTAATACCTTCATCAGACACCTGTTGATACATAGCTGTGGTATAGAATTTTACCAGGAAATAGAAATTATGAATACATTTTTAGAACTATAATTATGCCAGTGAAATTAAAAGGCCCACAACTTCCCTGATTGTCATGGAACCTGGCCTTTCACTTTCTCGTGCAGTCGGGCTTCTTGAACAAAACAAAATACAAGAAATATTCCTCTAGAAGTGCTCAGCAAAAATAACCGTCTCCAAATTCTCCCTCTTTCTTCAACTCTAATCTCTTTTAGCCAAACCCAAAAAAATAGTTAGCTGTCTCCCATCTCTGCATTGATTTTGTCACCATACACCTTTCCTTTAATTGATAACTGGCTTCTAACTGGCTGCAAAATTCAATAAATTTCTGTCCACACTTTCCCTGCCTATTGATTGCAATTTGGGTTTGTGTTTTCGTCAATTGAAATTCATATCATCTTTTGTCTGTGGTGTTGCTGGTTTATTGATTTGACAATAGATGACACCATTGGTTTTTGTTTTGTTTTTCTTTTGTTGTTGTTCTGTTCTCTTAGTTTTTCTGTCTGGCCATAGGATCAACAATTGTGAGCCAAACAATAGAACAAAGGAGTCTGGCAGTTTCTGGTATAAGTATGGATCAATGTCATTTAACCACACCACATGTAGGGGAGAGATGACAAGGTTGGACCACTGTCTCAATGGGCCACTGCTAGTTTGACTTTAAGTTTGGCTTCAAATTTGACTGAAAATTTGACTTAACATTTCAAAGATAAGAAGATTTGTCCTATTCAGAATAATACCTCTTTCATCTCCATTGTATTTGGTAAGGACGATGAATGAAGAAATGCATACACTTGAAGTTACATGAACAATGCTAAAAAGATAATGATACTGATTCAAATGGTGATGCAGGTCTATATCTAATTTCTTGTATTGATCTCCTGTGATGACATTCGGGTTGCTACATCGATATACAAAATGGAAATGCACAAACCACGAGTTTCCTCCGTTGGATTAGTTGTTGAGCTATGCTTAAGCAATGTAAGTACATATATTGTATGTATATAGCTCAGCAATTGGTGGATTTCTTCAGCTCCAGCTTGGTGTTCCACCTAGGAGAGATTTCCCAAATCGTTTGAGCTAAAATATTAAGAAAAAATACAAGCATGAGCAGTGATAAAAAAGTTTTCTGCAGTGGTCCAATCTTGAGAACATGCTGGTCCAACTGAGAACACTGAATGACAGAATGAGTGTGCTCAGAACTTTGAACAATATGGGCCTGTTTATAGATATGAAATTATGAACACAGTATTATGGCACAATATACTTTAACTTAAGTTCTAGCTATTATCCTGGCAACTCTCCATTGTGTGTGTATGTTGGTTTGTAATGGATTGAAGACAGCTGGCATATACTAATATGCATTGTAACCAGATGAACGTTTTGTTGTCATCATTGTACTTTACTGCTTTTCTTACTTGCAAAAATATATCAGGATGAGACTATAAGGCAATCCCAGACAGTTTGCCGCATCACATGGGAGATGGAAGGGGAAGAGGTCAAAAGGAAACTGGCTTGACTGAACATTGTATGATTAGCCATGAAATGAAGCTCCAATGCTGTTTGACCTTTTATCGATCTTAGTCATGAACCCAAAATCAATGAATTGGTGTCATAATCTATTATTTCATCATTATGTCTGCCTCTGTAGCCTTTGGAGTGTGATTACAAAATTATTGTAGAGGTATGCAAACTCAGCCTCAGAAAAGACACTTCGATAGATAGGGCTATGATAATTTGGCTTTTCAATTCACCTAAAATCATCTTTTTTTTTGTTTGTTGATTATCCAGTTTGCTAGAGAAAAAAGGAATTAGGGCCTACTTCAAAGCATTCTTGAGTTAAATTTCTGGTGGAAGGACTCCTTAACACTGCATAGTTAGTCACCTTCGGAAAAATATTTATATAATGCTGCAGTGACTAAAACAACATAATATGTGAAAAGTAATTTAAGAGATAAATTTGGCAAAATGTGGCAAAATTACAGGACCTATAAGAACTCTATGCTGGAATTTGGTTGGGGTGCTATCTCACTTGAATACATGCAGGACCTTCATCCAGGAACTTACATCCATCACGTGACCAGTGACCTATTTACTTTCATAAATCACGTGACTACTCAACCGGAAGTCACATGACTATCCATCCATGAGAGTAACTTCCATAAATATAGATATGAGACAGATCAAAGCCTCAGCGAAAATCTTTGATATTACTCAGCTCGCAGCAGTGAAATCTATACTCTATAGTTTGCCAGACTGATATTTTACGTTATGAGGAAGAATATACATGAAGTTGACAATAATTTCTTTATATTTGGCCATTCATCCATTTTATTTTCTATCTTTTCACTGTTAATATGCTGAATATCTAGGTCGTCAACGGTGTTGAAGAGGTGGCGGTGTGTCATTCCACAGACCTAAGCCAAACAAGATACTTTTCTTTACCTGTCAATACAGTGGCGGATACAGGGGGGCCTAGGGGGCCCGGGCCCCCCCTAGACCACCAAGATTAATAGTAGCATTTGGAAGAAAAATTGCGATAACGCGGACCCGCGAATGCCGAAACACGTCCGGGCCCCCCCTAGACTGTCGTGTCTGGATCTGCCACTGCAATAGTATATTCAAATTAAGGTACCTCTGAATGCCCTGACTGGTCATTCTAAATTCATATGGGCAGAAAATAGGTCACTCAGGGGTTCAGACAATCAGAAAGGTCTTTATAGAGGTTATATTTGTAAGAACTTTGTGATAGGCCAAGTTCAAAAGAGACCTATTTTTATGTTCAGTTGAAGTGACGAGAGCTTTTTTTCCGAAGGCATTAACAGTTTCAAATCTCCATGGTCTCAAAAAATGACTTTAGTCACAAGAAGTGGATGATCACAGTTGTTGCTTTTTGTTTCAGACAGTTACACCCATAAAATTGTGTACTGTTGAACAGTGGCACCGCAGTTAGCACAACACCATTTAATTTTAAATTTTGACAGTTGTCATTGAAACTGTTTGAATGTTTGCTTGTTTTACACTGTTTTTCTTAGTGGCCAGTAATCCTCTAAGTGTCCATAATCAGAATTTAGGATGATTACAGCTCATAATCCCTAGGAAAAATAGCTCTATAGACTAAGTCAAAGCATCATAGTCCAGATGAAGTTAGTAGACTAAGTCAAAGCATCATACCTTTGAATATACTATGAAATAAATAAGACTGAATTGAGGCTTAGGCCTTTGGTCAATTTGTAGTTTCACAGTCAACATTTTGCAGGGACAACTAAAAGACTTTCCCACATGCAGTGCACTGCTGCTCTAGATGTGGTTGCCCTGAGTTCCATCTTGACTTGTGGGAGAAATAACTGAACAGCGAATGAGTCGCCAGTCTTTTTTACCAAAAGGCCAATATTCTGCTAAGATTCCTCGATAACTTGCCAGACACAAAACAGATCCTTTTGGTGATGCTGTATTGACGTTCATTTGCCTTTGATGACGTTGCGTCAGAACATAATTCTTTGAAGAGAACGTCTTGGGCGCCACAAAAGACGTCGGAAGAGTCTGTTGTTTGTTAATGACGTCCTAATGTGTCACTTGACCTCGGACATCATAATTTTGGAGGTATTTGAGCATTTCTTGTGTAGGGAAATTTATTTGTTTAGATTGTAAGGCCTCATGGTAGGAAATGCCCTCACACTCACATGGTAACTGCTGTTTAGTGAGTAAACCTCTAAGTGTCCATAATCAGAATTTCAAGTGATGACAGCTCATAATCTGCTAGGAAAAATAGCTCTATAGACTAAGTCAAAGCATCATAGTCCAGATGAAGTTAGTAGACTAAGTCAAAGCATCATACCTTTGAATATACTATGAAATAAATAAGACTGAATTGAGGCTTAGGCCTTTGGTCAATTTGTAGTTTCACAGTCAACATTTTGCAGGGACAACTAAAAGGCTCTCCCACATGCAGTGCACTGCTGCTCTAGATGTGGTTGCCCTGAGTTCCATCTTGACTTGTGGGAGAAATAACTGAACAGCGAATGAGTCGCCAGTCTTTTTTACCAAAAGGCCAATATTCTGCTAAGATTCCTCGATAACTTGCCAGACACAAAACAGATCCTTTTGGTGATGCTGTATTGACGTTCATTTGCCTTTGATGACGTTGCGTCAGAACATAATTCTTTGAAGAGAACGTCTTGGGCGCCACAAAAGACGTCGGAAGAGTCTGTTGTTTGTTAATGACGTCCTAATGTGTCACTTGACCTCGGACATCATAATTTTGGAGGTATTTGAGCATTTCTTGTGTAGGGAAATTTATTTGTTTAGATTGTAAGGCCTCATGGTAGGAAATGCCCTCACACTCACATGGTAACTGCTGTTTAGTGAGAAGGCTCACAAGGATAACTGAGGGACGATGAGAGAAGCTGAGGGCAAGTGAGGTAAGCAGAGGGTAAGTGGGGAACCGAGGGTAAGTGAGGGAAGCTTAGGGTAAATTAGGGGAGCAGAGGGTAAGTGATGGAAGGTGAAGGTAAGCGAGAGAATCCCGGAATCCGAGGGTAACTTCAGGGAAAGTAAGGAAAGTAGAGGTCAAGTGAGAGAGGCAGAAGGTAGGTAAAAGCAGGCTGAGTTTCAAGTTTATTAAAGGGCCCGGGGGGGGGGGGAGGGTGTATCCCACCATGAGGTCTATAATACTGTGCTTTTTCAAATCAAGTTCATCGTTTGTGACTGTATAATTCAAATTTTAAGATTTCCCTGACAATTTTATGGTAACGCTGTTCGATTGATATTCCAATCACATGTGGAGTCATTGTCGACCAATGAGAGTTTGTTTCTGTCGTTAACCTGAAGTATAATCACAGTTCAGCATAAATGGCACTTCTAGGGGAAAGTCTCTGGAAATAGATGGATGATCTGGCTTTGCTTACTGTATTTATGCACTTGAATGGCTAATTATAATAAGGAAGGGACGAGGACACAACAACGAGGCGAAGGATGCTACCTACCTGTCATCCAAACAACGTGGCATAGTCCCTTGCCTGAGGACCTGGATTTCAGATTTGGCTGCACCCCATGTCAAACATTTTGACTTTGGTATCATTTTGTTGCAAAAATTCTCTAGTTTAAGAATCTGCCTGTTGCCAAGATGGCAAATTTCCTGCAACATGCTTAATTTTGCATAATATGAGACAAGGTTTCGGTGTCATAAATTGACGCTTTCACTGGCGTCACGACAACTCTCTATGCTTAAACAGCCATTACTCAATTACATATTGTGCCATTGCATGAAATGATACACCAAAATAATGCCAACAAGTTGCTCTATCTTATGGTATCCATGTCATGTGTCTGTGGTACTTGTGTTGGTTTTTATGATGGCAGACATGAACCATTACTTAATCTGCAAAATATAATTTTCCGAATCACAACTATCAAAATTTAAAAGTTTTATGAAGGACACCATATTAAACCCAAGTCACTTGAATTAATTTTAATTGGTAGTCAATATTGTTAGCTTTCATTTCATACCTTGATTTGTATGTTTATGACAATACTTATCCATTAAAAATTCAACAAACATTGCTTCCCATGCTCGGAAATTGCTGTTCAAGCTTAAAATCAGCACATATATATTCAATTTCAGCTGCTTTCATCACCAGATAGACTGTTTTAAACAAACAAATTGAGTATGGATGGATAGGCCTGAATCTCAGCTTTTATTTGACACCATGATTTCCATGTTGACTTGAATTTTAACCATGGAAAAGAAGTTAAATATTGCTGTTAAGGCTCGGAAGTCGCATTACAAGCATAGAGTCATCAAATATATATATTCAATTTAGAGTGCTTTCATCCCACGTTGAACCATTATAGACCAACAAATTGATTATGAATGAATAGGCCTGAGTCTCAGCTTTCATTTGGCACCATGATTTGTATGCTCACTTGGATTCATAATCATGGAAAAGAAGAAAAATGTTTCTGTTCAGGCTCGGAAATTGCAAAATTGAGCACAGAATTGCCACATATATATTGCACTTTCACTGCTTTCATCAGGAGCTAGCATTTCTAAACCAACAAATTGAATATGGATTGATAGGCCTGAATCTCAGCTTTGATTTGACACCATGATTTGCATGTTCACTTGAATTTCAACCATGAAGAAGAAGAAAACTGTTTCTGTTCAATAACTGTTTCTGTTCAGGCTCAGAAATTGCATTTTGTACATAAAATTGCCACATATATATTGCATTTCCACTATTTCCATCAATAGTTAACCATTCTAAAGTTACAAATTGAATATGGATGGATAGCCCATAATGTTAGCTTTATTCTGGCACCATGATTTGCATGTTTACTTGTATTCATAACCATGGAAAAGAAGAATAATGTTTCTGTCAAGGCTCGGAAATTGCAAAATTGAGCATGGAATAGCCACATATAGTTTGCACTTCCACTGCTTTTATCAGGAGTTAACATTTCTAAACCAACAAATTGAATATGGATGGATAGCCCTGAATGTCAGCTTTGATTTGGCACTATGATTTGCATGTTCACTTGAATTTGTAACCATGTAGAAGAATAAGAAAAATGTTTTTGTTCAGACTTGGAAATTGCATTTTGAGCATAAAAGTGCCACATTTATATTGCATTTCCACTGCTTTCATCCGTAGTTAACCTTTCTAAACCAACCAATTAAATGTGGATGGATAGCCCTGAATGTCAGCTTTGATTTGGCACTATGATTTGCAAGTTCACTTGATTTTATAACCATGAAGGAGAAAGAAAAAAATGTTTCTGTTCAGGCTCGGAAATAGCAAATTTGAGCAAAAAATTGCCACGTACACTGTATATATATTGCATTTCCACTGCTTTGATCTGTAGTTAACCATTCTAAACCAGCATTTTGATTATAGATGGATAGCTCTGACTGTCAGCCTTGATTTGATACCAGGACTTACATGGCAACATGAATGTGTAAATATAAAAAAAGACAAATATTGCTGTTCGGGCTCGGAAATCGCATTAGAGCCATAAAAGTGTCACATATGTATTAAATTTCAAGTGCATTCATCCCAAGATGAACCATTGTAAACCAATAAATTGAATATAGATGGATAACCTTGAATTTCAGCTTTTATTTGGCACCATTATTTGCATGTTCACTTGAATTTATTACCCTTAGGTTATGTTTACCACCTCGGCTGTATATATCTCCCCAAACCACATATAGTATACTCATGGTATAACTACTTTGTATTCAATTTACTGGCTTTCATCCCTGCATCAACCATTGTAAACCAACATCAATTGCATATGAATGGATAACCTTGAATGTCTGCTTTTGTTTGACACTGTAATTTACATGGTTATGAAAGAAGTGGAAATGCAATTTATGTATTTGGCAACTTTATGCTCAAAATGCAATTTCCGAGCCCGAACAGAAACAGTTTTCTTCTTCTTCATGGTTATAAATCCAAGTGAACATGTAAATCATGGTGCCCATGCAAAGCTGACATTCAGGGCTATCCATACATATTCAATTTGTTGGTTTAGAAGGGTTTACTACTGATGAAAGCAGTTGGAATGCAATATAAATGTGGTAATTTTATGCTCAATTTTGCTATTTCCGAGCCTGAAAAGAAACAGTTTTCTTCTTCTTCATGGTTGTAAATTCAAGTGAACATGCAAATCATGGTGTCAAATCAAAGCTGAGATTCAGGCCTATCAATCCATATTCAATTTGTTGGTTTAGAAATGCTAGCTCCTGATGAAAGCAGTGAAAGTGCAATATATATGTGGCAATTCTGTGCTCAATTTTGCAATTTCCGTGCCTGAACAGAAACAGTTTTCTTCTTCTTCATGGTTATAAATTCAAGTGAACATGCAAATCATAGTGCCAAATCAGAGCTGACATACAGGGCTATCCATACATATTCAATTTCATGATTTGTTGGTTTAGAATGGTTAACTACTGATGAAAGCAGTGGAAATGCAATATATATACAGTGTATGTGGCAATTTTGTGCTCAATTTTGCAATTTCCGCGCCTGAACAGAAACAATTTTTTTTTCTTCTTCATGGTTATAGATTCAAGAGAACATGCAAATCATAAAGCCAAATCAAAGCTGACATTCAGGGCTATCCATCCATATTCAATTTATTTTGGTTTAGAATGGTTAACTACCGATGAAAGCAGTTGAAATGCAATATAAATGTGGCAATTTCATGCTCAAAAGGCAATTTCCGAGCCCGAACAGAACCATCTTTCTTCTTTTTCATGGTTGTAAATTCAAGTGAACATGCAAATCATGGTGTCAAATCAAAGCTGAGATTCAGGCCTATCAATCCATATTCAATTTGTTGGTTTAGAAATGCTAGCTCCTGATGAAAGCATTGAAAGTGCACAATATATGTGGCAATTCTGTGCTCAATTTTGCAATTTCCGAGCCTGAACAGAAACATTTTTCTTCTTTTCCATGATTATGAATCCAAGTGAGCATACAAATCATGGTGCCAAATGAAAGTTGAGACTCAGGCCTATCAATCCATATTCAATTTGTTGGTCTATAATGGTTCAACTTGGGATGAAGGCACTCTAAATTGAATATATATATGACAATTCTATGCTTGTAATGCGACTTCCGAGCCTTAACAGCAATATTTAACTTCTTTTCCATGGTTAAAATTCAAGTCAACATGGAAATCATGGTGTCAAATAAGAGCTGGGATTCAGGCCTATCCATCCATACTCAATTTGTTTGTTTAAAACAGTTTATCTGGTGATGAGAGTAGCTGAAATGGAATATATATGTGTTGATTTTAAGCTCGCACAGCAATTTCCGAGCATGGGAAGCACCGTTTATTGATTTTTTAATGGATTAAGTATTGTAATAAACATACAAATCAAGGTGCCAAATTAAAGTTAACAATATTGACTATCAATTAAAATTAATTCAAGTGACTTGGGTTTAATATTGTGTCCTTCATAAAAACTTTTAAATTTTGATAGTTGTGATTCGGAAAATTATATTTTGCAGACTAAGTAATGGTTCATGTCTGCCATCATAAAAACCAACACAAGCACCACAGACACATTACATGGATACCATAAGATAGAGCAACTTGTTGGCATTATTTTGGTGTATCATTTTATGCAAAGGCTCAATATGTAATTGAGTAATGGCTGTTTAAGCATAGATAGTCGTCGTGACGCCAGTGAAAGCGTCAATTTATGACACCGAAACCTTGTCTCATATTATGCAAAATTAAGCATGTTGCAGGAAATTTGCCATCTTGGCAACAGGCAGATTCTTAAACTAGAGAATATTTGCTAAAAAATGATACCAGAGTCAAAATGTTTGACATGGGGTGCAGCCAACTTCTAAAATAAGGCTCTTTTGAGACTTAGGCAAGGGACTAGCAAAAAATGCATCATATTCAGCAAATATTCCAAATTCTTATAGTGAAACTTCAGAACTGAGCAAATGACTCATGTTGTGTTTTGTTTTTGTGTTTTGTAAATCTTCCTTGGAGGTCAAATATGACTGCACATTCTTTAAAGCTTAAATCTTTTGCAAATTCCAAAGAAAAGGTGTAAGATGACAGCCATTACTGCTGAGAAACACAGATCTATTCAGTGTAAGGGGATACTATTGTTGAATTGAATGCACCCTCATTTCTCAAAACAATGGCCCATTGTCTAACGTTGGGGCTTATCCCTGCTTACATGGGTAGTCTTTCTGGATTACTAAAAATTGAATGAAAAAAGTGTGCTAGTCTTACTGAAAGAAGTCGTCTGTGACATACCTGCATTGCATGACTCCAAAATATCAAAGCTAAGCAAATCTCTATATTTTTCCAAGGTGAGGGCCCAGAGATACTTCAATTTGATATTTCTTAAATGGTTGTCATTGTTACTTGTCTGCTACATCATAGATTCCATGCTTAAATTGTGCCTTCCTGCTGGTCATGTTGTCTTGGTAAATTAAAATATACACTCCTGCTCATTAATATGGAATACTTTTTTGAAAAAAAAAGTGTTAAATAAATGCAAATTTCAGAGTGTGAATGTAAACAAGGTCCATTGTAAAGGTCAGGACATCTTCTCTTATCATTCTTTGAAAGCCTTAACCACATTTTTTTGCAAGAATTTTTCATTTTTGGTTTGATGCACCTCACCCTAAAAAAAACCCTGAATTTCTGTATTTTGTGCTGCTGTAACTTTTCATGGAGTTAACGCTGCAGCATGCGTTTTAAACTACATCATGTTCTTCCCTTTAGCTGTCATTGGAAGTAGTTACAATTGAATCAGACCATCATGTGCTCCAGCAGAAGTTGCTAAAGTTGTCAATTTCAATGGAGAATGTTGAAGTATTCCATATTTATGAGCAACGGTGTGGTTTTTCAGTAGGCCTCATGCTTTAGATCTATGGATAGATATTAGGTAGATACATTGTACATGCAGATAGATATGGCAAGTGCAGCCCTCTAAGCTCAGTTCAGGGTACTCACACGGGTCGATAGGTGAGATGCAAGATAATAGAGACTAGAGTGATTGAGAGTCCTCAACATATTAGACATTTACCCTATGTGAGGGTTCTTTTGCTTGCCCAGATGAGACACTGATACAATTAAGGGGCTGCCAATTAATGTCTCATATGAATGACATCCAGCTGGGAATTTGCTCATGAAGGTCCACTGAAAAGTTTTAGGTTCCCCTCCAGGGGTTGAACGCATGCAAGCAAAGACCTTCTAAGCCACCCAGCAAGGCCAAGCCAGTTCAGACTGACACAATTTCAAATAACTGCTGCATGTATTCGCAGTGCAAAAATATTAAATTTTCGACAATGGAGCGATTGTCTGTAATTCATTCACAATGTTTATTCTATGGCATGATTGTGTTGTTTTGTGAATTCAACAGTGAAGGGACAAATAAACTTTCTGCTCTACACAATGAATTCATAGCTGGGCCTCCTCTCCTTTCCCAAACCCTACCCTCACTTATATGTACGATCACAGACTCCAAGATATGTTTGCTGCACGAAAATCTTCCATCATGAGAAAGATGGTTTAGGGCATAAGAATGTGGAATCACGAAAAATCAACAAGTAAGGGCATCTATGACGACCCAGGACAGACTAAGACCCATGTAGGACTTATGTGAGACCTCAGTAGGGCATCCCAAGGGCTTGTCTGGGACCTACAGGATATAGAAAGGACCTTTCAGGGCAGCAAGACCACAGAATCAGATAGAACCTTTGTGTGACATCTACCAATGTAAAAGTATGTTGTTATAATTTCAACAATACTAACCTACCTACAAGAGCACATGTCTATTAAATAGTTATTGCGACATTTGTAATCGTGTGTTAAAAAACTTTTTTTATTTCAAATGCCTGTAACTCTTTTTATTGCTTGGTATAGTTGGGAAACGTGCACTAAATAAGAAGTAACAGCGATACGATATGATACGATTCGATACTTTTATCTGAGGCGTTCATTTACAAAAATTTGAAGACATTGTCAGAAACAAGTTAGTGTAACTTCATATTGTTCAACAGTTTATCATACGAAAATTATGGAAATAATTCCTCAAATTCAGAAGGGAAAAAGGGCCATATTACCTCAAATAATACTTAAATTTGCAGAAAAAATTGTTGGCCTACATATAATTTTATACAGTGTACCATTCCTATGGTCCTCTACCAGGACTGGGGTGACCCATGATATCTTCAGAACACACAAGCACCCCTGAGGTCCACAGGAAGTAGGGGGCGCATGAGCATGCATTGTGTGGCCTACCGGAAGTACTTGGCTCCCTGGGGGTATTGGTGAATCCTGATCAGTCACTGGTCAAATAGGTCAAATAAGACAATGTTTGTAAATAGAATTGCATTGCTGGTATGAATTTGGTTGAGATTGTCTTCTTGTCATATCGATGTAGCCCGGTGATGGTGATACTTTTTGACAGGAGTCAACACTTACCTTGACCTTGTCTTAAAAAAAAGATATCAGTTTAATTTAATCCTCAGTAAATTCGTTCAATGAACATTATCCGGGCAAATGCTATGTTGACAGATTACCGTTTATGGCAAGATCTGAAAATAGCTATATTTATAAGCTAAGAGATAAAATTATGGGATGATCAAGAAAGAAAACCAGTCAGTATCAGTCACTGACCTTCAAGAATTGTCTTACCACTCTTTATGTCTTTACTATCATTGAATACCATGGGGCTGAATGATATGTTATATTGCCATACAGTGCACATTTCATATATAGCAATTTCTCGATCCCTGGCTGGGTGGTCTGTCCTCTATCTCACACAGACCACTTATTGATAACCCATTATGTATTGTCAGATAATCGTCTTGCCCTTGAAGTGACTTTTGCAGATTCTGACTTCTGCACTATTTCAAAATCCGCCATTTTGGACCTGGGCATGGTCTCACCATTAGCACAGAATCTCGACACTCTATATATAGATCTATATACAGTACAGCAATTGAAATGTCTGCTAACTGTTCCTCATATATATATCCTCATACATATATGTTTCTGACTCAGACGTGATGATCAGGAAGCTCAGTATTTGGTAGTTGGTTTACTTCTGCTTGATGTACATGTTAAGCCAAAAATTTGCTGATGAATGTCTCACTCTCAGATAGAGGCGATGACCCTTTTGTAATTTAACTTTTTTGTGCCGATTCCTACGGTGCCCCTAAGGCTAGTACGAGCCTACGAGGCCTGGAATTAAAAACATCACATTCCCTCATGATGATCATCGTTACATCATGATATTTTATGTTCCTATACGCTGGCAATTGTGCAGCGTACGAATTACGTACGTAAATTCTAACTGCGAAACTCACAAAAAAGAGCCGATCCGTAGTACGTACGTACATTTTCGTATAAATTTCATACGAATTCATAAAAATTTCTGACAGGACTTTTCATTTACTTTGCCATTTTGGTGCAATATGGTTATCACCAGTTAAGACCTTGCGTTGGTCTATCTGAAAAAAATCAGCAAACAAATCAAGTTAAGAAGCCAAAAAACAAAGTTAACACGATTGAAATCCATACAAAAATTTACGTATGTTTTACGTACGTACATTTTCATACGTATTTCATACGTGAAAACAGTCAATTTACGTATGAAATACGCAAGAAAGAGCACCGTACGTTTTACGTATGCTGCACAATTGGCCATGTAACCAACAAATTGCATTCCCTCACATTCATTCATTTTCCCTCATGAAGATACCGCACTAAACGCAATAATTGCGAGGGAATGCGAAAATGCTTTTTTCTTAAAGGGGCTCCGTATTCCTCCTGTTGGGCAGGATAATCCTTCTCTTCTGTCATCTTCGAAGTGGAGGCACACGTTGCTTTTGTGGTATTTCGCAGTATTTCGCAGTCGACCCAACTGTTCAGACAGCCCAGAAATGAAAATCCTATAGGTTGTACTGTATTCATAGCATCCCAGCATCCCACATCTGCACTTTGAAGAGGCCTGTTTCAGCAGCAGAGATGCGGAGAGATAAAGATGCCCTCCCCAGAGAGATGCACAACTTCCCCAGGCCACAGAAGTGCAGTAGTGTAGCAATTGTGAGTCATGAATGCACAGCCACTTAATGTCCCCCCATAATATCTTGTATTGATATTTCACTATAGCCTGTTCAATATTGGTTCAGACTTCAGAGTAAGAAAATGACAACAGTGTCCCTTTTCTACCTTTTTAAACAAATAGTCCTACATATTGTTTTAAATCCATTGAGACAGGCCACGACAATAGTTTCCTTTCTTCTCTTATTTATCATTAATAGGCCTTTACATGATATGGCTTACATTTAAATATTATTGCAGCTGATATATCAATGAGAATTTCCTTTTTAAAAATTTCTGATTGAAGAAATGCATGTTGGAATCACAGGTTCATCCAAATAACATACAACTTATTTCTTACTTAAAAATATTTCTGTTTCAGAGTCCCTATTTAATTTAAAACTTCGCTCTTCGCTACCCTGGACACATTCTACCAAATGGGCTATTCTATGGATGCTCTTTAGATGGATCCCCTATGCATTTTGTCTGAAGCCTTTAGTTTCCAACGTTCTCATGATGTTGCCAACATATTGTGACAAACTAATAAAATGCAGATCTTGGCATTTTATATGATTGAATGTTTTAAACCGATTTCAAAAATTATTAATTCAAAAAATATCTTGAATTCAACCTTTCAATTTGACAAGAGAATCTGGCTGCCATCTGGTACCATCTCGTTCATGATATAACAGAAAATGTGTTTGGAAAATGTGCAGACCAAATGGGAATAAGGAAAAAAGAGTAAACTGGTATGTTTTCACATGTGGCTATCATTCACAAAGACATTTCTGTATAACTCAAATTGATTCTATTAAAACGGACGTTTGGTAAATATGTATGTTCCCTTCTGTGTGTGGTTTGGTTTGTCAGCCTCTTTAGAGTTTGTTGGTTGAGAGATAAATAAAAATATAGATACAGATAGATAGATAGATAGATAGATAGATAGATAGATAGATAGATAGATAGATAGATAGATAGATAGATAGATAGATAGATAGATAGATAGATAGAAAGATAGATAGATAGATAGATAGACAGATAGATAGATAGATAGATGACCATTAAAATGAGTTGTCCGTTAAAATGACCGTTAAAATGAGTTGTCCTTCCAACTTGTTTTGAAAATTCTGAAAAAGTTCTAAAGTTTTGTGTTCAAACTGTCTTCTAGACATTGGATCAATTTTGAGGTATTCTGGGGCCACCCACAAAAGTGTGAGAAACATTCGAAGTGACAAAAAGCAACTGAAAAAAAACCAAAATACTGAATGCAATACATTCGCAATTCTTTGATGGTGGCCTTAGGGCTTTTGAGAAATGTCAAATTGTCTTTTCCTATCTTTTAATATTTCCTTCTTTCTTTCTCTTTCCATTTTCTATTGGCTTTTCTCTCATCTCCTGTCCCAGCATCAATTGGCAATGTCAGATGAGGGGAATTTAGTAGCCAGCAGATATTGATCTTTTTCGCTCTGAGTTCCCTCAATTCCTCGGGGTGTTTTTCTTACAATTCATACGATTAGCCTCGGAGGGCACTCATCTGTAAGCCTTGATCCAATGAAAAGAAGATTAATGGCTAAAGACTGCTAATGCTATTGATAGAAATATCACAATGTTTCTCATGATCTAAGCTCAAGGATGAATGAAGTGGGCGCATGAGTTTGCCCATGATGATTCTTAATCTATCTGTTTATCTATCTATCTATTTATCTATCTATCTATCTATCTATCTATCTATCTATCTATCTATCTATTGTCCATATATCTTTTTTCATGTTCTCAGACCGAAGTCTAATGCTCTGCTTAGTGCTTTTTCTTTTGTAACAATACAAGACTTACAAGTTTGTCTTAATGTCTTTTCAATGCCAATATCATAAAGGAACTGACTTATGCTGTAGTAAAGCAGTGCAAAACAATTGTCTACAGAATTACTTGGCTTATATCCTGAAGTATGGAGGCAGAATGTGTGATAAAGAAGTGGGATTATGTGACATAGACAAGAAGAGAGCAAGAATGGAACGATAAAATAATGAAACATTGTCGTTCTGTGTTGGTGTGATGTGGTTTTGGGGCTTAGGGTGGACTGATTTGGATGGGATATTCACTATAATATTATTCCAAAAGCATGATATACAGCTTTCTCCTTCTTGTATCCTCTTCGACTGCCCTGTTCCTCACCTCTTCCTCTATTCATTCTTCCTCATGTTCTCTTCTTCTCTCTATTCACTTAGAACTATTCACTTCTATTGTCTTACTCTTCTCTTACTTCTCTCTTTTCTTCCCCTTTCCCAAGTCTTTCTTCATCTGTTTCTTCTGACATCTTCCTTTTCTCTTCTCTTCTTCTTTTCATCATCTCCTTTTTTCGCTTCTCTTTTTCTTCTCTTCTTCTCTTCTTCTCTTCTTCTCTCCTTTTCTCTCCTCTTCTCTTCTTCTCTTGTATTCACTTCTCTTCTCTTCTTCTTCTCTTACTCCTCTCTTCTCTTCCCCTTTCCTCAATCTTTCTCTTTCTTCTTTTTTCTTCTCTTTCATATATCTTCTTCCTCTTCTCTTCTCTTCTTCTCTCCTTCTCTCTTCGTTTCTCTGTTTTTCTTTTTTTTTCTTCCTCTCGTTTTCCCCTTCCACTTCTCCTCCCTTCTTCTTCTCTTCAATCCTCTTCTCTTCCTCTTCCTTTCTTCTCCTCTGCCCTTCTCTCATATTTCCCTCTATGTTTCATTCTCCTCTATTTTCTAAACCCCCTCCGCTATTCTTACTTCATCTTCCTGCTATTCTTCCCTTCTCTGTAATGTCCAAATTCCAACACATCCGCTGTTCCTCCAGATGTGACGAAGTTGCCTGTCCCATATTTTCTTTTCTAGCACTTGACCTTTCCTATAGGCATTATCGACTGATGTCATTTTAGTTGCATGTTGCAATTTGTAGTTTTTGTGTTATTATAGCATGAACTGTTAGATGTGGTCTTTATGAAACAAAGAACCCCCTTGGTGGCTGATACCAGGACAAAGCATGTAGCACTTTGTTCGTATAAGAGCTGCGCAACTCCCTTGCAGCGTTTTATCAAAGTTATGTCAGTTATGTAGATTATGGAAGAGCCCCCACAATGTCGGAGGGCAAGAGCATCTCTTCAATTCTCTTGGCGATATAGAACATTAACATCATTTCACGGACCGATTCTCGCCCATTCTCCTTCGCCGCGAGATTTCATTAAGTTTGCAGACTGGCCGTCGCCAGAGGAGGCCCTTCGTCCCCGAACAGCAACCAAAATGCCTTTGAGACGGAGAGTTTCAGTTAGAGTTCTGCAGCACAAAAGTGGCTACAAATAAACAACAACACAAGATAGGACTAACAACAATGGGCTGTTACAGAAAATTGCAGTCAACAAATGGAGACTATCATGCATTGCCCTGTAAGCCACATCTTTATGAATTGTGGCTTGCAGACAAAAACAAAAGCATAGCAAAGCAAACATAGGCAGAGGCAGTGGAAAATGATGTCACATTCACAAAACCACATAACCAGCTAGCTGAAAAAGACAAGGAGCAAAGCAATGAAATTTATTTTAGTGCCTGCTCAATAAACATTAAACCTGTATCAGACAATTTGAAAGTGGACGAATTTACCTTCAGGTGATTTGAAGCAGAATTTTCAATCTCATACGCAAGGTAACATGTATCTTTACCATGTATGCAGTTAGTCAGTTCCTACCAGAGACAAGAACCATGAATTTTGAATGCAAATTACTGATCTCCAGATTTATTACAGTTGATGAATTTATCTTCAGGAATTTGAAATTTTCAACGACGTCGCATCGTCTTCATCAGCATTGACATTGTGGCACTCCAGTCGCCTGAGATTGGTAGTCTTCATTCAAATATCTTAGTTCTTGTCTTTGGCAGGAGTTGACTCATTGGATACATGCCAATCAGGCCATGGCACATGTTACCTTTTGCCATAGATTGAACATTCTCCTAATCATTACATCCGACTTATGAATATAGGTAATTTATGTGTCACTTACAGAGAGTCCAACCATGGACCTTCTGTGGAACAGAGAATGTAGAGCATCATGCAAATCAGTCTCAAAAATTTATCCCTGAAGTAGAAGGTCAGCACCATTTTTTTGCTGTATCTGTTCCATGCACCAACAGCATTTATACTATCAAAAGCACTATGGTGGGTTGGTTCAATGGGAAATGTCCTGGAATTCAATTGCTGGCCCCGAGGTTCGAATCTCATTGTGGTGGCATGAAGTAGGCGGTGCCGCTGGACCGGCGATCGGCTATATTTTCAGTGTAGTAAAACAGGCTGAACCGAAAACCGATCACGGGTTTGGTACGCCCCCACTGGCCTGGTCATCTAAAACTATATGTTTGACAGCAGTTCCAACCATCTTTCATCACATTGCTGTGTCCTCCTCCTGTGCTAATTGGCCAGTGGGTGTATGAATAAAGAATGTAAAGCCTTAATCATCCATCCACTGACATCATGGGGGCCATGCGGCATCAGCAAAACTTGCCGAAAAGGAGAATATTTGGTACTATCATCAGCAGAATCATGCAGTGACAATCACAATGTATCGCTGTAGTGATAAAATCCTGTTTATTCTCTGGTCCAGAATCAAAGATATAATCTGCTCATGACATATTGTTGCTGATCTAATCCAACCTAATCATTGTTTGTCACCCATTCAAGTTTCTTTAATCTGGAACTTTTTCTTCTCCAGAATGTCCTTGGTACAAGAGTTTTCAAGGTCTTAATGTTGTTGCTGGATTTCACTGTTCAATCCAGCATAACACATATAAGTTATTCGCCATGGGAGAGGGAATAATGTGATTTATCAATCGACGGCTTTAGCCCGAAGATGTAATAAACACATATTCCCGATCCCATGGTGAATAAATGGCTTGTACCATGAGACAAACACCCAAACAATCAAATGCGAGACGATAAGTGGACAACAAAGAAGATAGGAATTATTGCCCTGAAATAATGGCATGTGATTGGCTGACAGAGGTGTCAAATGGTATAGTACTCAAAATTTTGTCCTATTTTTGTTTCTGGTTCTCGTATGCACTTCTCCTCCTTTACATTTTCTCTGTTGCTCTTGTTCGTGTTTCTCTTTTTTTCTCTTCTTATTGATCATCTTTTTCCATAATCTTGTTTCTTAATTCTGCTTTTCTCTTTCCTAGATTTATGGCATTCTCTTATTCAGCCTATCCTTTTTTCCATATTATTTTTTTGTAATACTTATAATACCTCTAAGTCCTTTTCTAGATTTATTTACGTCTTTGATATTGTATTCTCCCATTCTCCTCTATTTATCATTTCTTTCTTTATTCTCCTTTTAGTCCTCTTTCTTATCTTTCTCCTTTTCCTCTTTCTCCTTCAGCTACTTCTCCTCCCTCTCCTCTTTTATATATATCTTTTATGTGGCTTTCCTATCCTTTCTTTGCATTATATTTGTTGTCCCTTCTCTTTCTGCTTCCCTCCTTTTCTCCTTTTCTCCTCCTTTTCTCCTTTTCTCCTCCTCCTCTTCCTCCTCTCGTCCTCCTGCACTTAATTCCCCCAATGCATCAACACTTATCAGTATAGCTTTGATCACTCCCTCCATACATCACATGGTTCTGGCACTGCCTCTGATATAAGCCTATCTGTTAAGTAAATTAGCTGCCTCCCTATCTGAAACTGGATAATGGTATTAGATAGCACTTGTTAATTTCTTCTGCAAATGCTATTAACTAATACCAACCTTCCTCAATGATACATGGACACATTTGGTTGGTGTTGGTGAGGCATAAATCTTCCAGATTTCTGTTGCATTAATCATGATATCGAAGGTAATCAACATTTTACTAAATCTGAGGCAACTGAGATCACGGACAATTGGTGACCTTGCTCTCTGAAGGAAATTGTAAAAGATCCCTCACATGGGGGTAAATGTGTAACATATTGAGAACTCTTGCTCTCTCCCTCTCATCTCATCAATCGATCAATCCTCGTGAGCACCCATAACTGGGCTTAGAGGGCTGCACTTACCGTTATCTATCTTCTAGGATCAGTGATGGAAATGGAAAATTTTCGTCGGGGGAGCTCTCGGCTCGTGCAGCAGCGGCTCGCCATTCCAAATTTTCAAAAGGGAAAGAATTCTTCCACCAGAGCATAATTTTGGATAAAAATACCATGAGGACTGAAAAAGTAGCATGATAATTTCAATTTCACCACTGATCATTGGGGGAGCTGTAGTAGGGTACAGCTCCCCCTGTTTTTTGGTCAAGGGAGCTCAGCTCCCCCGAGCTCCCCCCCCCCATTTCCATCACTATCTAGGATCTGTCTATATATATATGTAAATATTTAAACACCACATCACCATAATCTAATTTGAAGCCATTGAAAGTATATATATATGCAATGATAGTACTAAAAATCCTAAGCTAAGAACATACAAATTATTTAAGACAGACCTGCATCTTGAACCATATCTAAACTTGAACTTCCCAAAGTATATATATCGCAGTATAGCTCGCTTTAGATTAAGCTCTCACAATTTAAAGATAGAACTAGGAAGACACAAACGTCCGTATATCCCTGCAGATGAGAGATTTTGTAAGAGATGCGCATCAGGACTAGTTGAAGATGAATATCATTGTCTCATGATTTGTGATTATTGGAAAAATAGCAGAGTAGAACTCTTAGAAGTAGCATCAAAAATGATAGAAAACTTTGCAGTATTAAGCTCTCGTGAACAATTTCTAAAAATGTTAACAAATAAATCTTCTGATATGAACTTTGCATTAGGTAAATTCTTAAATATTGTCATAAAAACTGATAATAGCATTTAGTGTAAAATTATAATAAGGGTATCTGTCCACAAGGTTTGGGTGGCTACAGGCACTGACACATTGGATAACTCACATGAAACTAATTGTGCTTTTGCTTATGTTGTGCTGGCATGCATACAACTTGTATATTGATTGTCAAATGATCTGTTTATTAGCCTGTGTGTATATACTTTCACATTGTGATGTAACATTGACCGTTTTTATCTTTCATCGTTTTAAAGGTGCTATTATGTACTATGGTACTGATTACCGCAATAGTGCTAAATTGACTGTTTTTTTGTTTTTTTTGCTATCCGTTTGACTGTGATTGACATTGTGATGTATGCTATTGTAGATGTAACTCTAAATAGAATGTGATATTCCTATTAGCTGAATGTAGTATTAGTGTGTTAGTTCTAGAGCTAGAATTTATCCTTATTTTTATTTTTCTATTGTTCTTGACTTTACCTTTACCATCTTTTGATTGTCTTGTAACTGACTTTTTGGTCATATGTGACCTTTTTTATGTCAATAAAAACGTATATATATGTATACCTTTTCTTTGTAATATATTCAAGTTAATGGGGTCCATTCCACACAGTACTTCTAGCTCAGTTTGTAGCCCACACGGATAACAATCACTGGGTCTCGGGATTGATTCCCATTCCGTAAGGCCCGGTCTCCTGAACTTATATTTGGCAGTAGTTTCAAGCACCCTTTGCCTAATTGATGTGTTATTTCCCTGTCCTTATTGGCCTATTGTGCCACCAGTAAGTTAGTGAAACGGGTGATATTTTGCCATTGCCGCAATGCTAAACATTGTATTGAAATAAGATTGGACTTGTGTTTCCTCTCCTTGGCACTAAGCAAATCCACACAGTGCAATAAAATGAAAAACATCAGCTCCCCCTGTTGAAAAATCATGTCATACAGTCATTGACTTAAGCCTTGAGATTTTTAAAAGGCTTGTATCTTCCAAGGCAGGAACTGGACCCCCATAGGCATAATACCATTGAATTCTGCTGAGTTTCAATGTACTAAAACCAGTCTTGCCTTATAGGTCCGTTTCCTGCTTTGCTCGTAAATCTCAAATAAAGATTCCATAGTTGTTGTGATGTACATTTGGTCTCATGATTTTTTCCCATTGCACAGACAGGAAGTCTCAGTGGCAGAGTGGATAGCCCACCAGCTTTCTAATACTGAGTTCCAGGGTTCGATTCCAACACATGGCAATATTTTTCCCCAACTAATTTGAAAACAAATGAGAATTTGAGTAGCGCTTGACAGTGCACTGTTCTTTTTTTTATGTGGTCTGCAACAGGAAAACTAAATTTTACTTGTCATGGTGTAAGTCTCTGATTGGTCACTAAACTAATAGACTGATATCAGGCAATACATGAAATTAGGGCCAAGAATATTTTTACCTTCTTCTGCTGTTCTTAAATGTGCATAATCAAGTTACTTCGTATCCCCAAATTCCTGCCTTGCTCTTAAACCTCAATGAAAGATTCCACAATGTCCTGATGCATATTGGTGTCATGATTTTTTTCTCACTTCAATGTTGTATGTCTCAGTGGCTGAGTGGTTAGCATGCTGGCCTTGTAATTTTGAGGTCCAGGGTTCGATTCCGCTGCATGCCAAATGCTTTACTACTAAATTTAGATACAGATAGGGAGCCATCTGGTGATAGTCATGCTGCAAAGTGGCCAAGCAAATGGAACTCAGTTAGCATTGAAACTCCTGCAGCATCTTTCTATGTGCTTGGATGAGAATTCATGCTTCTACCAGCAGTTTGGTGGACGATGTTTAGGATTGCGGCTATGGCCAAATGTCACCCGTTTCGCTAACTTACAGGCGGCACTGTATCGTTGGGTGTAAATTGAGTTCTGTAGTGTAAAAATATGAATGTTGTTTGACTTAATGTGTTTACCACTTTCAGTTTTGTGCACAAACATAATAGCGTCATTTCTACAACAAATTAGGCTAATAAATACCATAATTATGATGCCAAATTTAGCCATAAATAGATAAATATGCTAATAAACAGCTTATTTTCTTGGAAAATATTACCAAAACACTAATTGGTTGGAAAAGAAACTAATAATAGGAAATTGTGACAAACAGCCTGCATAAAATATAATATGAAGGAAGAAGGTAATATTAAAGACAATTTCAGAAGATGGCCACATGCACCTATAAAGGCATCAAATCAATAAAAATAAAAATACACATTACTTCAATGGTAACTTCTGTAAAATGCTAAAATCAGAAATTACTGGAAATAAGCCTGTAAATAGCTCCAACAAGATAAATTGCACCAATTGTAATGATGGTCACTAAGTTATGCTTAACTTCATCTGACAAAATCTGACCATCAATAAACGTAGGTTATTCACCACCTGAGAGGGAATATGTGATTTATCAAATGAGGGCTTTAGCCCGAGGTGTGATAAACCTATATTCCCGATCCCATGGTGAATAACTGGCTTGTACCATGAGACAAACAGTCAAAGATTCAAACATGTTATGATAAGTGGACAACAAAGAATATGGGAATTATCCCAATGAAATACTGGCAAGTGATTGGCTGGCAGAGGTGTCAGATGGTATAAGGAATCCTATCAGAAATGAAGTATTCGGCCGACTGGAATATGCTTTCGACATACACTAAACACTAGTAAGCAGGCTAGTATCGCAAGTTGTAACAAGACATTATCCTAAACGCAAGAACCTTCAGCAGAAGGCCTTGACAGATGTGCAACTCATTACAGAGGCCAACAGACGAGTGTGATATAATTCTCTGCATCAGTAAGAAAGGTATTCTCTGAGTGCCATGGACACCTGCACAAGTAACCTATCATGCTGAGAAGCTGATTGCTTTTATAGGTCTATCTCCCAGGTATTACAAGAATTGTTATGCCTTTTTTATTATAACAAATAGCTGATAATCATATGCCTATTGCAATGTAGGTGTATTCTGTTTTAGAGAGCATTTGTAACATGGGAAGGTAATCCTGGTAGATAAATCAAAAGTGAGGCAATTTAATATTAAAAACAAGTTATATAACAAATTTATCAGCATAAGCCTGCAATACATGGAATCAGTAGGATGTGCAAAAATATGTTATATTCATAAATTAATAGAGGTTATGACAACAGAATTTAGCATCATATTTCAATTTTTTATTATAGAGACAATAATCCAAAATAAAATACCACACAATTCATGACAACATGCATTTTGAACAGATGCAGTCAGACAAGATAAGGCGGAAAACAGTGCACTCCCAATGGGCAAACCTACGTTGCAGCAAAGTTTAAGCAAGGTCACAACAACGTTGCAGTTTTGGTGAAAATTATGTTGAATTGTATGGTAGAAATGACATTGACACAGTGTTGTGCGAAAATGTCAACATTGTGTTCACGCTGTGTCAACATTTCCACATTCCAAAAGACAAGCCCTCCACCAATGGCAATGTGTAGGCTTACGTTGTGTGTCCTTTGGACTGGCGTAACACATTTTCGAAACAATACTTCTTTTTAGATTTTCATTTCTCAAAACTTACCAGGCAGAAGGCTGCTGACTAATAACTTTGACAGGAGCATTGACATGCAACTTCAATAAAATTATCAATATAATATCATCATTGAACTCAATAAACTGCCAAAATCTCAATTAATTTGTCAAATTCTACAATTCTTACTGGTACATTGTGATTTCACCAACAATGGACATCCACTTCATTAGTATGACCAACACGCCTCCCAATCACAACATTATTTTGCATTCTGATTCTTGTATTACTTCACTTTTTGTGACATCCACTCCTCCAAGGGCTCTCAATTGTTCCTCATTATGCAATGATATGCATTTGGCTTCATTTGTATTCTTATCTTTCTATTCATATTTGTTGGGACAAAAAAATTAGAGCATTTTTTATGTCTCCATTTCCTGGAGTGGGTGATTCTCATGGATTCTCAGGATCAATTTCAATTCAAACCTCTCTGGATTATCCAGTTCCGGTGACCAAAGAGAGGCTAGCTGGTTCTTCTGAAACACGAGAGGGGGCACCACCAGTAGCCAGAGCAAAAATGGAACATCTCTTCAATTAAGGTAATAACCTTTTTGCAAATTTATTTTTATGCTTTGTCTTGTGTGTTGTCGACTTGACGACATGCTGGGCCATGGTTGTTAAATGATAAAGATATATATAATATGCCATATGAGTATTTACAATAAGTTTGCTGAATGTATATGTTTCATCACTAAAAATTTGAGTAAATTGATTGGGGGTTCTTGGTTCTTTTGGTCAACAGTTTCTGTCAGTGTGTTCAATGGCTCAACATTTAAATAAAATTAAAGTAGTATCTGAATATAATGATAAGTATCTGAATATCATGACAATGACAATGAATGTTTGGTGCATGCAAGAAAATGTGATCGACTGTCTGTCAATATGATTTGTTAAGATGCGGAGCCTATCTTTTGTAACTCATTTATTTATCTGAATATCTCAATCAAGTATCTTGTTGTTACCCTGACATGGCCCATCCCCTATTCTCCCATCCAGCTTTTTGCCAGATGAAATCAGCAGATGAATTCACCAGATGAAGCAGCAGCAGCAGCTGCAGAAAGCCATGCTGGAAGTCACCAGCAGATGCATCCAGCAGATTGTGAAATTTGCCCACTGCTTCGTTTAATTGAAGCCTGGTGTGGGTTACACCTCAGGTGACACGTCTTGAATTTAAATGTCATAATCCTGGGCGCCCCTCTTTCTCCCATGCTTATTCCCCTTTGATGCTAATCCAATGCATGTGTGGATCCGTGGCGAATTAGTGCTGCTCCAGCCCCAGTATAGCAGATCCAGGTTGTATTAAGCACCCCAATGCTTGGTGTTGGCTTATAGTAACTTTTTGTGATTCAACCATACCCACTGTTAATGTTTCAATTGTGAAATAGACAGTGAGCCTAAGTGATAGCTGTCAGTGAAAAATTTTACACTTCAGCAATTCTGGAGATTGGCCTTTAGAAACAATTATTTTAGAAAAATGGAAGAGTATTATTTGGCTCATTTTATGTCATTGCATTTTGTTAATGTCAAAAAGTGGCTCAGTGTGGTGAGCGCAATGAGCTGATAACTCTGCATGGGACCCGGGTTCAAGACCCGCCGTTCCTTTAATGTTTAAAGTTTCGCCCTGAACCAAAAGTGGACAAAGTGGCTCTAAAAACAGTGTGGGAATCCATCAGAAAACTCAAATCTCAAAATCTTATCTATATTTTGATTTACACAATTTACAGTGCCATTTTACAGTATATGAGGCAGCACATCTGTTGAGTTGCATCATGAGTCTTAATGTGGATTCAATTTGCCTCAAACACCCTTCTGCCAAACTCTCACACATCATGTCAAAATACCTATGAATCTACATGAAGATGTTGCTTGATACTTGTATACTGTCAACTGCAATCTATGAACAGATACAAAATGATTGTCAAATATAATAGAACAGCATGTGTGGGCAAGATTCTCCAATATTCACCCCCAAAGATTTTATATATTTTGTCTCATTTCAAGTTTTATTAAGCATGACACATCAGTTTTCACCTATTTTTAGCCTCAAAAAATCAGATAAAAAGTTTGGTAATTAAGTTCTGAGGATTATGCTGGAAAGAAATTGAAGAACAAAAAATTGACAGATTTTTTCAAGTTCTGCGATTACCTGTTGGCAGTTGTGTACCACTAAGGTCAATTTAGGCTCAGATTCATATTGTCCTTGAAGCTTGATTATGATGAAAATAGGGGTGTTTTGGCCTAAGCTGGGCTCTATTTATTTATTTATCATAGTTAAACTTAGAGAAAAATGCAACTATATCATTCAACAACAGGACAAACTTGATTGTAAATCAAACAAACAAAATGCATACAGAATGCTGGAAATATCAACTTACAAACTGTATGCAAACACAGGGGAAACTCTATGAAGAACAGCTTGCAAGTATCAACCCCTGGCCTAACTCAACTCAGCTGCTGTTGAGATGGTAGACATACTGCCCATGCTGAACTGCCTTTCTGTCTTTGCCCTGAAAAGCAGGAGTTGTGTGGCTGTCTGTCCACAGTAGTATTGCAAAGGGGGCTGACAGCTACTGCATGTAATTTCACACCTTTACAGCAATCAACGACCCTAGCTGACCACTAAGATTCAAGAGTGAATACAGAAAGTGGCCAAAGAAGAAGCCTGCTGAAGCTACAAGAAAACTGAAACTGGCCACATTTGACTGAAGTTGAATACGATTGCAACGCCAACAGCCACAGGTAGCCAATGTACATCAAATTGATGTTGCTTAGACAGCCAATGTAAAATTTCTGAATGTGCTCATAATTTCACATAAATGGCAAGTAGACAATTACCCTTTTTAAATTTTAACCCAGACAAGACTTCATTCACTATATCTATCTATCTATCTATCTATCTATCTATCTATCTATCTATCTATCTATCTATCTATCTATCTATCTATCTATCTATCTATCTATTCTATGTATTCGTCTATCCATCTATCTATCTATCTATCTATCTATCTATCTATCTATCTATCTATATATCTATCTATCTATCTATCTATCTATGTATTCGTCTATCTATCTATCTATCTATCTATCTATATATTTATCTATCTATCTATCTATCTATCTATCTATAGCTAGCTAGCTAGCCAGCTAGCTAGCTAGCTATCTAGCTAGCTATATTTACAATAGTTCCTGTAATCAGATGCAGCTGATTTTACAACTGAAAACCATTGGTACTTTCACATGCCTCATGAAGATCAAACTCAGGGTTCATACCTTAGACCTTTCTGTTTTAGTATCTTTTGCTTCTTTTTTTTCAACCATTGGCAAATAATACTCATATACTTCCTGTCCACAAGCTACAAGTTTTGATGTGTAAACCATAAATTCTACAATACGTTTGAAAAGCACATGTATATGTATATATACACTACCCGCGTCCCTCACCCATTGATTTCTTCCGCGGCCTGGTTTTTATGCTGTTTCATTTTATGTTTGGAAAGCCTTCGCTGTGGTGTGACAAAATTGTGCATTCTGTGGAAGTTGACTTAATCTCCCAAGTATGCACCACTGACTTTTATGCCATTCCAAAAAGTTCATAGAATGTGTCCTCAAATGAAGCATTGGCCTGTTCATCAACTTGAAACATACTATTTGCATTTTGGCTTTTGTTGTGTAGATTTGTGGTTCGCTTTAGTCTTATAAAGCGGCACGCTGTTTTGGTGGAATAACAACGTTACAAAAACCGTAAGTCCTAATAACCAAAATAAAACCATCCCATTGCTGATCTGAACTGATACAGCACCCGAGGGTCACGTATCAGCACAACTATTGTGCATAGGAAGGGCCGATACATGATCCCAAGGGCTGATATGTGGTTTTCAAGAGCACGATATGGGCCGATATGTGAAATGTATGTGATTACTTATTTATATCATAATTGAATTGATTTTTTCCTGAAGGGCATCTTGTCACAATATCACATGCCGAAAGACTAATATCACACTGGTCAGATATGAGTACAGTACTAATCAGCCCTATCATGGTATGAAAGGATGTATAACAATTATAACATTCATACAATTGCATCAAAGCCCAGTCATACACGACAGCACAGATTTGATATAAATTACCATTGACAAAATTAATATTATGATATGCTTAAAATCTTGATAACATCAATTTCACAACATTGACAAACATCATGATATCCAAATAAAAATTATACAAACCACCATTTTATAGTGCAGCCTCGTTGAACCTGCTCTTATTTGGTTCATTGCAAGTTATTTTATGGGACCTGGATAATTTGCGGATTGACAGGATGCGCTGGGAGCAGCCCTCCGGATTGAAATGAGAATTGGTTTGAATGCATGAACAGAATGTAATCACAGAATTTGCAATTTGTCAGATTGCCTTCGTCCATCTATTACCAATGCAGCACAACAGGCAATTGATGAAGCTCAATTCATTCAATTCATTCTCTGCACTTCATTCATCCACCTCATTCATCCACTTAATTCGCCCACTTCATTCATTCATCCACTTTGTTCAATTGATGCAGTAAAACATCGATTTGTGAACTCAATGTATTGTACATTTGTACTAAATACAATGCAAGGTATTTTGCAAGCACCACGCTCCTCTGGCAAACAAAGTCAAAGCCTGATATGTGGGTCTCGGCCCTCGGGTTGTGATATGGGGTCCGATCTATAAGATGTCATGTGTTACCATATGCACGTACAGTTCTCAGATGAAGAGATAAGTGCAAGTCTCAGATAAAGGGATTTTAGAAATTGAATACATCATACAATTTTAAGTGTTTTTGCTGCACAACCACTGCGGATCAAAGCAATACATTGACTTTTTTGTTGACATTATCCTTACATTTGTGATGTCGTAAGTGCCATATTATTCGCTATGACATCACATGTGCCTGAGTGCCTGTCCTGCATGATGATGACAGTTTTCAGTCTTCTGAGGTCTGATAAAAATGTGCGGATTTTTCATCCAAAAACTATGTATCCTTCAAATTTGCTTCATTGACTCAGAGCATGATGTCATACTTAGGCTGGTTGTAGATCATCCTTGTGTTTGGCAATTCACAGTTAAAGATCACTTGACTAAACTATGGTAATTGATAACATGTACAAGTGTGAAATAAATGTTTGTTATTGGATAAATAGAAAGCCTGTTTGTATTAGCGTTTGGTTTAGTGATTTTTACTGCCAAACGCAAGAATGATCCACAAGCATCTTCAGTATGACAGCATGCTCTCAGTCAATGAAGCAAATTTGAAGGATACATAAAATATGGTATATTGGATGGATGAATAATAATGGAATTTCAGGAAAGTATTTTAATATTGCTCAGCGGTCTGAACAATAACTTGCGAAACCGCGGTTCATTGTTTTGCGGGGAGAGGGATGAAAGTTTAATGGCACACCTGTCATTATCTATTTAATTGGGCTGTCATTGTTTTGTCAATTAAGGGTTGAGTGGCAGCTCAGGCTGCATGCTTAAGACCCAGGGCAGCGGAAAAGCAGAAGGGGAAGCCAAAGAGGGGAAACTTAATCCAGCAAGGGGGGTCCCAGGCAGCAGATCTGTCTCTGGATGGGTTTAGATTTCTAACTTAATTTCCCCAAATCTACAGGGTTAATGTAGGGGGAAATCTGTGTGATATCCCTGAAGAACAATGGGCAGGATTAAGTGAATAACATCATTATCAACATGCAGGAGATGGGTGGGGGGAGGTTGGCCTCAATCCCTCAGAATTAAGCTACCCGTTCAAGAGTCATGAGGCCCATAGGGTTAGCTCAGGGGAACTGAGCTAGGCTGCTTGCCTGTGGGAACCAAGTTGAATTTGCGCAAGGGCAACTCATGTTAAAACGGAATCTGACATTTTGCCCGATTCAGATTCCAACTTCTAAGTGCCAAGAATGCGCCTTCCCTCATAACCACGCTGACGTGCTCTCTACCTGGAATGTCCTTTTTAAACCTTATCAACTCAAAAATAAAGGATACACTCACCTAAGAGGTGGATATTTTCTAAGAAATAAAAACAACAAAGGTAGAAAATGGTGATAATATTTATAATGTACAGTAGGGTGTCCCAGAAAAAAATAATGTCCTGCGATTTTATCGCATACCCTCTCAAATTGTGCTATCACCCAAAAAAAGAACCTGTGCCAAATTTTAGAAGATTTGAACATCATTAACCTGGCCCTCAAGAGCCTTGAAAATTAGGTGTTTTTGATAAAATTGGCGATTTCGCGTCGTTTTTCACTGTTTACACATGGGATATTAACAGACTTACCATGATTGGATCCAGTAAATATAATGTTAAAAGTCAACCACAATATAGACTCATCCACTTCATGTGAAAAAAATGCCAAACTATATGTGATCTTTACATCTCTACAGGGCCTTGAAAATATGATGTTTTTGAAGAATTTGGCGATTTTGCTTCTTTTTTTCAGTATTTTCAAATTAAGGGACTATGAAATTATATCCATGTAATCAACTCAATTCAATATGTAAGCTCATCATAAAGACATGGAAAGCAACCTAGTATCAAATCATAGGTTTAGATACATTGTAGGAGAATTCCCATTGAGGCAGTCAGTAGAAAATTTGAAGTTTTTTTATATTTTCACTAAAAAGTGAGCTATCAATTACAGGCATTGAGATCCAACAAGGGCCTTCAACTTCAGTGGTAAAATTTATACTGCAGATATTCAAGCATAGTTATGTTACATTACAATATAATCATTGAAGCTCCCTCAGCATTTTTGCAGAATCTGTACTCATAACTTCTGCAAATTGAAGACCTAATTTGCTTATAGTAGGCTAACGAGTGCTGATGCTGAAGTGCCAGCACATAGTGTAATGTTTCTGAAGCAAACAGAACCAGAAAGAACTGGTGTGACATACAGTACTAATGATAATGGCTTCTTCTAAGCAAAAAGTCAGAAAGAGAAAGGTTATCTCCTGAATTAGGCATCCAATATAAGTAAACTAGTAAAGCCCATTAAAAGCACAGCAACCGATAAGGGAATAAACAGGCGACTGGAAATGTTCATGGCATGTTCATGAAAAGTTGTTAGTAAAGTGTTGGTATGAAAGTGTGAAGGGCCAGAAAAATTAGTGTTTGCCAGTGCTGCCATCTGGCATAACATTTTTGAGGGGAACATTTCTGACCCAGTAGGTGATTTGCATAAGTGGATCTCTGGTGGAGACAAAGGGAAGTACCGTTGATGTTACACCCAAAAGGCATTAAACAGCAAAAGAAACAGCAATGTAGAATTGCATCAGAAGAAGAAAAGGGTGAAAGAAGGGTAGGTGTAGGGTGTAGGCGAAGGACAGGCCTGTGGAAGGAGTTTATAGCTGGCAAGCGTCCTGTGACCTGGTATGACCTCATTTGCATCTCATTAGCATTTAGTTTGAATGTATATATAGATAGTGGTGGAAGGTTGCTAAGCATTCATGAGGTCTTGTGAAATCTTTATTTCTTAATTGATCCCATGAAGACACAACTGCATTAAACTCATATGCCACATTGTTAATTGCTTGTAGCAATTAGCAATCTTTCTCTCTGATCTGATTCAATAAGGTATAACCAATCCATCTGATCAATCCAAGATACTGACCCAGTTGCAATCCATGTCTTTTAGGTACAGATATTGGAAGTAACATATTTTGCAACTGCAATTTCTAACAAACTCTAATCAACAGTGATCAATTGGTTAAGTGTGAGAGCCATACTGGATCATCCACCTGGCTTACACAGAATAACATTCCACCATACAGCCAAAGATATAGGAGGAATTCACCACTTTAATGGCTTCAGCATTACAGTTTACTTATAACACCATTGAAATCACTACAAAACTGTGAATACTCAATACACATTTTCCATAATATCCAAGTCCTTAACTCTTAATTCTGTTATTTGATGTAGCTATCATGGATGAGAAAATGTTTTGCTCCACAGCATAGCAAACCCACAAGAGTCAAAAGTATTTCTTTTTAAAATCTTTTAAATATAATTTATTAATTATTTACAACTTATACATATAGTACCAATTCCAGTACACGGCTCATTGGTGACACGTACGTGTGGAATTTGGAGAGATTAACTGATCTTATCTTGAAGCCGCAATCTCTGACAGGGGCTTTACTGTCATTGAAATTTTTTTTTTAGCCTTCTGGTTTGTGAAGTAAGTTTAAGGAAACAAAAGCAGTGCCTTTACTGAAAAGATTTAAGCTAATACCATAATCATAAGATATATATACAATGTGAGATTGATCACTTTCATTCATTACTTAGTAATTCCTTTTTTATGAGTTGCTGTATGCTGTAATATTAGCCAGGCACAAGTTATGCAAATCAAGATATTATGCCAAGTTTGCAACACACATTTGTAAATAACTTACTGAAGTTAGATGCAAATGACACAAGTGACACATTCATTCCCCTGTTACAGAGAGATGTGAGATGGAATTGTAACTTAGAAATTTCTAAAAATGTATTTTTCAACAGAAGCTACCATTCTGTTGTACTTGTCCACTACCCCAAACCTTCCAGATTGTTAAGTCTGAAGGCAAATGTCATTTCCTTGATTACTCTATGTTATGTAGCAATGACAAATAATAGGAAAATTGAGCAATTTTGATCCCAAAACAACCCCTCTTTTGAGATGTAAAGCCCACATAGTTGGGCATTTTTTTCACATAAAGTTGATCTGTTTGTATTGTGGTTGACTTTTAACATTATATTTACTGGATCCAATCATGGTAAGTCTGTTAATATCCCATGTGTAAACAGTGAAAAACGACGCGAAATCGCCAAATTTATCAAAAACACCTAATTTTCAAGGCTCTTGAGGGCCAGGTTAATGATGTTCAAATCTTCTAAAATTTGGCACAGGTTCTTTTTTTGGGTGATAGCACAATTTGAGAGGATATGCGATAAAATCGCAGGACATTATTTTTTTCTGGGACACCCTAATGTACACCAGGAATTCCATTGAAAGACACATTGGGTGAGAAAAAGACGTTGCGGATTTGAGTCGCTCGCTTCGTCAGAGACCCTCTCTTCCCGAGATAAAGCCCTCATGCACAAGAATCAACCTCATTCAGAATCCAGTCACCCTAATGATATTAGCACCAAAATGGCCATTTTAATTACAGGTCAGTTTGTCCAGCTAGTCCCCGGAATGATAATACAACCCAAGAGAATCAGGAGTAAATGTTTAGCAACACTTAATTCAGGATGGTTTATTCAGATGTCTATTATCTGGGGTGAAAAGTAGTAATTTGTACACAGTCCAAACTAGAGATATCTAACGATTTTTGGTTGTGCCCAAATGGAGGTTGTATTCAAGGGTTTTACATGCATTATGGATTGTATATCTTTATCTGGCTCATTGCCAAGGAGGAGACAGGGTTATAGAAGTGTATAAGTACTAACTAGCAATAGAACCTTGTAATCAAACAGAAATCAAATAGAGGCTTAGAATGTGAGGGTGGTAATGTTTTATTGAAAGTTTGCATCCTTCATTTCTGCACTTATAAGGCTTGTAAAGGTGCTCTGATGGTGAAGGTGCTTGCCTGATAAGTTCTAACTGGGGACGTTGCAGGTTCGAGTCCTGACAATATGACATCGAGGAACTGAGCACATCCTCCATTACTCTGCTTCACTCCACCCAGGTGTAAATGGGTCATCTGCTACGGGCGGTAATGACAATTGTAGAGTGACTTAGCTTTGCAGCGCCGAATATGGCTGCTTGCCTGCATACTACCCAGGAAGTTGAGAAAGGCTCATGCTTGAAAAGGCTTGCCGAGGTTGTAATTACAGTCTGATGAGTTACCACTGTAGCAGCATAATGTGCTGATATAAAGTTTGCTGAAACAGCAGAAAATAGGGAAAAAAGAAAGGAAGACAGTCACAACCAGATATTATTATATGTGTGCCAAGTATATATCTTTACAAACAGCATATTACAAGTCATTACATCATTGATCGGTGCTATTTCTGGCTTGACTCTCATTACACCACTTATGGCAAAAACATAGAAAAAGTTCGCCTCATTAACCTGAATATTGACTTCTGCAAGATGAAAGTGCCAGGAAAATAACCCAAGGCAAAAGATGAACTACAGTAAAGCTTTTAAAAGTGCCTCCGATGGGTGTGATTGATACTTCGTATTGATCCGTATAGTGATTTCTTCATGTATGCGCATTAATCGTTGAAATATCTGGCGAAACTTACCTGTTTATATTGTCCATTGAACTGGAAATGACAGAAGTTTTTACTTGTGAGTTGTATATTACATGTATGAGGAACCATTGAGGATATGTTGTCCAAAAGATATAATTTGTTATTGATCTACAAAGACAGCAAAATGATCTAATTAATTATGGCTTCATGAAAAGATCAATTTCTCACAAATTTGAAACATGCTTCCAATTTGACCTCGAGTGTCAACGATTTAAATCATTTGTTTGTATCAGTTATTGTTTGTCCAGCATATCAAATATAAACTGTGTCAAGCAATATGGACATTAAAGTTGAATCCATCAGGATATTCAAAAATATGATAAAACACTGTCTACAAGTGGACTGCTCTTGCATTGCCACAGATCAGAACATATGTTGTCTTGTGTTGCCACCTAGTGATTAGTGTGCTATTCGGCAGGCTCCTGCGAGCGTCCACCAACTTTCAACCAGAGGAACACACATAATTTTGTCTGGAAGACACCGGGGCTGTTTCTGAGTGTGTTGATGGCCTTGTCTACTTCCTTAGAGAATGTGATTGCCGAGTCTGACTCTGGTATACATCGATGTTGAACAGAAATTTTGTGAATGTGCAATGAAATTGGAACTATTTCTTGGGACTGCAATGCTGTAGCATAGAAAATCAACTTTTGTGCCAGGTGGCAGCAGCATGCAGTTCTCATTTTCACCAGACTGGCTAAAACATGTATTCTTTATATAATTTATAGCGAAGGTCTGAAGCATTGATTCTTCCTCAGAGTGTCATCCTCATAGCCAATTATGATAAGGTCAATTAGGCTGTTGTGATCCAATCAAATGAAAACATGACATCTTCAACCATTTCAGTTTAGCTTGAATCAGTGCTTTGGACTTTTGCTGTAAGATTGCTTTCCATAATGGTAATAAAAAATAGATATCACTGTTCCCTTCCTTTTTGCATGGTTGGCCAAAATACATAATAGAAGTATCAGTGTTCTGATGTTCAACTGTCCTCATCACCGACTATGTAATTTTATTAAATGACTAAAACGTGTAAAGAAGTAAGTGCTGGATATCAGAAACTGAACAAGTAAGATATTTAAACTGACTGACCTGGGACTCTGGATGAGGTTTTGTGTCCACCCTGCCCCTTGGCCATTTTACTTTTGAATTCCCTGATCCCCATCCAGAACCTCAGACCTTCTGCAAAATAACCATCAATAATCTCTCTGCAAACTTCAAAGTTCCTCCTGTAGAGTTGTTACCTGGCAGCTGGCTGGTTGTTTGTCAAGTTGGAGATTAATGGGGCAGTTGGCAAATTAGCAAAACTTCCATGAGCCACGTGGGTAGATTAACCAGCGATTAGTGGAGGTTTCAAAGTGTGGCTAGAATGTAAACTGACATTCTTGTGGAAGGAGGGAGGAGGTTTCAAAAGAGGGGAGGTGAGAGGAGTTATGGATCCAATGAACTGACAGAGGAAGGATAGACATGATGGACATGCAAATTTAGTTCTGCAAAGTCATGGAAAATTTGAAATTGATACCACACACTTTATAAAACAGTGAAGCCTGAAAGAAAGCATTCCCAAAGGTGTTAAGAAAATTGTGAAGTATGTGAAAACGGGGATTTATTTTGAAATCTTATATATGTTTAATTATAATGAGTGGCTTTGGTTTTCAGTTTTCACATTACTTTTATACTAAATTAGTGCCCAATGTTTGTGGTATGACTCACCGACTTGTACTTAAATATGTATGGCAACCATTGGCAAGCAAGAATAAGACATAAAAAGGACATATTTAAGTTGACAATCTTAAATAACATGGTAAGTATAAAGGGATATAACCTCATTATGAGCTTTTTAGTGCCTTTTATTAATCACAAATATCCCAATGACTGTTGTCAAAAAGGTCTTGCTAAAATATTACAGAAGAAAATGAAAAGAACATAACACAGGAAACTTGATTTTGTTTGCGGAAGCCGGGTAGGTCGTGGTGGGAGGGATTCAGGGGGAGCTTTGTAAACCCATATGTTTCACATTCACAAAAGTGTAAAACTAAACTCAGCAAAGAAAGCTGCAAAAATATATATTTACTGTCAAAATAATCATGCAGGCTTCTGAAATATGTATAACCAATGGATCAAATCTCTGTTGAGTCTGTTGTGTTGAATTGTGGTTTTTTAAAGATTGGATTCTGTCGTTGTGTGGTTCCTTCATCTTGTGTTGATTAAAGGCCTATTCTTGTTTCTTAAAATAAATAAAAAGTCTATGAATTACCATTCTAGTACAAAACATTTCCTCGGATGACCGGCTTCAAGACCTTCATGGTCACACCAAAAAGCAAATCTTTAAGTTTCTTCTGCTTCTTCTGCTTCTTCTCCTTCTTCTTCCTCTTTCTCATTCTTCTTCTTCTTTTTCTTTTGTCATGCTTTCCCTGAAAATCGATCGATGTATGCATAAAACTACAATGGAAGTATAACTTAACTGTGTGAAGTAGTATGACAGTACATGTAAATCTGAATCAACCTGTATTTCCAAGCTGATCAATTTTAAACTTTTAAAGCTATTTCTAAAGCCTAAGCACATAGGCCTAATGTTGAATTATGGCTACATTTTATAAAGAAAACTGCATAGTCATACATTGGTTGGTACCAAGGTTCCATACATTCTGACACTTCCTGTGATCTTAGAGATCCAAAATTCTATAACACCAATGCACACATTTGCCTGCAACAACACCCTTCCAGGCCTTCCTTCTCAATAACTCAAGCTCAATGTACCTTGGTACAATGTTTTCACCTCCAACTCCTTCGGTGCAAAGGCATTTAGTTCTGACACCTTGGAGCATATGGAGTTGTGGTAAATCGATCAGTGAGAAAGAAATGAACTCTAAGCAGTCCACACCCTAACAAAAACCAATAACAACTTTATGACATTTCAACAACAACTGCAAAATGCATAGACAAGGTTTGTTAATGTCAGTCAGCTGCAACAGGCTGAGTATTAGTCATTACCATGTGTGTCAGTTTCTCTGATTTGTAAGTTCTTCATTTATGATTACTCACTTCAAATTCATAACATGAACATTTCTTCTTCTCTTGCTTGTTTGAGAGAAGTTAATCTGGCAAAATATGTTGGAAGTTCTGTCAGTGATGATTGTTTTTGATCACCAATCACTCAGAGGATGTCTTAAAACAGCAAATACCCCCTATTATTCTCTCTGAAAAAGCTAAAATATAATCAGAAAATCAAGATGCATGTCTATTCAAAGCCAATTAATGATTTTGCTTTATCCAATTATCGATCATTCTTTCTTTCTGGGATCTGGGATTATGAATGATCCATCCTCAGACTGTCGGACACTCTTGATAAATTAAAATTGAAACAATGTGTAATCCTACTTTGAAAAGCAACAAAACAATGTAACATTGTGGATAAAACCTGCAAAACACAGCAAATAAACACAATTTGTAACAAAACTAAGAAATACTGCTTGGAAGCAGCTGTTTGAAATGTGGCTTTGGCTGTTTTTATTGAAATGTGTTGATATATTGAATGGATTGTATTGTTGGGGCTTGCCAGAAATTCTTTGTAAATCTAACAGGAGAATAAAGCATTTCAACACCTGCAACAAGGCTGCCAAGTTGGAATGCCACATAAAAGATCTGGCTTTTTAAAACAATGCTTACAATTTGATACCTGAGTTAGATGCCAATTGCAATGAAAAATACTGCAAATAATATTATCAATTCTACTTCTTTTAGTTGTTTTTAGATATGTTTTTGACTGCTTGTTTTTAAAATACTTTTTTTTAACTGTTTGTTTTTAAAAGACTTGTTTTTGACTGTTTGTTTTTAAAAGTCCAATATGAAAACTAGAGTTTGTGTCGTAGGTCTATCTTTAGGTCAGATACTATGTGTTCAGTGCTCACCACTGACATGATGGGGAATGGGGTTAGCTGAATAACTTACTTCAGTTGGTAGCACTTTTTAAAAATTCTAATTCTAGGGTCCGGCGTTCGATTTCTAGTCTTGCAGCTCCCGCAACGTCACCCAGCACGTGACCTTGACTTATGTTCGACAGTAGTTCCAATCATTCTTCGCTGTCTGTTAGGCACTGGGCAATCATCACTTAAATATGTTATTAGTCATCATTGTCAAGGATCATCATCAACATAACCGCATATATTTTTACCAAACTGAAAAAAAGTTGTCCAGATCTCATTGGGTCAATTGGTATGATGAAATGTCTTTGCTAGCATCTCTCAGTTTACACTTTCCCTGCATCAGCAGCAAGTGAGGGTTGAATATGTGGACTTCAACAACTTGTCTTCAAGGGGTGTTTATAAGCACTTAATCAAAAGGGGGCAAACCTTGACAATATGTGTTTAGGGTCAAGTATGGTCAAGGAGTTTTGTCAAGTATTTTGGCCTGTCTGTGCCCTGGCAAAATACAATTTATACCAGGTCCTCAAAATACATCTCAAAACATCCAAAAACAATTTGGCTGTGGATGCAGGGCTGTGTTGTTGAAAGTAAAGCTATAACAGAAGCCCTCCAGTCTAGAGCCTGCTGTATGAGAGGCAAAGGAACCCCTGCAAAAGTCAAGTGCTTCATATACAACAAGGGTGTATGTCTAGTACAGGGCAAGGTGTGAAGTGTGCTCAGCCAAAGTTAAACAAACCTTCTGTAAGTTCTGTTTTATCTTTTTATTTGGTTTGGAGAGCTGCTTCTTGTTTTCTCCTCAAATTCTAGCGGAATCTAAGATAGTTCCCTGATTTCTCCTAAACTTCTTGAACTAGGCATGAGGGTAAATGTTTGGGCAAGAGTTTCTGTGATCGGCCCACTACATTAGGGAACTTCCAGTGAACTATGCATGGACCTGCCTCCTATTATAGGCATATTTTTCAATTTGTCTCCTACTTTTTCTTTTTTCTTTTTTTTACCTACAAACAACATTTATCATAATTTCTGTAAACAAAATATGCAGGGTCTTTCCTATATCAAATTCATTGCTTAGCTTTTCCAGGCTATTTATCATTTGAACTTTCCAATTTATTCAGAAAACTTTCATGCAAATTTTAGAAGCCAAGACATATTTCAGAAATACCAAATAAATCACAAAAGCGTTGAATGTATATGAACCGCTTTGTGTCAAATATTATGTTATTAAAGTCTCCCTTTACTCAATACTGATTAATGATGATATCATCTACATACCTGTCATCTATAGAGTCTAATGTTTTGTTGTTGAACATTCTACTACCACAATAATGCAGACATCTGGATAACTCAAGCAATGCACAAGTTCTATAACTATGAAGTTGTTGTGTGAACTTTGACACCCATTCAGAACTCTTGACAACCTGCAATTATGGATTCCTATGGCTTCTTGTCTGGGTCTGCACTGTAAAAATGTTGAAGATCACTCTAAAAAATGTCGGGACAAAATTGGTTTTTTAGATTCAAAATGGTTTTTTGAAAAACCAAATTTTTAAAAAATCCATGTTGGTTTTGCATTGAAATTTGGTTTTTCAAAAAACCATTTTGAATCTAAAAAGCCAATTTTGTCTGAAATTTTTTTTTTAGAGTGATGTCTGATTTTTCGTAGACTACTTGAATTTTCAAGATTATGAACCCATGCAGCATTGGAGTCTGGAATAAATTATCATCAAATTTTTGGTATCTTTTGCATCCATCTATATATCTTTTGGTTTACAGGGATTGCTCCTTCTGCGCAATCTTCGGTCATAAAGCTGACTCTCGTCAGATTTAGCTTCAGATTCAGATTCAGATTTTTGTTTATTTTCCCATATATAATTCACAATGTCAATTAATTATTTGTTTTTAATTATTATAATGAAGTGGGAAGGGAGACCTGGTATGGGTGCTCTCCCATCGGTGTGCAAAATGCATACAAAATACTACTTGGTGCAGGATGAAGGTGGTCCCATAGGCAAGTCTTATAACAAGGGTGTCTTATCAAGCAGGGAACACTGTATCTAGTAAATAAAAAATGATAGATGGGTGGAAACAGAACTCAAATCTTGTAAATATTAGAGAAGATGAATGACTAACTGTCAGTGATGTGGCAAAGCAAGTTTCGAAGTCCAATAGGATTTCCAATGAATGGCCCCCAATTTGCAAAGAGCTCTTATGCCAGTGCACATATGACACAGCAGTTTTTTACAGTGCTTTGCTTGCCTTACAATAAAGCCTTCACATCGAGACAGCTTAATTCACCAAAATATGAGCTGGTTTTTCATGCTTTGTAAGCCCCATTAAACTTCAAGGTCAAAGGGTCAGTCAAAAATCGTGTTAGCCTCAGATGAACATGATAACATAGAGCTTAAAGAAAAGAGAGGAAAAAGAGTGAAGGATTTTTATTTCAATGACTTTCTGTAAAGCTCAAGTTGACAGGAATTCCTCCACCACAGCTGTCCTATGAATTTTATTGTGATAATTCCATAGCTCATTGACAACTGGTGAGCTTTAAATATTGTATTTAAAACATATTAAACTACAGAGCCATATCTCATCTGTCTGCATATTGTATTAGATTCTATTAGATTCTATTCATACACTGATAGCATAAGACTCTAATTCTTGAACTCAGTTCCACATCATATTTTAGGGACTCAATATTTAAATCTAAAATTCATCCAGATATGAATAATTATTTCCAGTTAAGAAGAGACTCTGCCAAGAGATCCCTTCACCAGCTGAATATATAAGATAGCCTACTCAATTAAATAATGAAACAAAAACAAACGACCTTCAAGTGGAATGTAACATTTAAAGGAGGATATACTAACGGAAGATGACTTTTAAATAGGACGAGTGACTTATCATGCATGTGGAAGCATTAAGGGCTCTCGAAAGGAAAGCACTCTGTCTTGCGATTACTTTTGAGGCATGATTCAGCCTTATGAAGATTAATTTGTTGCCTAAATTAACATTGTTAACAACCGGAAGTAATTAGCGAATGTTTGCTGCGGCCCTGTCATGGCCATCACGTGACTTCCGCTTGCAAATGGCGCCCGAATGTTTTTCAAGATGGCGGCCAAACAAACTGTCCCCTCTCCGTCATCTCTGTGGTTACACTGTGGAACTTCCTGGGGTAAAAGTAACAAATTTCACCCCTGAAATATTGGTGGTTGTTGAGAAGGCAGATATAAATGAAGTAACAATATTGTCAATAAGCTATGCACACTGTTGGCAGTTTTGTAGCTCAGATGTTTACGACTCACGAGAATGTTGACAATTTATCAGTGCCTACAAAAAGTGATCCTCTGTTGTGAATATCTGTGATTCATTCCCATCAATTAGTAAATTCATGTTTGCCCGGTTAAACAAGCGAGATCATCCTTCTATCACGTGTATGTTTATCCCATCCATGAGTAAAACCTCTTTCTCTTTGTGATTCAGGCAATTTAGATTTGTTTGCAAATCAAGATACAGCCATGGAGGAGAATGTTGCATATCACAGGCAGGTTCCTTATATGGAGGCTCTTCATTTCAAGGACCCCCACTTAACAGCATCCCATGAAAGTAGACAGAATGCAACAAAAACTGCAACATTTTACAATGCCTTTTATCTTAATTGCTCAGCTAACAGTGGGAACAGTGGCCTATTTGGTAAAAGAGCAATAACATGAAAGATGGAGTCATGGGTTAGGAGCTAATTGGCCTTTTCAATCTTTTGTGGTGAGGAAAATCAAAGTCATTAGTGGCCTGCCTTTCTAACATCACACAGACAAGTGGCACTTCAGTGAAAAGGTTATCAACTTCACAAAAATGATTTTGAAGCCTTATTGTGACAATTTTTTCTTATTCCTTTCACGTTTGATCCCTTAAAAGGCATTTTTTAGAGGTTGTGCAGTTTCAGTGACCCTGACGGATGGGTATCCAGGTTTAGGAAATACAGAATCAATTGCTTATTTCAAGGTCCTGGAACTCAAGGTAATTGTGATATTATTTCATTGATTTCTTTCTAGAACTCTGCCCCAGGAAGTAATACTTATGTGATTCTTTAGATTTTGTTTCCTGATACAGACAATTATTGTAAACAAATTATTAGCATACCCACAACCAGTAGCGGATACAGGGGGGCTAGAGGGCCTGGGCCCCCCCCTAGACTACCAAGATAGATAGTGGCAGTTTGAAAAAAAATGCGATAACACGTGCCCGCGAATGCCGAAACATGTCCAGGCCCCCCCCCTAGACTATTGTGTCTGGATCCGCCACTGACAACTTAAGAGCATAATATACAGACATACATATGTGATGAACCTAATGGACTTGAATACTTTAAATCTCCTTAACATAGCACTAATTCAATTAGATGGAGGCAATTTCAATACTAATTTAAATATTGGGCGATAATTGGGAGGGAACCTGTTTACATTGGTGGGGTGTGCACCTGGGGTCCAAATCTGAAATTCTAATTAATACTTCAGGTGTCACTTGACTGTTTCTTCCCACCTAATGATCGATAAGTTGTGTTTAATTTGTGAATACCAATTAGTTTGTTTAAACTTGCCTGGGCTTGGGAGATGGATCTTTCCTCCAGGGTATTTATCTTTTTTAAATTTAAGCAAACGTAACATCACAGTTTTGCGGTCGTACTTGTGTTTTATATAATGTTGGTGTAAATTAAATGGAATTGTATAGTAGAAATGTTGTGAAGCAATGTCATGATATTATGTGAGCATGTTACATTGTGGCAATGTTGTCACAACATTGTGAAAAATTTCGAAATTGTGTTCACATTGTGACAACATATTAATTTCTACCATACAATTCTACGTGACAACAGACGAGCCCTCCACCAATTAGCAACATTGTGTTTATGTTGTGTGCCCCTTGGGTTAGTAGATGATACACAGTGATAGCAAGTTACTTCTACAGGAACCAGTCGCTAACACTAGTTTTGGCGATCGATCTTTTAGAGTTGTGGCTGCAAAACTATAGAATGCTTTGCCTCTTGACCTGAGGAGCATCGAAAACATAGATAATTTCAAGCGAAAATTGAAAACGCATCTATTTGCTGAAAGCTATTTATAGTTCATAGATACTTTTGATGAGCAGGACCATCCTGGACCTAGCGCTATATAAATAAACCATCATTATTATTATTATTTTATTATTAGATATCTATAGCCAATAAGCCTAATAGGTTGTGAGACTGCGTGCGAGTCCGCAAATTTGAAAATGTTAGGTGCTCCTTTTCTCAAAGTGAGGGACTGATGGTCTTTATCACGTTCCCTTCCATTTTCCAACACAAACTTAAATGTGTTGCATTCCATTTTGTGGGCTCAAGTTTTTTCAATGATGAGATAACTCAGCATGTTTAAATACATATATGGTACCTGCCTTCTGTGAGGGTATTTCTCTTTTTCTATCCTCATACAATGGTAGTATTGAAAGCTTCTGAATACAGGGACAGCAAATTGTCAATGACAGAACAACGCTTAAAGACAGGGATGAATTTCGAACGGTGAATTTTGTGGGCGAAATGGATTCCTAATGCTGTTAAGCCTGCGATTGTAAGGATTTTTATTCTGCATTTTACGTTTTACAAGAATCGATTAGAAAAGCTGCTCAGCTCTCCTCGAATCTGCTTTGTTTACCTTTCGGGGCCCTAAAGCTTTTTCAGCTTTGCTTATGCTAATTCCTAACGTGTAGAGCGCCTTTTTACACACTTTCCGCGTTAGAACGCATACTGAAATAATTGAGCGCTCCGCATTTTCCCAGACCTGTAAAAACGTCAACAAAAAGAGGACCGCATAGAGAATTCAGCTCCAGTGTCATTTTGAGTACTTGTCCATGTTTTTCCTTTCCTTTTTTAACCTCTTTTCCTCCCCTTTTGACCCTTAAAACGTTTACTGCACAGCAACTACAATTTAGTGCACACAAAATTAGCATAACTTGCAAAAACTGAATATATCAGTTATAAAAACTGACAAAAAACCACACTAAAAATTGCACTGAGACCACATATTTTTTATAAGCACATTTTAATCTGCAACATATAGTAAATCATGAAACAAGACATATGAGTAGTTGAACAGTACCTAAAGACAATCTTATTCCAATTACCTATTGTAGCAATTCATTTTATATATTACAAATCATGTCTTTGTGAGGTTAACTAATTTCACAAACATAAGCTGGAGATGAGATTTACTTCAATATCAAGACAAAACTAAACCGAATGTAATGAGAATTTAGTTTTTTTTACAAAATGTATGCAGTAATAAAGTTGACCTCATGGTACCTTAACAGACATGATCTCTTTACAGTTGTAAAACAATACCATTTCTTGCAACATATAATTACATGTTCATTTATCACAACATTATGAGAAAGGCTGATCCAGGCACGCATTAATGTTACACTAATAGATACTGAATTCTTCATTATGTTATAGATTTCAACTTCAAATATAGATATATTGTGATGTGCTCTAATTTGTTTTCCGTATCCAATCCTTCAAGTAGGAAATGGTATTTGCTTCTGCATCTATACCTTTTTAACCAACAGGATATCTTCCATGCAGATCAAAACTATTTGAACCAATCAATATTTTCCACAAACCAATCAAAATCTCATTTTCAGAATTAAAACAGTTGTAACTTAGTAAATATCTGTAATCTCTAAATTATCTCTTGCTAATTCGTTCATTCCAATCAGCACCAATTGCTGAGCATCCATTAGAAATTGTGGGCACGGCCAGCTTATGGGAACCTCCAGTAATGACTTGGAAATTTTGAAATAAATTTCAAATCCCATGATGATATCAAATCCCTTCCAATTTACAATCCAGTGTGTCTGCAGCTTAATCGAAAATTTCCCCATTAGAAATAGTTTAACGTTGAGTTTTGTCAACAAATTGCAACAAATTCCTTTTTAATGAAACTTTTACATTCAATTTTCCATAGATCAATACCCAGGCTTTCTCTCAAATTAAACCTCAGCCAAATATATCATATTTTATATAAAACATAAGCCTGATATAAGACTGATATATTATATTACTTATTGGAAATTATTGCACAAGTTGGATTATGAGGGTATTTGCCATTTTATTGTAAGTCTTGAGTATGTGAGGAAAATTGGAGGAAGATGACAATTACTTTAAATCATTGTAAAAATTAGCTTGCATTTCTTGTAGCTTACATTTCAGGTGGGAAGTTATTTTAAAACATTATAGATATGTACTTCACTTAACTATTACGAAACTTTTGTCATGTCCCTCCATTATTCCTCACAATCTTACATCGCAATAAAAGATGCCTACAAAATGCATTAAAAATTCAATACAATATTGAACACAGTCGTATACTCAATAATAGTCAATATATATATCACAGTTACGTAATCATGAAAACAACACAGTGTGTCAAATCGACTTCATAATGAATGAATGAAAAATGAGATATCAAATGATGCAACACAGTCAAATATACCAAATATTATGAAATACTCATGAAATATTTATGAAATGTTTTATTAGTTATATTTTGCTATCTGTCCGTGCACTCCGTGATCCATTTTGTGACTTCCTTTAATCGACTGTGGAAGTGCTTTTCAAAAAGGTGAAACGCGCTCACTTTTGGCAGTCTGTGGTAAAAAGGTTCATACTCTTTGGTAAAGTGGAGAAGTACGGACGCAGGGTCCGCATGGCTCGCGAGGGCCTTGACTTTACGGATTAGCGACTTCCGGAACACGCACATTGTCTGTAGCATACGAGTGTGGAACTTCATGAAGCGACCTCCGGAGTCGACGTCTCTGTACATGAGTTCGTAAGCGTCTAGTAACCCGCTCTCATTGTCTATCAACCACATTTTGCCCGTATCCGGGACTTTGCGTAAGTTGCGAATGTTCTCCGATAAAATACTAGGCTTCTTCTCTTTGTCTGCTCCGTCCTGCATACTGGCCACTCTGTGGAAGGTAAAAAAATTACCATAAATAATCATATAAGACTGACACAGATTTCTTCAGTATTTTAATTTGTTGCTTAAAATGTGAGAAAAAAAATTATTCTAGAAATGAGATGCCCGAATGATGATTGTTTATGAAGGACAAAGAGTTAGAGGAAGCTCAGATTTTATACAATGCCATGACTCTGTGATGACTCTTCCTTATTCAATGGAAAATACAATACACCGGCAGACAGGCAAAAAGGAACTTCAGCATTCAGCATCAGGATAATACAGACCATCAGGGTCAACCGGAGTCAATTTACGTGACATAAAATTAATTGTAAGAAAAAGAGTAAGTTCTGTGACATTCATAGACTTGAGAACCCTATTAAAATCTCTGAAAAAACCTTTCAAAGCTTTATACCTATCATAGTGACCAGTGATGTAGTCTAGGATGACCATATCCCCCCATTGCAATAGTTCTGCCAGTTCAGCTTTGCTCATTCTGGACAGGGCTGGATGTTGCCCAGTTACCGTCAGGCCTTGTTCGTAAGCTGACAATATAACCGGAGGCATCTTTACTCGAGATCTGAAAATTAAAGGCAAGATTGTAATTTGTAAGATTGCATGTTGCACATTGAGAATCAACCAATTAGACATTCCCCCAGCCAGGAGCTAAACTGAAAATGTTTAGCACAGCAGGTCAATCAAATCAGGGAGGTTTTTTTACTAAGTCCATGATCAAATGCTGTTCTTACCGGACATTAAATTTCTGGCGCTTCGTCTCGTTTTAACAAATTCAAAATTGTTAGAGTGCATCCCAAATATTTCTTCAAGCACCAATTATGTAGTTATGTCATTTTGATAGGCTTTGAATCGAACCTTAACAATGTTGAGACCTCCACAGGAGCAGGTCAAGATTACTTCAATACAACCTCCCATTTGAATTATCAAAATTATCTTTAGATCTATAACTTTGATTCAGATAATTGTAATAACATCACTAACTTAAATTCGACCTCCAATTGGACCAACCTTCAGGACAATTGTCAAAGGTCTACCATCCTACTAAACTGATCATTAAACATTACAATCAAAGAAATTAGGCAATATCCTTTGATGTTTACAATCAAGCCTTATGACAGGAATCAAAGAGACTGGTTGGAAACTGAATTTTGAAATTAAAGCTCAGAACTTCAGTCAAAGGTATTTCTTTCTTTTACATTTGACTCTGAATGTTATGACTACTTGATATTATGACTACTTAATATATTGATTAATTTTGGTCTCCAACCAGAAACTTTTAGATGTAATGTAACTTTCAAGGATGAAAGGGTCTTTACTTTCATTGCTTAAAGGCAGCGAAGGAATCTCTCAACATGCTCAAAGGTAAATGTCAGTTAGAGGAATTCTAAGTTCTCAAGGATGAAATTCCTATTCACTGCAGCAGTTATATGACTGCTAAATAACCTTCAAATTGCCACAAATTATTGTTGGTACATGCATTGTTAATATATAATGGTTGAAGTACATTGCAATTTCTAGGAAGCAAAGACTGCAGAAGTGATGATATTGTATCCAATGTTAAAAAATCTTTAATATTTTCAGTAGGCTAGTCTGATTCCAACAATGACATCTATTGTGCATGGACGGAATATCTCTGTAAATACCATAGTGAATGCCAATAGTCCACATGCATGACACAAATAGTTCTATCTTCATTTGAATCTTTCATTTTGTCACAAGACCAGTGACCTTGACCATGAGCTCTGACCTCATAGAAACACCAAACTATGACCTTGACCCTTGACCTAAATAGAATAATGAATCACTAGAGGTGACCTTGACCCACCTTTCTTCATCTAGGCCCTTTATCCACTCAATGAGGGCCACTACTCTTCCCTCCTTCCATTGGGCCTTCGCGAGGTCCTGACCTCTCCACTGAGGGGCGCTGGCGTTGACCTCGGATAATACGACAATTGGAATGTTATCGAAGCCCAACATGCGAGATAGGTAGAATGACAGCAGTTCGCCTGAAATGGAAAAACATCAACATAACAACTTAAGAAGACATGTATAGTACAGCCCTCAAAGACAGAAAATTGCCATTTGTAAATCAATTGCTATATTGTGCAGGATCACACAATCATAGTTGGGCGCCTGTTGTCATGGGTAGATCATTTCGTGGAGCTTGTTCAGTCCATGCGGTATTTGGAACATAAAACAATCTTTTTAACCTACATACTGTCGAATCATAAGATGCAACCGCCTGATCAGAACAGGAATAGGACATCATTATTCCCTCAAAGTTATGGGTTAGGCTTTAATTGTTTTATGAATGAAGTTGCTAATTAATCCGTAGCGTCATCATAGGAACTTCGAACTACCGCCTCTATGCATATATCAATCCGCGACAGGAAGTCACAGAATCATTCCAAATGACATTGAAATCCCTAATGTGACATCACAATGCCATAACAACTGACATCACATGACATCGCAAAGACAACAATGACATCACAATGACAGGGGGCGACATCAGAAGATCTGGTGGTCTCAAGGCCATGTCGATAACCAAGAAAGAACCCAAACAAGTTGACAGCCCCTTCTTTTGTCACAACATGGACCTGTCACAATCCAACTTCAATTTTCTTTCATCATTGAATCAGCAAGGCTGGGGGCAATGTTTTGTTATGATTCTGTCATGATTATGTCTTCATTTGTCCATGATTTGTCCACTGCCTTCATGATTTGTCTCCTGTTTTTGTTTCTGAGTTGTCCTTTCACTTTGTCTGAATTTGTCTCATGCAACTGTTCTTTTGTCCCAGGACATTTTGTCAATGCCTGGCCATTGTTAGCCAGCCTGTTGCTTGGGGTCCTTTAAAGATTTCTATTCTGTGACCCCACAGACTCACACTAACAAGCTTTGTCAAGCAATGTCACTAGGCAGCTATTGAATTTGATAGAAATGACATTCTTTGTGAAACAGAGCACCCCGCTGATCAATTGTTTCTGCAGTACGCCTTGATCATGTTGATATTTATATTTTTCAGCAAACCGCTTTTGGCTTATATCATTCTTTCGTGTCATCCATAAAAATTAGTTATACATTTTATCATACACTGCAAAATTTTAAACTTTCAATCAGCTAAAATGATTGAGTTAGATGGTTGCACAATTTGTTTGAGCTAACATAGCTTGCTGTTTTAAGTTATGATAATCTGTCCGTTGTCATAATTTATTATCGTTTTCATAGCTATGTGTTTTTTTGAAAACTTCGTTTTGCAGTTAAACCGTGACATCATCGGGTATCTGTCAATGTGATTGGTCAAAACTTCAATCTGTGACATATCAGTTCAGAGTTTGACATCACAGTTAATGACAAAGGAATTTAAAACTGCCAGACAATGTTACTATTTGTTACTTCTCATTGGATCGCCATTTCAACTCAAGAAACTTCACATGTCGTCAATTAGTGTGGACAATGTTGAAATCAAGGCGACAGATCATGCCAAAAATTTAGGTGTATTCTTTGATAAACACATGTCAATGAATAAGCAAGTGAACAAAATGTGCCAAAATGCATATTTTAACCTTCGAAACATCTCAAAACTGCGTAAATCGCTGAACAAAGAGTCACTCAAAACAGCTGTCAATGCACTAGTCACTCCTCATCTAGACTATGGCAATGGATTGCTCTATGGTTCATCAAAACAAGTGATAAATAAACTCCAGGTGGCGCAAAACTCTGCTGTTCGACTGATTGAAGGGCTAAAAAGACGAGATAGATTTAGTCATTACAGGAAAGAGTTACACTGGCTTCCAATCCCGGCAAGGATCCAGTTTAAAATTATGACAACTACATGGAAAGCTGTGAATAATCAAGCACCTCAGTACCTCAGAAGTCTAATTCAACATAAACCTGAAAATGACCTGAACCTCCGCAGCAATGGCAGAATGTTGTTAGAGGTACCTGCCACACAAAATCAAAACAAGTTTGAGGATAGAGCCTTTTCCTATTCATCACCAATACTGTGGAATGGCTTACCTGAAAATGTGCGAAAATCAAGGACACTGGATAACTTCAAGAACCGACTGAAAACATATCTCTTTGCAAAATTTTACGGAGATATCAGCTAATCTAACCAAGCGCCAATGAGCAGTTTACTGGAATTGGCGCTATATAAGTACTTAATATTATTATTATTATTATTACAACCACAACAAACAACGCATGTCTGAGCTGAGTGTTGCACCTCACCAAAAGAGTGTCATTGTTTTCCAAACCAAATGTGTTTTTCACAAGACAGTAGCCATCACAATTTCAAACAACATTTTTGTGTCAGGAATTGCAACTCCTTTGACGCTAAGTAGTCTGTTTGGTTCAGTTACAGTTCATTGAAGCATCTTTCAGCCTGGGCAAGCTGAACAAGTGAAACAAACATCATCCACGTGTCACTGCACTTCGTCAGTTTCCTGAAATCTTTGCTTGTAATAAACGATTTTATTCAACAAAATTTCTGACATCACAGTTTTGGAATGAAGTAAATTGCAAACTTGAAAAACATGTAGCTATGAAAACGATAATAACACAGCAAGCTATGTCCGCTCAAAGCAATTGTTCAACTATCTCACTCAATCATTTGAGCTGACTCAAATTTCGAATTTTACATGCAGTGTAACCATGACATATATTACAAGTTCATAGGCGCAATGGCAAAGTTGAGTGGAATTAAACGAGCAACGTTAGAAATGTGGATGCGAAACCTTCTCAATAATTCTGCTTCATTGGCGAATTAGCTTACTGACATACAGGCCTGGATGCTCTGTTTACGATGATCATTATAAAAACACTAAGTAACAAAATACTTCTTTTGAAAGCTTGTATGCACAAAAGGAGTTCATAATGGTGCATAATCCATTGTTTCCTCGTAAAACAGGCCATAAAAATATACAAAAATATATGAAACGCATAAAAAATGTCATAAAACCATAGAATAATTATTTAGAAGCACAATATTCATCAGAAACACCATAAAAATGCTGACAGAGAAAAAACATCAACAAATAACTTACCATAAATGAGTTTATTATGGGGATCCCTGTACCTGGCACAGAGGGCCCTGCCAGTCTCCAAAACCACATATTGATTATTGGGTCTGCCGCACCTGTTCCACTGCGGCTCCTTCATGGTTTGAACCCGGGACAGTCGGATCATTTCCATGTCTTCTTCCATCGTGTCATAGTTTTTACCTGAAACAGAATTAAACCGGTTAAAACCAAGACAAAGTATATATATTTTGGGGAAGAAGAAATGGTTGGTCGTCCTTCATATTATTCAAAACCAAGTCACCGTAACATTATTTCGCAAGCGCCTGCCTGTTGGGATAAGGACAGTTGAATGATGAGGTACGTATTTCGAGTTTATAGAAGATCTATAAAGGCAATATATATTTCTTGTAAACTACTTAACGAAAAAATTTTTTTAATTCAATTTGCCAGGGTGGTACAATTCATTGATGCACAATTTAGGATGGTATACAACAGGTTTCGAGCATTGAGCTCTTGACCAGTGTTGTATACTCTCAACACTGCTCAAAATGCCAAATGTTTAGTGCAATTGGTTGGCATCAACACCACATAAAATCAACGACCAAGAATATAAACATTAAACAATCCTGACAAATAACTGCAAGTACTTAATCTCACTGTGGATTAAACATGCTACACTCTTTAAACAATGTTAAACATTGGTGAAGCCTGGAGAGACCTTAGGGGAGGGACATTGGCACAATAGTGTGTTACTGTTTCCAGAGCAAAACGTGCTTGTTGCCCCAGTGCAGTGATGTTTGTCTCTGACATAAACAATGGTATCAGGGCATACCTCAAGGATCATGGCTTAAACCCATACACATTCATTTATTTACACACATGCTGCATAGAGGTGGTTTTGCTGGGCCCGCCTTCTCCATATCACAGGGCAGTATGAATTGCACCCTGTACAAGCCACTACAGGGCCTCATAGAACTCCTGCCAGCTGGCAAAAACATAAACACAGCCCAAATCATGCTAAATTAATTTCCCCCAACAAATAAACGTTTAACACCTTAAACATGTTCGGTGTGGTCATGTGTCGTTCCCAATGTGATTGGTGTACCCTTGTAGGTCGTTGTACCAACTTAGTACCAGTCACACCATCATCCCTGCTTCAAGCAGGTTTATTTGATTGAGTTTGTTACAAGGTGCCAACTGCAGACAGCAGTACATGTACCTGCAGAGAACCTTGTACAATCTAGTTACACTGATCTAAGAACCTGTCAAAGAGTTCTGTATCTATCGTGTCCCTCTTACGCAGTCTTTTATTTGGTCCATCAGCCCCGATAGCTCAGTCAGTAGAGCACTCGGCTCACAAGTGAGGGAGGGACCCGGGTTCAATCCCCATGCTGGCCATCATGTCGTTCCATGACATCGTCGTTTACATCAGACGTAAATTGGAGGCGCCGTGGGCCCAACTGGAAACAAGTCACTGACTTGGCTTGGCTACCCACGTCAAATAAAAGTAGGTTTACCTTTACCTTTAGGCGTAAGAATAAAAGTTTTAAAATGCGTTTTAAGTCATATAGTTCTTTTTAATCAAGTTATTATACAAGGTCACCAAGTCGAGCCTGACCACTTCATTTACGAACCACACGCAGTCATCGGTCACCTTTTTTTTTCAATAACCCAATTTTGCCTGACCTGACATAAACCACACACTCCATATATATTGCATAATAACTAATGGCCCCCACAAAACCATAGACATGAGTCTGGAAACAAAATCCAGACAATTAGAGAATTTCGTGATGAAATACACTGGAATAGCCATTTTCAGATCTTCTTGTTTACAATACAAAGGACGTGGAGCTTCATGTGATTAAAATATAGTGTGACTGGCTTGAAATTTGAAATGTTAGAGAGATAATATATTCAGAAAACTGAGCATATTCTCGTTATAATAATAAATTTGAAGCTGTTACCATCATATATCATGTATATGTTGTGTGGGATTGAAATATTACACAGATCTCTAGATTTCTAAAATTGAAATGATGAATATCGTACTGCGAAACAGCAATTAGCTCAATTGTATGATCCAGTTAGCGGATATTTCCAAATGAAATGGAAATTTCACTTGAAATGACACATTTATAAATGCAAAGGCCAATGCAACATATTCTGTATTAGATGGGGCATGTCACTGGGTTTTAGTAACTCTTACTAAAGGAACATTTGATATAACGCTGTTTCCCTGTAAGTAATATCAATGTTTCCAATAAAATAAATAATAGGCCCTGATATGCATGAGCCATCAAATCAAAAGCACTTATCCAATATCCATGATCATGGCTTTTATACACATAGTGTTTGAAATAGTGAAGCAAGACATTGTCATGTCATCATAGTTTTAATGAAGGGGTCTGGATCAGCATATTGCCAAATCCGTTACAGTTCACTGCAATGAATTTCTAATTGGACACATACTGTTTAAAATAGTGAAACCAGGCCATGTCACCACAACTTTAGTGAAGGGATTTGTGTCTGGATCACCACATTGTCCAATTCAGTTCACTGAAATGAGCCAGCATATTCATCATAATGTTGATGATAGTGATGCTATGGTATTGTTATCATGGATGTTCAGGAATGTCAATCCTGAATCCTAGCTGCAGAATCCTGCAGATGTTGCTGCTGTTGCTGTTGATTCTGCTGTTGATTCTGCTGTTGATTTAGAAATGGATATGGGATGCTGTTTAATATCATCCCTGATATCACAATAACTGAATTGTTGCTGCTGGCTTGAAATAATTGACAAATTGAGCTGTTCTGTGGGTGACTCATGGCTAGGTTGACATGTCCTGGCATTCTATGGCATTTTGCAGTATACTGGCTGAGGCTGGCTTATCTCTTGCAGACAGAGGCTCAGAGCACACTGTTGCCCCAAAAGCAGCAACACAGGACTCAACTTCAATGGGATGTGGATGCTCTGAATGACTCATGTTCAACATTGTTCAATGCTCAAAGCAATGGACAAAGTGGTGCAGAGGAATTATTGTCCCAACAGAACTTTTGATTACTTTATTCAAAATATGGTGACACAAGCACCCAATAATGAAGTAACTGATACGAAGCTTTGTCTGCATTGTTGAAAATCATAAAACATCCTGTCGTAAAATGTTCATGAAATAAAATGCCTCATTTAGAATCTGATTGTCTAATGCAAGACATATCTGTGGGATTTACAATTTTACAGCCTGCATTTTACACAAGTTCTACAACCAGAAAGATACAGCTCTTGAAAACAAGTACATATTATAGCAAAACTAATGATAAGAATGTCCGAAACATTTGGTCAGTATTGTGACGGAAAATTGATACCTTCGATGATATAGTTCAAGAATCAAGATCATTCGACGGTGAGTCAATGTTCAGCATATAATCAATGCAACCCGTCTTAACCACATATCAAAAACCCCTCAAACCTAAATTATAATAAACATGTATCTTTGCATCTCTATTGATCCCATTGGAATGCTAATGGGTGTCAAAATGCCACATGATAAAATCAGAAAGATCTGTCGATGTGATAACTCTCATTAATTACAACAATATCAACAATATCTGAAAGCGATAACCAAAAATGACAAAAAGTTATCAGACAATGCCAGCCACAATGACCTACAATGTGTCATGGCGTATAGAGAATTTGCAAGGCCACCCTCAGAAGCGTCCAGGCAACAAGGTGGTCATTCCTGCATGGAGGCACAGTATCGTTTGAATTCTTATTATCGACATGCAGAAGCACCCACACAAGCCAAACTGAGGCACTGGATGGAGTTTTGTGACCCTCTGTCCTTTGGCCATTTCCCTTTTGAATTCCCTGTTCCTACGTTGCATACAATTTTATTAATTGTGCTTTTGAGTTCCCTGTCTCTTGGCCATTTCACTTTTGAGTTCCCTGTCTCTTGGCCATTTTACTTTTGAATTCCCTGTGGCTTGGCCATCTTACTTCCGAATTTCCTGTCCCTTGGCCATTTTACTTTTGAACTCCCAGTCCCTGGCCGTTTCACTTTTGAGTTCTCTGTCTCTTGGCCATTTTACTTTTGAATTCCCTGTCCCTTGGCCATTTCACTTTTGAGTTCCCTGTCTCTTGGCCATTTTACTTTTGAATTCCCTGTGGCTTGGCCGTCTTACTTCCGAATTTCCTGTCTCTTGGCCATTTTACTTTTGAACTCCCTGTCCCTTGGCCGTTTCACTTTTGAGTTCTCTGTCTCTTGGCCATTTTACTTTTGAACTCCCTGTCCCTTGGCCATTTTACTTTTGAATTCCCCGTCCCTTTGCCATATATATGTATACTTTTGAATTGCCTGTCCCCCATGACCTCCCATCCGGAGCTTCCAAACAGGTACCGAGGATGCGACAGAAATCGATTCTGAATTTGGTCAAACATTACAAAAAGGGCTTGCATATAATGGGTGGTAGGTAAAGAGACAACAATTGCCCCATGTCTTGATCAATTATCATTAATTACGAGCGGTCCAGAGCCAATAGGGAATTGGATCACGAGCAATTACCATGGACGACAAAAGTAACAATTGATCGGAATAATTTAGCATTTCGCTGTCATACTTTATTGGCACAACGTTGCATTTTTCATGATGTTATTGTCCGGGAAGTGGACATTATCATGTCCTCATAGAATTTAAGGCCACTGATCCAATTTTAACCTTGCATTACAATGTTACTATTACTGTTCCTTGAATAATCAATTGTGATGCATTTTAATCACATAGTTAATGCTGTAGTTTATAGATTTCATGGAAGACAGCTCCTATACCTCTGTGACAGTTATATGATACAATTTCAACTTATGGGAAATGTAAGGGAAATAAATTTGATAACTCATGGCAAATTTGCATATTGAGCGATAAAATAACAAAATCAAATGAATTATTAATCATTCCAGTTTAATCTGTCAGCCTCCAGATATACTTAAATAATTCATCAATGGTTCAAAATGGATCTGGTTTATAAATTACAACGAATTATACCTTAGGAAAAAGAGTGTTTGTTCCAAGATCATACCACACAATCGTAAAGTCTTTCATTTATTCCAAACTTTGATGAAAGTCACAAGCTTGTGACATCGCGCTTTTAAAAATTAAAAATCCATTACTACGATCATCTCAACTGTTTCAAAATGTTTTACAATATCTCCAATTCTTATTATCTAAGATTTGGATACAAGTAGAATTGGATCTCACAGGGTATTCCATGGAGGGAATCCTTTGATGACGTCACAATCAACCTGACACCACCTAGTGTGAATAGCACATGGAAACCAAATGTCAACATGGTGTGAATGCAGGGAGTGTGATAAACACTGTAAACTGTTAGAGGGTAGAGCCCTACCAGGCTCTGGGGTCAAAGTTCAAGTTGTCTACATGTTTGTGATGCTTGTCCACCCCTAGGGGTAGAAATATGAGTGCTGGCTTTATCCAGTTTAATTATTAACAGGGCTCTTCCACGTCCTATGACTTCCCATACAAGATACTGAATCAGACTGGGTTCAGGCTGGTATTAGCACCACTACATCATGAGATATCTTGTTCATATTACTGGAATAAAATGGAACCATACCACATGATAAACATGAGATATATATAAATTATACACTCTATAGAAGTATCGTCTTTGGAACCTTATTACAATCACGTGATAACATGTAGGCCTATTGGAATCCATATGGCAGGGCATCATATTGGAAAATTGGAATATATCTCAGAATATTCCTGACAATGATTATTATTCCAGACATGATTATTTCATCATAATGGAACTGGGATAAATAACAGATTACATAACATACATAACAACTTATAGAAAATCTATTCCACATTCACAAACATTGCTCTGCTATTGGGTTGTTCCATCCCAGACTACAAAATATCATGGTGAGATGCCAACATTTGGAGTACCCTATTTGTCTTGCCAAAATTGATTTTACAAACATTAATCATGAATGAAAGGTGAAAGCATCAAATCCAGAAAATATCATATCATTAAATTAATCATGTCATTGATTAATGTAGGTATCATTGAGACTTCAAATTCTATTGGTAGATTGAATGGTTGCAATGTGAAATTCAGAACATAATTGACTACAAGTACTGGACAATTCTCTTTTCTTTTTTTTTTTATCAAGAGAGATACTTTTAGCCAGTACCTGTACCCCATACTGCCAGTACTGAGATCATACAAATCATTAAATAAGTTCCAGAAAGAGCTGCTTAAAACAGCCCTCTCAATCTCATACATTTTCCTGCAGACTTTTTTGCAGACAGGTGTTGAATGTGTTGATATTCTGAGATTGGCTGCCTCAGGTGTTAATATCCCATCTTGTGGTCTCTTGGCTGCTTCCAGTGTGTTGTGGTGAATAATTCATTTCATCTGCAGATCTTGGGGATGATTCTTCATTCAATTTTGATGTAAATGGTGTTCCTGGAGAGCTCTTGGATTAGTGAATAGCCCAGTGATTCAAGCTGTGAATCAAGAATCAGGGAGCTGTAAGCAGGGAGCCCACAAAGCTCCCTCCAAGAATACTCTTTTCAGAGACTATAGTCCTTGGCAAGGGCCAAGAGTACTTCAATTGATAGCCAAATTGAATGGAACAGGTGGATAGGTCCAGGTGATGGTCCAGGTGAAGTACCTGGAGTAGATCATTAAATCTGGATCTATTCACTCCCTTGATCCAATAGTCTTTTTGAATCTTTGTGAATTCATGATATCTGAATACAGTGAATAGTCTCTGTAGTCTTGAATGGTTTCTATACTCTATGGGATATGGATCTATAAAAAGCTCTTCTAAATGGACTATGAGACATGAATGAAATGATGGTATTCATTGAATTGTCTCCTATAACCACTGATACAGTGAGAACATGTACTAGACTTAACAGCCAATAGTTTTTGAATGGTCTTTATAGTCCTTGAGTAGTCTTTTGTAGATGAGGAGTAGTCTTTTGTGCTTGATGAGTTTACCTGAGATATTTCTTGGCACCATCTTCAGTTGAGCCATTTCTTTGATCACCAACACCTGCTCGGCTGCCTCTCACTTGTGAGTTACTGGGGGTTACCTGGTCACTAGCCAAATCACTAGCCAAGTTACCCCTTCAAGCTTCAGCAGAGTTACTCTCTAACAAAGAATTACCCCTTCATTAAAGTCTGGAGTTTGACTGTGGCCTCTTCATCATCTCCCAACCTGTGTTTGGGACTGCTTTTCACAGTCAGGCCCAATTAACTCTAATTTCATGGATAGTCCCCAACAATTGGCCATGACACGTCTCTTTGAGTCTCTCTGTGTCAAATATTGCATTCTGTGTTTTTGATTTACTCATCTCAACACTAAACAAGTGATAAATGGTAAAGAGTTTTTCATAAAAGATAAACATCCAATTATTGTTTACTGTGCATATCTCAAAAATCTCCTTGCTCTATAAATAGTAACACTGTCAAGCAAAGTGTCAACCTCAGTTGCAAAAATAATTTTGATATTGGAAGATGAATGAGATTTTTTTCTCCCTCTATTTCAAAATGCATTTGCACATATTCACAAAACATTGAGAGGATGAGAATTCATGGAATCTGGCAAAAAAAAGACATAATATATCTGCCATTGAATATCAAAACACATGTACAATATTTAGCATATTCAACTTCTTCACTCTCAGTCTAAAGAAATAGAATATGCAGTATAATAGATATTTGATATCAGCCATTTCGCCCACATGTCTGTCCAACTCAGTTGATGGTATGGGCCCATACAGTGCTATTGGGAGATGGCCCCTGCTCAATTGAGTTTACACGATAAAATCAATCACATATGGCCCAGAATTAAATCAGGGGCAACAGACCCACCCTCCCCCCAGTCCAGGAGTCCAGGTCCAAACTGGATTTTGTAATAACCAGAGATATAATGTGGCCCTACACGAGATATTAGCACCAGAGCTATTTTGGTAGCTCTTGAGTCTCTGAATGAATGCCAAAATCTAATAGAAACCGAAGATTCATTTGGTCAGCAATTTTGATTCCAATTTTCCTGCAGCTGGGAGTCTTCAAAGATATCCTCTAAGCCAATGTTTAACAGAACTTTGTATTGATTCAGGTTTAAGTCAATTTTCTGCAAGTATTACAGCTGATGTACATCATAACATCAATGTCTTGCAATTTCAGGTTTGGTAAATCAAGACATTCTAGCCCTTCGAAAACTATAAATGAGTGTGAGAGCTTTTGTGACCTATCAACAAAGATTTACATGCATGATTGGTGCACATGGCGCTCACGAGGGTTGATTGATGAGATGGGAGAGAGCGGGAGTCCTCAACATGTTACACATTTACCCCATGAGAGGGATCTTTTACTTGCCCAGCATAGACACTGATACAAGCAGCCGCCAATTTAACATCTCATCGGAACGATATCCAGCTTGGATTTTGCTCATGAGGGTACACTGAAAATTTTGGGTTCCCCACCCGGGGTTTCGAACCCATGCAGGCAAAGACCTTCAGCAAAGCAGACGGGCACCTAAGCCACTTGGCCACCCAGCTGCGATTTGAATCCATGATCCAATGATAGCAAGCCTAGTGTGCTATCAACTGCCTCCAACTCCTCACACTGGTTCCCAGGACACAAACAATGAGTCCATGTATATAAAAACAATGAGTATAATATTCAATGAACACATTTATTGAAAATATGAACTCATCTTCAGTGTTTCTGAAACATGTTTGTGATATTATTGGACAACCAGTCAATAATTTGTTCCAAATCAAGAGTTCTAATCGAACCTGGGTCCAGCTGATTCCAGCTGAGGAGCTGCTGAGCAATCCAAATTGAAAGAGGTATCAACCAAAGTACACAACAAGCACCCTGTGGCAGATACTGCACAGGGTACTTCACTCAATTCTGAATTGTTGACATAGGGGACTTGTGTCTCTTGACCTCCTAACAGCCTTCCACTACACATAAGCATTTTGTAAACATTAACACAAGATTTTTTTTTGCCTCTAGGTGGAGCTGTGGAGTACATGGTATGGTGTTTGGGCTCCTGCAGAAATTCGTGCTTTGAGTGTTTGGGGTTCTTTGGATATCAGCACAATTAGGTCTGTCATAATTGATTATCCCTGATTTCCCAGGTACTTTATTGCTTTGTATGAGTTGTAGTAGGTCTACAAACCTGTTGTGTGTTGTGCTACCAGAACTGCTCTTGCACTATATACAGTATCCAGTGTCCACCTGCCCTTCCATTGACTTCCAAACCTTCGTGTCCTATCTATCTATCTATCTATCTATCTATCTATCTATCTATCAATCTATCTAGCTATCTATCTATCTATCTATCTGTCTGTCTTTCTTCCTTTCTTTTTTTCTATATATCTGTCTATCTATCTCTTTTATCAACTATTAATTCTGCTGACCACTGGCATTGATCAGTCTTGCAACAGTATGGTTTCTATCTTTCTATCCAAGTCCCAGTTACTTCCTGTAATGTTTTCTTCTTCCTTCTTCTTCCTTCTTCTTCCTTCTTCTTCCTTCTTCTTCCTTCTTCTTCCTTCTTCTTCCTTCTTCTTCCTTCTTCTTCCTTCTTCTTCCTTCTTCTTCCTTCTTCTTCCTTCTTCCTTCTTCCTAGTAGGAAGTTCATACCAAATGGTAGTACTGTGCTTGTACCTACTACCTACCCACCTATATTGTGGGGTACTGCATGCTATCAGGCTGCATGGTATAGGTGTCGTTTCCTCAACTTGTCTGGCATGCATACATTCATGATTGCTCTGACATGTGAGATATCTGTTCATCACAGTACATCACTTAAAGTATATGATGACCCCATGATGTACAGTGATGAGATGTACACACTGATGACTTCAGTGTGGTAATCCTCATCTATCAACATACAATAAGCAATTGATAACTTCCAGTTGTGCCTAAATTGAACAGAAATTGGATAAAGGTCAGTGGTGCTACTCCAACATGGGTGGTCTGCCAGTCAGTTTTGCCATTATGACAAAAACAATCCCTATAAATTGATATCTGATTTTTTGTAAACAATAGGAAATGTCACTGTGGAGCCTCCGAGGAGATTGCCATTACCAGCACCCCAAATGATTCTGACATAATGTGATCACATTTTGCCAGCAATATGAAGTGGGCCTATATGTATATACATACATTCTGCCTGCAGAAGAGCTGATGATGTTCACCTGTAACCATAGATTTCGGTTGAACTATTGAATGATCAGCTAAGAATGTGCCCATGGTTGAACTAAAACAGAGCAGTTGTACGTTTCCTTTATCATTTCATATAGGGCCTATAATTGTGGGATATAACAGAAATTGCAACTTTAACTTGACCTGTTCTCAGAGGCAGTCATAACGATGATATGATTCATGAGGATGTGAGTCCACTATAGATACAGTGTAATATAAGGCACCTTGCACTCTCTAATCCCCTTTTTCTATATGGTGCAATGTAAAAACACTGTAATGCATGTCTGCATTTTCTACTGGTGACATGCCAATACAACTGAATGAAGTGATCTCAATAAAAACACCTTTGATCCAGCACATTATTATGATTATATTTCCTCTCAGTATGAAATAATCCAGAACTAGAATGCAGCCCATTTCATGGAGCAATTACACAATATTTGCAATATTTGAAGTGTGAAATGAATTGCATAATAGCATTCTCCCAATTTTTCTCAATTTCATGCATATTAGCATCAATAGCATGGTATATAATCTGTATTCCCCTCATGTGCTAAACCATGTCATTGAGAATCATACTGCTTGCTATAACAGCTTATAATGACACAGAAACCTGCAACTTCTGACACTTTTTCTATTGCAGGGTGTCAAAAATACAACTAATCTCCACAGCACAGCAAAACTGGATAAGTGCATGGATCACACTATGATATGGGGGTGTCAAATAAACAGCTAATGTGCTTGCAGATTGTACAAAATTTTCTCTAGAAACCAGAGAAATGGATCCATGTAAAACACTATCACATAAAGCACCAAGTCAAAAAAACCTCTCAGACTATTTGATGACATACATCCTGATGTCTAGGATGGCTCAAATTCAATTTCATGAGCTAATTCATTCTCAGTAATTATAGATATAAGTCATACATGAAAAGCTGACTATGATTGTGTCAACAATATACCCTCGACATATCACTGATTATCAGCTACTTAACCTCCTCTACATATGCAGTCACCCTCGTCAAGTCATACCAAATGACGGTGTATCACTTAAAATTTATGGTCAACTTCAATACGGCTTTATATCTCCCAGTTTCAAGCAGGAGCGTAACTTCTTGGTGAGTATTCAGTAAGTACTGAGTATAGGTCACATTGATGCTTCCAACAAATGGTCAAATCATTCAACAACTCGGCTTCTTCTGCTGTCAAATTGGCCAACATTATTCAATAATGAATTTCAATTAAAAGTGTGTAGAGTGTAGACCCACTTGTAGATTCTCTGGGTGGTAGGACCAATCATAAGTTAAACTCCTCTATGGACCAATGGACCATTCACATGTTCAGTTTTGCCAAGAAGATAGCTCTCACAACACAACCCAAAATCCAGCTGAAAATCCCTACACTGCTCAGTGCAGTAACTGTAGTAGCCCCAGCCAGAAATGTACTCCTCACACCTCGTCAAGACATGTTCGCACCCCTGGGGTGAAAAAGCATTCCTGGCCCAGTTTTTTCACCCTTTTTTACCCCTTGGGGTTTAGCAGTTCCTCTTGTAGACCCTCTAACAAATGAGAGGCAAACTTCTGGAATTTATCAACTAAACACCAACACTAACTCACTCCTGTTTTTATTTGATTTGTTCACTTTTGCTACAAAGTTTATGTTTTTGTATAGTTTTTATACTTTTTTATGTTGTATTCCACCAGTTTTTGTTTAATTCAATACTGTTCGACATTCATCACATGAAACCAGGCCATTCTCCAAAATACTTCAATTCTTAAAGAAAAGCATGTTATATTTACCAAACCAAAATCTATCTATCTATCTATCTATCTATCTATCTATCTATCTATTTATCTGTCTGTCTGCCTATCTATCTATTTATCAATCTCAATCTATCTATCGATCTATCGATCTATCTATCTATCGATCTATCGATCTATCTATTTATCTTCTATCTCATTGTAAAATTTGAATTTTGAGTTAGCTTAATTGATTGAGTGAGATGGTTGCGCAATCCTTTGAGCCAAGATAGCTTGTTGTTTGTAAGTTATAACAGCATAAAGATTATCATAACTCAAAACAACAAGCTATAATGGCTCAAACAAATTGTGCAACCATCTCACTCAATCGTTTGAGCTAACTCAAAATTTCAAATTTTACAGTGTATCTATCTATCTATCTATCTATCTATCTATCTATCCATTCTATTCTTTTCTATTATATTCTATTCTTTCTATTATTGCCTAGCTGTTTAAACAAGTCATCTATTCCCTACTTTGTCTTCTGTCTTTTCAGTAATAATAATTTAAAGCAGGGCACGTAAAATTAAAGTAATGTAATTACTTTAAATGTGCAGATCTTCATATTAAAGCACGGAATATGAATGAAATGATGTAAAATACATGAAACTAATAGTTGGTAACATGTGTGTTATCAATAAAGGCAAGGTGCAGCACAATTCAGAAAGACATAAAATAGAGAAACCAATTAAATTTTCAATTACTGAGTGCACAAAACCGCACATCTCGAATTGTCTGAATTGAGGGGGCCTTTAGTTTTTGTGAACATCATCATTCAAACTTTTTACTCAAATTTCTTTATGCGACAGAGTGAAACAAAACAAAGGTGCTGTTATGTATCAAGACAAACTGTTTTGAAAGTGTTTTCCATCCCATTGCCATTCCATTTTAGTTGGGAAAACAAGAAAACATGGCACTGCAGCAGAGGAAAAAGCCTCAGACATTATTCAGAGACATGAAATCATTAGACAGCCCCTACATAAAGAACTTTTCTCCTCTGCAGTCTCTGTGTGTGCTTGCTTTTCCAGACCTCATGTAGTGTTTGATTTTACACTGCACACTTCAAAACTGAGTCGAAGAGCTACAGAATGATTTCTTCACAACACAGGACACCAATGTACCAGGAGATTGAGTATATATATATATGTATACATGTTGGGGATCTGCCCACCAAATAGTAAGATACATACTGTGCAGTTGCCTGTAGCAAGCTTCAAAATGTCTTCTTTTTTTGGCTTCCTGCTGATGTATAGTACACAGAATGTACTATCTCCACTCAAATTGCAAACTTTTCACAACTTTCCTGCAGTCTTCTGTAACTTTTTGTGAAAAAGAAGAGAACTAAATGTACTAGACCAGTGCTTAGTGTATCTTCTTTTTCCTTTTTGCAGACCCCAGCTGATGCATGTGGTGCAGAGGAAGCTCTATCTCAGTGGATTTTCTCACTCCGAAGCAAAAGTTTCACAACTTTCTATGTATCTTTTCTTTTGAGGACAAAAACTTAGGACAAAAACTTAATGTACTTGGCTAGCACTATATTGAGTACAGCATATAGAAGGTCCATTTGCTGATGGTCTGCACTATCCTATCAGAATGCGTATAGTGCCCATATAGTCTTGCAAGAGTCCTATCTGACCCAGGCCAATGGACCAATTCCCTTGGCTGGCCTGATGTCTGCCACCTCCAGTCTGTAAGTCCAGCTTATAAGACTGTAAGTCAAGCTAGCCCAGAAGTCCAGTCTGTACTCTGTAGTCTTCTTTTAGTATGACAAGTTCAACATAGCATAGGTCAGACAGGTCTTATATAACACACACAAGTTGATACAGCCCTCCTTTCCATATAATCTTCCTTGTCAAAAATGATTTCCACCATGACAGCCAGGAATTCTTATCTCTTCATAAGCCCAGTGGCGCCATCCAGAGTGAAGTGAAAATATTCTGTTTAATTCCCCTGTCGACCTGCTAGGAACTACTTTCAATTTGTCAAAATGTCTCCTCTTCGTCAATTTTTGTTGGTTTGTTGGATGAAGCAATCTTCAGAACAACATTTGGCATTAAATTTGGAAAAGTAAAAGGAAAGTCAACTTTGACTTTGAGCCTTTCCCACACAAAAAGACATAAAATTCAATTTGTCATTGCACTATTTAGTATTTAGGTATGAAATGGGTCTTAGAACACCTATTATTTGCAAAGGTAAAGGTCCATTTTTGGGTACCCATGGACACCATGAGGTTGCGGGTTCCGGCATGATGTTGCCCACATGGGTATCGCTCCATGCATATCTCCAGAAACTACTTCAAAGAGGAAATTGCATTGAGATTCCCTCTTTTTAAAATGTCTATATACTTATAAATAAGATGTTCAGTGACATTTGCCTCATTCATTGCATTATTTCCATTTCCTAAGTATTTTGCTAACTATCCAAAACTCCCCATCCAAGGCCATCCAACAGATGATTTCAAATCTAACACCCTTTGTGCACAAAAGGTCTTCACCACTCACTCACCCCGTGATGCATCTGTCTGTATTTTAGCACCTTGGTCTCATTTGTTAACAGCTTGAAGCACAATCCATCATTGCATCATCATTCATCATTGTTCATCTGAGTTCAACAACAGTGTTTTCAAATTTCAACAGGATTCAAGTTCAACTCAAGGCTGTACAACAGTTGGAAACCTCGTGAGATGATTTTTGAAAAAAGAATGTAACAATCTCCCATGACAATGAATATAGGGGTCCTTAATAATGAGCACCCACCATCAGCAACTTGCAACATGTGACCTCTGGTTTTTGCTCACTAATTCTGAGTATGTAGTAGCAAAGATGAATGCGATGCTAGGCATCTTCTGGGACTTGGGTTCAATCTGGGTCCGCGTCAGCACCGCCGGCACATCAGTTTTGTTGCAAAATGTGGCCTCGAGGACTCCAACACTGGTCTAAAGACACCTGAGACCGAGCCAAGGCCAAGGATTGGGCATCTTAGACCAAGACCATGGCCGAAGCTGAGGCCATCAAAATATGTCATAAAGTCGAGCCTCGAGACCTCCGACACTGGTCTGCGCAACCCATATTCAGCATGCTGCGTGTCCTTAGACGGATGTTTCATCCTGTGCCAAGAGAGCACCTCGCCTAACTATGATCCCTGCCTTTCCTTCCTTACCAATCAATGCAAAATACAGGATATAAAGCCCTACCACCCATCCCAAACATGATGTCATCAATTACACTATATATTTAGTGTAAACCTCTGGTGGATGAACTCTTTATTTATGGGTATAGCCATCTTGATCCTATCCAAGGAAGGTTCAGGTGTGGATCAAAAGAAGGCATAAGGATTCTAGTAAAGCTGTCAGCTATGCTCAAAGATCAAACAATATGAATTGATGATGCAGCAGAGTAAAATTTACAAAATATGTGCACTAAATTATGGAATAAAGCCAATATCCCTAGAGGTATGAATGGAGAATTGGAGATGCTCAATAGCAGTATAGATCATATATGTATGCAATACATGTGCACTGATCATGCAACTGGTGTATACATGTATGGGAAGTACAGACATAAGGTTGTGCGGCAGCAAACCCTCGTCTCACAGTAACTTTTCTATAGGTCTATATTTCCAATAAATGTTTTCCCTCTATTGGTAATTGGCCTGGTTTAAAGATCAATAACAATTCAGACATATTTATGCCAATACATTGTATATTTAATGTAATAGCTATCAAACTTCTGAATGGGTTGAAATTCAGCTACTTTTCAAGAGCCATTGAGGCATCACTACATTATGATGAGAGTCTGTCCTACCATTCAAATGTTTGTTTGGAAGAGGAAAAAGCTCAATACGTTAAAGTAATAATATGTAGGCAGTTGTGCAAGTTATAAGAAGCAAGTCAAGAAATATTTTATGAGTATGCACTATAACTTCCAATTTTCTTGTCATTAGTAAGGGCTGAAGGCATTATTTCAGGAAACCGTGTGGAACAAAAGTTTTCTTTAACCTTGGCCACTACATTAGCTACATTTCTGGTTCTTTATTACGACCTTGCTCAAAATACTATAACAAAATACTAATTGGCTAACTTACAAAACTTGCAAGGAATATAACAATTTACAGTAGAGATTAAGGTTAACCCTCTCCTTCAAGGACGACGCTGATACATTTTGTCAGCCATTTGTAATAATCAAAAATAAACTGCAGTGCGGATGCAACTGCCAAGATCATACAAATTGCAACAAGAAGTGAAAAGAAACCGCTCACCTTTTGGCACAAAGGATTCGACTTGTTCTGACCAGTAGATGTGTTCCCTTACAACCGGGTATCCATGGTGACTGTTTACTTCCCCGGGTTGCCGTAGCAACGCGGGCATTTGCAGCTGAGTAGCGGGTTGCTCGTAAGAGGGCACTCCTGCATGCTTATTGTTTTCATTGTGTATTAATTCATTGTTAACTCCTTTGCTATAGTTTCTGTTATTACTTTGGCTTCTGGGTTTAAATTTCAAAGAAGAGTCTGCTGATCGATGAAGACCTTTGCTTTGCAACACTCTCGAACCAGGCACACTAGTATTCGAATGGCCGTGACTTTTCGGTTGATGTTTAGAGGACTTCGTTTTACCTTTATGTTTATTCGGTATATCTTGGAATTTAAAAGGAGGCTTTTTGGTGCTATTTGCATCTTTGTCGAAATCACCTGGCTTGAAAACTGGATTGGGATTATCCCAGTATTCGTACTCATCCTCTCCTTCCTCTTCCTCCTCAGTGACGTCATCAGCCTCTCCTATGACGTCATTGTTACTTCTGACATCATCATCAGTGCCCTCCGCATAATCATCATCATCATCTGCGGAGTTCTTGCCTTCGTATTGGTGGGTGTGTACGAATGCAAGCCTCTTTGCCATCACAGGTAGGTTCTCTTTGTTAAAAATGACTCGCCTATGATATAACCCCACTTCCTGTTCTGGATCGTAATCCGCTTGGCCCTGGGGCTTGCGGTCCGTCATGAGTGAGCTGCGCACTCTGAGATCACTGTGTTCTTGGTGTCCATCTTTGAGATCTGGGTCACCTCCGTTGGTACTCCCTTGGACACCGTTGGCGCCACCGGTCTTCTGCGACACTGCCCTCTTCCGGATGAGTAGTACTCGCGCCATTTCGACGTCATCACTACTATCATAGAGGGCGTCATAATCACTACTTCCTGTGTGCTGTACGTCATCTCGGGTGCCAATAAGTAACAGAGACGACACCACGATCAACCCCAGAAATGCAGCAATTGCTGCCTGCCGTCGACGGCGACTGATGATGCACAATCGCATCATGGCCAAGGGTCACCTGGCGATGTCCGGGAGGCCGCGACGCTGTGCCGGTGACATCATCACTGACGTCATGAGTGTATTAATCTGTCATGGTTGATCTGAAACAAAAAGAAAAATTTCTATAAGTCATACTGTCAGAATAGATAATTAAATATACATGATATATGATTGTCTAGTTTTATGCAAAAGATGGCTAACACTTAAAATGTATTTTTGGTCTTTGTATCAGTGTCTTTAACATTTTGGCAAGCTTTGCAATTCGAAAAGTGGTAAATAGGCAGTTATATACGCCTATATATCCTACCATATACAGCAGAAGCTCAGGTAATAAGAAAGTTTCTTATTCCCTAAGGTGTAATTCTCTGTTTTGTGCCTTCCTTCAAAAGAATGTTTTCAAAAAATGAAAAGCACAGTAAGTTGGTAATAAGTAATCCAATACCATAATAGGGAAAAGCCACTTGAGCAGTGACACTGTGACAGTACCGAAATATATATAGGAGACATTATTTTTTCTGTTACATGAACCATGTAGAGACTATATGGCTGGTATATATTTTACATGATACCAATAATTCATTAACTATTGATCTGTTGCTGGCACTGATAGAGTCAGAAAGACAGCCATGCTAGTGAAATAGCTAATTAAGTATTGAAGGACTCAAAGAAGCTAATGTAAAAACTAATATAAAAGCTAAATGGATATATGAAAGCCATGCCAGTAGCAAGGCTTTTTGGCTTCTCAGTTTGCCCCAAGAAATGCCTCGACATGGCTTTGGCAGCTCCTTGGCTTTTTGTGGTATCATAAACCACAGCGCAGCACCTTAAGTGTACCATGCAGTGGGGCATTGCTATTATGGACACATAGTCACATTCAAATTATGTTGGTAGATTGGCCTGCATTGGATAATGGACAGGTAAAGCAGTCCCTGCATTGTAAGACCTATCAGCAACTGTCCCTGATGAGGTCCTTCCTCAGGGTCATTTTATGCAAAACATGAATTGGAAGAATGAGGAGCTTGTACAACTCCAATACAAGCAAAGAACAAGGAGTAGTGAAATATCTTTCAGATCCATGGGGTAAATGCGTTAACAAGTTGATTATCTATCTATCTATCTATCTATCTATCTATCTATCTATCTATCTATCTATCTATCTATCTATCTATCTATCTATCTATCATTGAATAGTAAACACTGCATATGGAAGGAAAGCATAATTTATACATAACAGAACTGCCAATTACACACTTGCAATGATTAGAGCATGAGCATAAGCCCACGGATTGAACCATGCAATGGATCGTTTACAGTCATCCACATTATCTTGTCAGCTTTTACTTTATATATCTTTTTTAAAAACCTCAAAAACTGTTCACGTTGTATAAGTATTTTCGACCAAAATTCCAATGTAAACAAACAAAGTAAGAGAATGGTCTTTATTTTGGTGTCTCCTGTAGGCCACAAGGAAGCGACAGATCTGATAAGCCGAGGGGTTGTGTTTTTTGATCAGTGCATAAAAGATACGATCTGGGGGAGTAAGATAAGATCTCTATAGCTTGTTGCTACATCTGAAACTGTGTCTTTTTGGCGTCGCTGTTAAGTGTCTATCTGGTTGAATCTGCCTGGCAAATAAGATTGATGTTAATGGTAAAATAAATTTAAATGAATATCTGTGAAATTACCCTTTTTATCAATGTTTTGCCAACTTAAAGCCTGCCTAAACACTGGTATAAACACGAGTAAAGAGTGTTATAACATGTACAATATACATACATCAACAACAATTTGGGCTATATGGAGTTTGTAAAATGTAATAGCAGAGTCTGTTAACAATTACATCAACATTTCCAACCATCATTTCACAACAGACATTTTCTAGTTTATATTTTAATCATGTACATCTATATGAAACAAAATGACCCATTACCAATTAAGTGTGATAATTCTTATCAGGTGTAAACCATCATTAATTAGTTGTAAAATTAGCACTGATCAATTTGTGATAAGAAAGTCATTATCATTATTAGGGATGAACTAAATGGTGCTTGTCTGTCTCTGTCTATCTAATTCTGTCTGTCTGCTAATCAACAACAGCTTAGTGAAATGGACCATACAGTCTGTCACCTTGAATTTGTTAGATGCATCGTAAGTTGGGCTAATATTTGTCCATTCAATGCTAACTGGATTCACCCAAGCATTGGTAAAATGATTCTTCCAAAATGTATCAACATAGTAAATAAACAAATTTTGAGTCAAATAAAAAAGGAAATTATCTGAAAAAAGTAAAGTGTCTGAATCAACCTTTCTTGGAAGTACATGTGCCTTGTTCTTGTTACTGTTGTTTGTATTTATTGTAAAGTGTTTAGATGCCTCATTCAGAAGCAAATAACTGTAATAATCTAATGAAAATAACCTAATGTATTAGCCTTTTATATCACTAATCAGATAAATGAAGCGTCCAGATACCTTATTCAAGTGAAAGTGACTGTTATAATCCAATAAAAATACACTGGAACTGTTGGGAATGGATTTCCCCAACAATAGCCTTGGGAGAGAGCTGTTATTTGTTAATCCTTTCTTAATCCAAAGCCAACAATCCAATGACAATGCCAATACAATTCCAATGTCAATACAATTCCCGAGAGGAAGCCGAGTGCAATACTCAATGTCGAGTGCTCTTCAGTTTTGAGATCAGAGATTTTGAGGCCTGTTGCTCATGGCAACACTACGATGAAACTGAGGCAAAGACTGGAGTTGGGGGACGGCTAGTCACGCACCACTGACGCTATGAACACCCCCCACCTCTCTCCCCTTCCTTCCCCTGAAAAGACAAATTACCCTCATTAGGCCTGAGGGGAGGGGTGGGCAATTTGCCCCTTCCAAATAGCTAGCTAGGCAGTTACAAGTATTTCCTCTATCATTAGACAGCCATTGTCTGAGCAGACGAGTTTGGAGGCCTTTGGAAGAGCACCCTCTCAGCCAATGTTTGTAAACTTTGCAGCAGACGACAGTAGCAGACGATAATTTGAAGAACTCCAATGAAAAACTGTTTCCAAACAGCTCAACATTCATGTCATTATAATAACCCCTCCATGGTCTACAACTTAAAAGAACGTATAAGTGGAAACTCGAAAGTGGAATGAATGGACTGAATTATGTAGTTATTCAGGAATTTAAATTAGAAAATGACTAGTTACCCATGGTTTACCAAAAGCACTCATATTGCAGTGGAAAAAAAAATACCCATTGCACGCCAGGTTGCAAGAGGCATAACAGTAACAGCCAGAGCAACAAACGAAGTCATTCTTGTGGAAAATATGGTTGATTTATGACCGTAATTTTGAAAATAAAAAGCCATTTTGAATAGGGGATCACCAATGCTTTGTGGGGGTTGTCTGAATCGGATACTAAAAATAGCCAATAAATCATGAGGAGTCATTGAGGACTTAGGAAATACTAAGGAAAATTGGCAAATCCAACAGGTTTGGTCTGAACTGATAGAGACTGGGCAATGACAAGGGGTCTGCCGGGCCAAAGCAACAATCATTTGACAATAACCCTACCAAGGCTACAACAATGGCTCAGCAGGGGGGATCCCAATGACTGATACCCCTATGACAAATCATTGTCAACTGGCTGGCTCAGCATGCCTGCTTCAGCATAGCCACAGGGGATAGGGACAAGGATAAACAGTCATCGATGCCTGTAGTGTCTATAGGACAGTGTAGTTGTGCTCCAGGCAGTTTGGTTGACCCTTGCAGGTCCCAGGGTTCAATTCTACAGCCCTTGCCCTGTAGCTGTATGACTTTTTGGTTCTTACTCAATAACCTTGTAAAATACCCCCTCCAATAACTCTGTGCAAAGCCCTGAGGGAAAGGGTAAGAATGAGAAGGTGGAATTAATAGGAGGGGGTAAATGAGGTAAAGATGATCTAGTGAAAAAGAGGGCAATAGAGAGAGAGGGTAGAAGAAGGAAGAGGGAGGAAGAGGGGAGAAGAGAGGGGAACAGGTAGGAAGAGGGAGGCAGAAGGAGGAAGAAGGAGGAAGAAGGAGGAAGAAGGAGGAAGAAGGAGGAAGAAGGAAGAAGAAGGAAGAAGAAGGAAGAAGAGGGGGAAAGAGGGTGAAAGAGGGAGCAAGAGAATAGGAAGGAGAGGAAGAGGATGGAGGGAAGAGGATGGAGGGAAGAGGATGGAGGGAAGAAGAGGATGGAGAGAAGAAGAGGAGAGAAGAAGAGGAGAGAAGAAGAGGAAAGAAGAAGAGGAAAGAAGAAGAGGAAAGAAGAAGAGGAAAGAAGAAGAGGAAAGAAGAAGAGAAAAGAAGAAGAGAAAAGAAGAAGAGAAAAGAAGAAGAGAAAAGAAGAAGAGGAAAGAAGAAGAGGAAAGAAGAAGAGGAAAGAAGAAGAGGAAAGAAGAAGAGGAAAGAAGAAGAGGAAAGAAGAAGAGGAAAGAAGAAGAGGAAAGAAGAAGACGAAAGAAGAAGACGAAAGAAGAAGAGGAAAGAAGAGGAAATGCCAGGAAAAAAGAGAGTTCTAAGAAGAAGAACAAGAATGCCATGTTGTAGTAAGAAAAATCATGGATCTATAACTTAACCCTTCTAACTCTATGGAAAAAATATAGACAAAACTGATGAGAAGTGGGGGGGGGGAGACTTCTACCAATCCTGCAATAATTTGCTCCAAGGCATCAATACAGCAACCAACTGACTCAACAAGCCAAGGTCATTCTTGTAGCACCTCCTTAAAGCACAGGTCCATGAAAGGACCCCCTTAAAGCATCTCTCTAAAGCATCCACTTAAAGCACCCTGCAAATCAGGCAGCAGTGACCTTCAATGAGAACTCAGGGTGGCAACAACACATGTTCCCCTGTCTTGTAATGACTGATCAATAACTTGTTTTTTCACCTTCTTACTTTTTTCTAGCATTTTTGTACACACTGACTTCCATTTCCAGACTTCATGGTATCCTCTTTTACCTTGTCTTTTTTTGTCCGATTCCTATTTTGTGAAATCGTGACTGTCAATCATTAATATATCCTTGAAAATTGGGAATTGTTCAGATAATAATAGACTTTGTCTGTTCTTGTTCTTATACCTAACAAGTCATAAGCTACATATAATTCAAACCTTGATATCATTTGCAAATTTTGCATTATCTTAGCATGTATCATCTTTGCATCTTTGTGTGGTGAGTGACAAGTTTATTCACTTCACTCATTTTCACCCATTCCTCCATTTTCCTTCTTCATCCATCCAGTGTCTTCATCCATTCATCTCATTTACAGGTGTATTCACTCACTCTCTTCATCCATTACACCTATTTCACCAACACACTCTCTACACAGAGTAGTACAGACCAATGCTTTTCATGGGAGTGATTTACTTTGGCAGCTGTCAAGCTACATAACATGAAAAAAAGAGCAACATTTCTTGAGCATTTCTTGAGCATTTCAGAAACATTTAGAGCATGTCTGACGTTCAAATGTATCAGCTTATCAGCTTGTATGTTCCTTATCTACATAACCTCTGCCTTGTACAAAGTAAAAGGTGTTGATAGATCTGCTGACAAAAATCTGATTTATATTTTCTCCAAAATTCAGAGGTAGATTCTATTCAGGCAATTTTTCCACACTCTAAAAAATGTGGGGACAAAATTGGTTTTTTAGATTCAAAATGGTTTTTTGAAAAACCAAATTTCAATGCAAAAAACCAAAATGGATTTTTTTAAAAATCCATTTTGGTTTTGCATTGAAATTTGGTTTTTCAAAAAACCATTTTGAATCTAAAAAACCAATTTTGTCCCGAGATTTTTTAGAGTGTACTTGAAAAGACCAGAGAAAATGATTTTTAAAGTAAATTTTTCCTAATGCATTAAAATTGTTGCATACACCAGATATTTCTGAAGTAGAATTGTGTATAAGAAAACATTACTTGTAACCACCATGTCTTGTAAACATGTATGTATAATCATTTCTCCTTGAGAAAAGCTTCACGAACAATTTAACCTTAAAAGACCATCATAAATCATAATTCATATTTGCTACATCGAGCATGCTTGAATTATTAGCAATTATGGATAATTATCTAAACTTTCAAGAACAAAATAGTCAAACATGTTGAGTAATTTGTGATATGTATTGATGTGAGATTATTTTTCTTAGGGGAATGGGGTGTACATGCATTTATAACTTAAATTTCTAAAAGCAGAAGTTTTATTCGAAGTTACATGCATTGCATGGTATTGTCATCCCCATAGGCCTAGTGTACCATATATTTATTTATAAAATGCCTCATTTTGAAATTTCTTGTCATGACATAAATGTGCATCACACAGTGGATGGATATATAGCTAGTTTCACATGGTTCAAAGGCTTGCCTTAAAGGAAATATCCATTAAAGGGGCATTATGTCAGAAATATTGTGCATGTCACACTGTCAACGAACGACACTCCATTGTCATGTCACGTGATGTCAATTTGGTGATGTCATGCAGAAATTCTTTTGACACTTTGTGTGATGTCACAATCATGAATGTAAAAAGTGTGCATCTTGTCCTATTATATGTTATATCTGCACATTATTCTTGCAAAAAATCCTTGTAAAATTTTCTGGTTATTCATTCTAAATCGTCTAAGTAGAGATATTCCTTGTAATTTTCTCCTAAAAAGTCTGTGAGTATTCTCTGAATATTCTTTAGCAATGTGCACAGAGTCTATTAGTGTCCATTCAAGTATGAACTAAATGAGGCTGAACTCATGCTTGGTTAGGCTTCTCAGAATTTTACTTCATGTTTTGTCCCTTTCAACATGTCAGGGGTCCCTTCAACCACCATGCATCCAAACTTTCTGTATAAATTTTAGGCATGTCGCAGCGAGTGGTTGTAAATAGCTGATGTATTTAAAATGTACATACTTTTTAAGGCAACAAGTATAGCAGTGTCAATTTTTATTGTAGTATTTTTAGAGGCTCATTATCAATGCCCCATCTGTATTATACACATATGTGGGAACCTTGGGTAATGTTCCCTTAATCTCTGTCCATGGGCACTGCTGTGCTGTTGCCCTGAGCTGTATCATTGTGGAAGGCTCACCAGAAATTTCATGGGCCGCATGCCAAAACATGACCAGAAATGGTAACAATACAATATGTACAATATCTCATGCACCGTTGCAATGCCGCCATGAAATTTCTGGTGAGCCTTCCACAATGATACAGCTCAGGGCAGCCATAGAACTGTACCCATTGGCAGAGACTCTAGACATTGCCCAATGTTCCTGTGCCACAGCGATACATTCTCTAGCTTTGGTGATTGCTCTGAGATGACGAGTGATGAGAAGACTGGGAGTCTGGCACTTACTCTATTCATTCAGGGATGTCTAGATACATTCAGTTGCTCCGGTGTACAACACTGGGTATGCCCTTCTTTCGTTTTGATAACGTACCACAGGTTCGAACTAAATTGAATTCGAGGATTGACTCCTCTTTTATAGTAAGAACGACACATTAATTTTGTAGTTAACTGTATGTAAGTATTGTAACCGCTGTAAATTTGTAAAAAGGACACAGTGGCTTTTACAGTGCGCTTGTATAGGCAGGTAAATTAGGGAGTATTTTTAGGCCCTCTTTAAAATTTGCAGCCTAGCAGGCATTCCATTAGAGCATCTTCTAAAAGCATATCGCATTCTGAAAGGTGTATCTTGAATCTTCTCATGTATTTCACAACTTCATAAAAACTTCAACGCTTGATGTCAAAAAGGATCCCTCCCCTTTTCTCGCCTTTGTAGGGAAATTTATATGATGTTACATTTTATAATCATATTAATAGATACCATTACAAGGCATAATGGCAAACCATAAATTAAATTTAGCAAAAGCAATGAATTATGAAAAGAGGGAAAATCTGAAAAAGGTTTATGAATTAGCACAGGTATATCAAACTGCCATGCACTTGAATATGTGAGACCTCATGCAGCTTTTACTCATTCTCTTGGTATAAAGGATGTTATTACCACAATAATATCACACAATACTTGAAAATGGGATGTTAGAAGACCTTTCTCACTGAGCTGTACCCAGGTGGTGGCATAATAGTCTATTAAAGACCTGAGTGAACAGGACTTGGAGTTTCTTTTGATATCCAACCGACCCAGGGGACTGAAAAGACTGGACTTATTATTGTGATCTGAGTAGAATTTAGTGCAAGGCACCCTGCTGGGAAAGGAGAGTGTGCTGCATTTAAAGTATTCAGAGGCTTTTCAGAACTGTTTGAGGCTTTTCAAAACTCTTCCAGACATTTGCAGAGCTATTTAAGACCTTCAAGTACAATTCAACATTCGTGCATAAACCACTTCAAAATCTAACAACTGGTTGGACACCATTGTGACACTGATGACCTTTTAGTTCAAAGGTCAAGGTCACTGTGGGTAACCAGAGGTCAAAGTGGCTATTTTTTACCTGGCCAATTATAGTGATATTGGAGGTGAATAGTGATCTTTTTTTTTTTCTATCACATTATTCTCAAATTGCTACTTATCATTTCAAAACATTCAGTCTTAAACATTTCAAAATATCTAAATTGCTACAAACTACTCTGAAATTCAACAAATATTCAGAAGTAAACAGCAGTATTCCAATTTATTCCAAAATACTACAAATATTCTGAAATATTCCTGGTTGGTCTAAACTCATGCTGGTTACTCCAACACTTCCTCGTCAACTCGTGTTCATGCAAATTCATGAATTGAACTCGATGTTTGAACTTCTCAGTGGCTTCTGACTTAACCCTAAAACCTTATTTGTAAACTCTAAGACCCTTCTTAGTACCCTAACAACCCTTTTTGTTTCCTAGCAACAGCTTTCAGTCAAATCACGTGGTGCAAGTTGATCATGTGACCTGTGACGTTACACTTGGGTGTTACCACGTGATTAGAGTGGCCAATGAGCTTCAAAGGCTATCGAAATACCCTCTCTTTGAAGGTGAATCATGTGACATGGCTGGACAACTAGCTGACATAACTTGACAACTAATTCATGAATGTGTCCAGAATTAGGATTGATTCATTTTAGGCATACATTAGCATTAATTGAAAGCCTGTGGGTTGAAGTATTGTATTGCATCCAAATGTATCATTGTGTGAATTTGGAGAAGTACATCTGTCTGTTTCTCTAAGACCAGCTGCCAAAAGCACACATGACGATGAGATGATACATTAAAATCGGATAAGTCTCCTGCAAAGGCAGCGCTGAGTACCAATATCACAATTTTCTCTGTATAATGTATCATAATTATAAAATTCTCAAAGCAGCGGATCAGGCCGATGAAACCGACGAGTAGTCTAGCTGACGCTGCAGTCAAGACGAACTCAGTCAAATTTTTGTGAAGACACTTGTAAACACATTTTTACGTTCAGTGTAAAGCGTATTGTGTCATTTTCTGCTTACATGAGCTACATTGTGAAAAAAATTGTGGCAATGCCACGATTCAATTCAGGATGTCTAAGTACTGCAACACTTTGTCAGTATGTACACTGCACATGACTATAGTCTTCGGCAACCATATTACTACCACTCTATTAATGTTACCACCGTTTCAATTCAATCACATATCCACAGATGAGACAACATTGTTAACACAATGCCTCCTCCCTTAAATTACTCTTACCACAATAAGTTATTAGGGTCTATTATTAGGCATCACCCCTGATCTGGTGACATGAAAAGGAGGCCACACGTCTAAATGCTGACCCATCTCATCTCATCTTCATTCACAAATCCTAATTAATGGCTGGACGTGATTTAGTGCCAGGTCAGATGGTGAGTATTTAGATAAAGGGCATTTTATCCTTGCTTGTTTAGATGTGCTTGTGGTTGTTTAGATGTGTCTTTATCAACAGCAGATGCATGTGGCCTGACTTTGCATGAAATCAAGGGATCCACAATCCACATGCATGCATAATACTGCCCCCCCAACCTCCCTTCAAAATTCTGACAGAAACACAGTGCTATAGTGTAAAGGTTCTTCTGCTTTCACAATGTTATGGTTCTAAGAATGTTTATAGAATTTAGATCTTCACAAATCCTCACATCTACTTTAATACTTTAATATTCTGTGGCAGAGTTTGGTTTCCTCTTGTTAAAATGATCCTCTTTCCCTTAATTGCATTTTTTCTCTTTTTTTCTTATGGAGCATAAGGTTTTCTTTGAATATGAAGCTCCTCAGAGAATCAAACAGTGAAGTTTTGCAGAGTAAAACATTTCATTTTTTACAGCATGAAAATTTAAAGAAATATTTGGTGAGAATTCAAAACAACTGTAGGACTCAGGACTATTCAATTTGGTTGATACATTTGAAGCTGAAGCAGCTCTTTCAGAATCAGAATATCAGTCATGCAACTGAACTTCCCATATTTTACATTGAAAAAATGGATATTAATTTGGTCACTTGTAAAGTTGTAATATGTGGTAAATGTGTTTTGGACTATATAAATATGGATATGGAATAGCCAAAAGCATTCAGAGATCAATTTTTTCCCTTGACTGATATATATGTTTATATACATAATATTATATACATATATTATGGAAGCTTTTATATAAAAACTCTCATAAATTTATAGCGTATCCGGCCTGCTCCAATCATTACACGGAGTGATCATTTTGTTATGCCAGCAACCGGAAATGGGCTTACGTCACTTGTGACATGCGCGTTATATACTTCATTAACCCTGTTGATTATCTGTCACTAAACAACGAAAAGCAATTTGCATGACAATTTGACAAAAATATTCTGTAGCAAAAAGCCTCGCTGCATGGGCTTTCGAAGATACAATCATCCAACATCATACGACCTGTTGCAGGATGCATGGAAGAGACAAGATTTTACAGATAAGAATTTTCGGTATACACCTGTCCTGTTTATATATTTAATATTATTTCACAAAATACACCGATACATGTGTATGAATTACCAAATAATAATGGTCTGTTCAATTTCATATCATATTTTATTCCTTACATGTAATTTGACAATCCTTAATATACATAAATATGGAAAATAGCAAATAAAACATGGAATACAACAGCAATTTCAGAATTTGCCCAATTTCATAATTTCATGTCAATTTACATCATTCACATAATATTTTTGTCACACACACTTTTTTCCCATTGCTCTATCAATTTATGCCAAAACTGCAAGGGACAATTTTCAATTTACCCCTGAGGCTAGACTATTAGGAGTAACATCAGAATGCTGATCGAAATCATCCAATCAGACCTGACTAAAAGGGTCATTTTTCAAAAGTTAAAAGCCCTCTGTGACTCACATACTATTCTCAGACAGAGGCACTGTCAAGCAGAATGGCTTGCTGCACAAAAGCATTGAGACTCACCCTGAGTCATTTGATGGATTGGTGTCCAATGTATTAGTGGATTTGGACTCCAGGAACTGATAAAAAAGTGGAAAAGGTAGATAATGCAATAATCATGGAATAATGATGATTGATAATTTGCAAATGAATAGATGTGACAAACTTCCAAATGTATGAGACCATAATGTTGCAACACCAAGACCAACTTTACCAGGGCATTCAGTGCCTGTCATTGGGTGATTCACAATATCATAGAAATCAACCATTGTACACATTCTGGTGATTCTGACCTCATAAGAGAAGTGTGTTTTCAGTATTATTGTTCAAAGTTGACCTTTGAGGCAGGATTTTTAAAGGCTAATTGTCAGGTTGATTTTGCAAAAATTTTGATAAAATAAGATCTATAGCTATATGATATTGTCACAGGCCTATGGATTACATAACTTTGAAATTGCACATATATACCTCGTATAATTGGCATTAGCTAATCAATGTTGTGTTTTGCTTTTGTTGTGTCCCAAACTCCAAATTGTGTCAGAGAAACTGTTCAATATATTTAAAAACTTTAAACGTCAACATTTTCATTAATTGTGACACCAAGCAAGAAGCCAAACCACAGAAACCAATATGTTTTTTCATCAGGCAGTACACCAATTTGATCTAGGCCTAAATAGTACAGCCTGTCCATCACATTAGGCCTATTCCTAAAATGAGCAAAATATGACCAAGTGGCCAATGGATGAAGTATTATTGACACACAACTGAAGTATGACAGTCCAGTCAATACTCCACTGAAGTATTCATGACACTCAAGTGACCCAACTGAAGTATGCCTCACAAGTGAAGTACATTTTGCTCTCTTGAGTGCATCATCACATTTTCTTGTTGCACAGGTGTTGCTATGGTAACGCAGCTGGTCAATTTGTCCTCTCACGAAATCGTCTACTCCAACATGTTGGTATTCTCCACTGAAACATCTGTCGTTTCGGCTCAGGTTCGCTCTTTCAGAGTCTTTCAGTTTTTACTGTGTTTCAGTTTGCTACAATTCCATTTCCCTCCGTCAGGCTCAGGCCAATAGCTACCTATGGTCGTTTTAAATGAGTTATCTCATATATTAATCTACTAGATCTATAATTTATTAAATTATAAATGTGATAAGGATATGAAATTAAACTTTTAATGTGTTTTTAGGATTGATTTCACCTCACGACTAAAAAGTTAAGTTTAATATCTATTTAAATATAATCAATTAAATCATTTCCACGTGTCAGCCTCTGGACAATAGCTATCTATGATAGTTTTACATCAGTAATATCTTTTAATTGACCAGATCTATAATTTATTAAATTATAAAATAATTTATGTGAAAAGAATGTGAAATCAAACTATTAATGTGTTTTTGAGGATTTCTGTGTATTGATTTCATCTCTTAAGCGACTAAAAACTGTAAAAGTTGAATATTTATTGAAATATAAGCAATCAATCAATTAAATCATCGTCATTTGTATTAATTAATGCATCGTGATTTGCATGAAGTCACATCATCACTCAAACCATCACACTTTTTTACCCCCATCAGCAAAAATTGATTTTTTTTTTATAATTCTCAGTATTTTTTCCCTTTTTTGCTACTCATTTTTCACAGCATGTGTTCCATGAATAACAATAGCCATTAACCAATCAAATTGTTCACGATTTACTCCATTTTGTTTAGTGCTTTTGTCCACCCCCTGGGATACAATAACAAAAACAACTTAATAGCCAAAAGCATCCACAACCCCCCTCCTCCCCCTCCACAATTATCACAAAAGTTGCAAACTCAAAATTACACTTTTTAAAATTCACATTCCATGTATCAAAACACATTAGGTTTTTTCAAAATGAAATTTACACAAAAAGCAAACGTTTTTGTTTGTAACTTGTTTAACTTGTAAATGGATTTGCAGGTCTGACATTTCTCAATGCTTTTAGTCAATTGATTCATTTGACTCATTTCATTATTAAAAGAGTGTTTTGAATTATAAATTTCTCATCACTCAATTTGAGTTAAATCGGATTCATGTTTTCATTTTCTGGAAATTCAAGTCCCATATAATGTCATCTGATACTGGAAAACAGTGACAGTTCTTGATCACCCAAACAATAAATGCCAATGATACTCATGCTCAGGTAATTTCTCATATTTGTTATTGGTCTTAATTCTCCCTATTTCCAAGAATATTAGGGACTGGTCAGATCATAATAATATTATATCTGGTTGACTTCCTCAGTTATTACAGAGAGTCATCTGTGGTTATTAGAATGAAATTGTGTTGAGTCTTGTACCCAGAAGGAAAAATATTTCCCAATTGTCGTTGAAATATATTCGAGCAAAAGATCCCATTGAAAATATGATTGCATGATAAAGGCATTCACATAATAATCATTTTGTAGGCTTCTCATAATAAGACTTAGTGTGGAATAGCTCATTGGTGCCATATTGTGGCATTTATTGTTTGGCTGATCAAGAACTGTCTGTACTGCAGTATCAGATGACCTTAACGGGGACTTGAATATCCAGAAAGTGAAAGTTTTCCTTGAATCCAATTTAACTTCAATAGAGTGATGAGAAATTTTTAATTCAAAACACTCTTTTAATAATGAAATGCATTTCACATCACTTATCACTGTTTATCCCACAAATGGCCAGTGATGCAGAGATATCATCTTGTAATCCTGACAACGTGACAATGTCATTTAATCCCTTAAGCCTAATGAACTGGATGGACCCTAATGCCAATAATTGTGATTATCTCTCCTGATAATCTCTATGAGTTGTCCAGGGCTTGTCCAATGTGGATTCACAACGCCTAGTTAACATCACAATGGGAGATTTTATCATGATGCAAAAATTATCAATTCACATTGCATTCATTTAATCTATTGAAAATTGAGAATACAGCAGAAAAGCTGTCTGATAAGCTCTCCAATTGTATTTCGTCTCTTCATTTATCCTGTTTAATTACATTTGGTTGACATGGTGACAATTTTGGTGCCCTTTTTCAAATTACTTTTCCTAATTTGACACAATGCTGTCACCCCGAACCAATTAGAAAGTGTTATGAATTTACTTGTGACAAACCCATGCAATGTTTTCATCTTAATTGTTTGTCTCTAAGTGGATCCCAAACACAAAACCTTGAAAGAAAGGGTTGTGAAAATCTGAGAGCCCCTTTTATTTTCAATCAAGTGTTATCCCCTCAAATTTTGACACAATGACAATCAGAGTAAAAAGATTAATGACAATTCTGTTCCTTTAAAAAAAAGGAGGTAAACTTGTAACAAGAAAAGATTGAAGTAGTCACTTCTGGGAGCAGTGAGGATTGGCATCCTAGTCCAAAAAGACACATTCACTTGAAATCAAACACATATCAGTTTGCATTTTCAAAATGTTGATCAGGGGGATTTCAATCCTGATTATGGTGAAATAGTGAGACCTATGCACTTGGTGATGCTTCACAAAATCTGCAATATTTATTGATTTTAGAATAGACTCAAAAAAGTTGGAAAGTCATCTCAGATGTCCTGCTATATTTGGCATCAATTATAAACTACAAGTGAAGTGATATGAAGATTGCTAAATTACCTGTCACAAATCTCTTACGTAAGTTGACAGTTAAATTAACATTTAACGACCTGTTAATTGCTTCTGATTAATTACTGACAGACTCTTGATTACCTGGAATTGCCTAGGAAACGAAAGAAACCTGTTTCCATGGAGACAGTCTGACGTCTGGGGGACTAGGGTATCCCTAGAATCCCTGCACGTGCTATGACGTCACAAAGGAACTCCACGACGTCCGAGGAATTGCATGACGTCACATCAAGGAATGTCATATTATGCCAAATTGGAATGGGCAGAAGTCGAGAAATTGAGGTGAGCTTATCCTAATCCTAATTTTTTACATTTCTGTTCTCATTTACAAAGAGTGACTCATGCAAGTTAAACAAATTCGAAACGATTTATGAAATTGATTCAGATTATAATTGAAGGTGTCTCCTTACTTTTTTAGTTCCAGGGTCCTGGATCTTATTATTGCCCACAAGTATTGTAAGTTAAATTGTCATGAATTGTAATAATAATTATTAATTACACTGATTCTAACATTTTTCCATGCATTTATTTCTGGCCAATAAATTACTTCCAATTAGGCCCAGCATAGATAAAATACATTTTTTGGAAATTTGATCCTTGAACGTTGAAATTATGGCATTTACCCCACTGCCACCTTGAATTAGATAATAGGCCCATTTTGATATAAGCCTAATAACATTCATATTAGCTAAAACACCAAGTCTCATCTCAGGTCCCTAGATTTTTTAGAACAGCGCAAAGACCTTACTTAACAAGACATGTAACTCAAGTGTGCTTTTGTCATGTTCGGGATGGTGTGATTTAAACTGATTTCCCCATATATCACACTACTTGTGGTGCTTTAGAACCTTGTCATAAGCAGGTATTTCACATCAGCTAGGACTCTTTCTACAAAGCTATGTGTCTTACTGAAAGTAGAAAGTCTGTGCTGTGGCATTAAGCAATTTCAATGATAGGTCTAATCCAAAACGGTCATGGGAAAGCCTACAGGTGATTATTTTTAGACTATAAAAATTCAATGAATCATGCATTCCTTCATTGCAGCTGATTAGCTGTTGATATTTGGGATTACACTATAAAGGGGGACTATTATGAGATTCAAAGGTTGAATAGAAATTGTCCAAAATAGCTTCAAATAGCCTGGCTCTCTTTAATGGTCATTATTTTAAGAGGATTTCACAGTAAAAATTCAACGTAGTTGGCCTTCCAAATTGGAAGCTGTTTAATGTTAAAGCATTGTGATTGGTCAAATGTACTGTTCATAATCAGTGTTGTAGTCAAGGAGTTGAAGCCGTAACATTAGAGTCCGAGACCGAGACATGAGCCTCCGAGACCCAGATCGAGGCCTTCCTTCAAAAAGTGGCCTCGAGTATGAGGCTGGCCTCGAGTATGAGGCTGGCCTCGAGTATGAGGCTGGCCTCGAGTATGAGGCCGGCCTCGAGTATGAGGCTGGCCTCGAGTATGAGGCTGGCCTCGAGTATGAGGCTGGCCTCGAGTATGAGGCTGTCCCGAGACCTCCAAACACTGGCCAATTCCAACAAAAACTCTGTTCATGAATACATATTTTGATGGCCTCGGCCTTGGTCTCGGATACCCGATCCTCAGCATTGGACTCGGTCTCTGGTGCCTTTTGCCAGTAATGGAGGCCTCGAGGAATTGCAAGTACCACATTTTTCAGTAGTTTTCTGCAATGGCAACTTTAACAGTGGCTATTGACAATGGGGATTCTCACAATGGTCATAGGACACCTGGTCTATGGTCAAATCGGCTACAGAAATAACTGAATGTAAACAGGACTAAATAAGCTATAGATGGTCAAACAGGCTCTGTGGGGCTGAATGGTAAAATGGTCAGACAGTTCAGTGGTCAAATCGAACGCTTGATTACCCTCAGCTGACATCACTGTTTAGGATGGCTTTGATATGTGTTGGTCACTGGGGGCAGGGGACTAGCAAAGGTGACCAATTGTTTGACAACTGGTCACAGTCTATTGGCAGGGTGACTGTAGTGTCTGCATTGGTCAGCTTATATCACTCGCCCTTTTTTGTTGAACTGCCCATGTGCATCAATGTTCACTGGCCTGAACATAATCCAGTTGAACCCCCCAAAAAGGCCACAGCATATTTTACGCCTAATAAACTCCTTCTGAATGTAACTGGCCACGATAAATATCCAGATGACAGGATGGCTGACCCATGGATAGGTCCATTCCTACATAGGCAAAGTCACAATGATGTGATATTATGATATTACAGCCAGAAACATAGCATAGCTTATCCAAGTCACATTCAATGCGGCCGAGGAAATATGACTGTTCGACTCAGAATCGGCTCTTTGGTGCGTAAGCGCTGTCACCGCAGTGCCTTTCTTTCACATTGATAAGAGTCGGTCAACTTGTCACTGACGTGTAACATCATTGGTAAGTGATGCAGCAATGTTGTGACAATGTCATGACAAGATTGCCGTGTTGGTTGAAATGACCTGGCGAAACTATGTGAAGTAACGTCAATATATGACGTTGCCACATATGACATTGTGGCAATGTTGTCAAAATGCTGTGGAATATCTCAACTTTGTGCTCACATTGTGACAACATAATTTCAACCATACATTTCTACGTGACAACAGATGAGCCCTCCACCAATTAGCAACATTGTGTTCATGTTGTGTGCCCCTTGCGATGGCCAAAGAAATCAAGAGTTCTATTACAATTGACAACACATAGGTTTACTGAAGTCATCCCTGTTTCCAGCAATGAGGCCTATCTACCAATAAGTATCCTTTTATAATACTTTCCCCTTAAAGGTCCGCTATCAAACCAGTTGAGCTAAAGGGCCGGCCCCTAAGCCAAGTGCTGAGGAGCAACCTATTATACACAACCCACTATACTATATCCCCCAACTTCTCTGAGATTTTCACACACTCCAGTCAACAATCTCACCTCAATGCCACCTGCCACCACGACCGGGATTCGAACCAGCTACCTCTGCGTAGCCTCAGGCCGATGTACCATATTATACTTTCCCTTTAAAGGTCCACTATCAAACCAGTTGAGCTAAAGGGCCGGCCTCCAAGCCAAGTGCTTAGCAGCAACTCCTAATTGCCATGCTTAAAAGTCGTTGTTGCATGTCTCAAATGCACCAGTTGATGAAATCTCCATGCCATGCCATGCACCGAAACTGCACAAACTGGTAATTGACGTGAGTACAGCTGAGTGTACTTGATCCCCTCTTGAGGAGCATTGGAATCAATAGCCATTGTTGACAATTGTGTCTTTTGCACGGTCCTATTGTTGCCATTGAGTAATTTCCAGGAGTGCACTGGCTTCCGTTCAGGTCTTTTCGACTCTTTTGTTGGTTTGAAATGATCCAAAAATCTCCCTGTGATGATTTTGTGATCCCCCTGCTTAATCATGTGATGGCTCTCAGCGGAGATTTCAACACAAGGTTGACTGACTCTCAATGACATGATTTTACAAGAGGTCATTTCGGAATGGATTCATAATCATTGGTTGTCATTGTGATGAGTCCGGTGACGTCATCTGGATCATGCAGAGGCGTAGATGATTATCATTGAGGGGTTTGGAAAAGGCCAGCTTCTCTGGGGGGTGATGACATTTTGTCGATTTTACGAATTTTCAGTGTTAGTCAAATATCTTTAATTTACCCCCCCCCTTCTGCCACGGATACTCCCATTTACTTGGTCTGCATTGTTGCGTTCCATTGTGACATCATCAGAGGGAACTGTTGAACACTCATCAAAAGATGATCAAAGAAGTTAATCTGCAGTCATTTTACATCCGGGTGATTGGGATCGAGAAGTTGCCAGGGAAGCTTTATGGCTGCATTTAGGGTCAGTTTACAAAAAAGTGCAGAGCAGACGATATCAAATGGAAGGGGAGGAGTATGGAGGGAGGGAAAGGGGCATTAATATGGTTTTATCAGTTTTATCCTTGAAGCAGCTGCACCAAGTTATCTGAATGGAATATTTGATGCAGAAAATGTGACAGGAAAATTGAAGAGTACGACTGCAGATTTACAATTTTTGAGAACCACATTCATACTGATTCAAGCCTCTTTTTTTACTTTTCTTATTTTTAGGGGGTGGGATGAAGGCTGCAATTTGGAGTTGTGGGGGGAGGGGGCTAGTATCTGAGTATGGATTAATGAAACAGCAGGACACAGGCTGGTCCAATAAACTGGTTTAATAAACTGGCTTAATCAACCCTCAAAGGGTCTTTTCATCCAGTTTGTTCAGTTTGAAGGGGGGTCTTGCAGAAGGGTAATTGGCACAGCTTACCTGCTGGGCGCCAACCCCATACTCCGGGGCACAAAGGGTAGAAAAGTCGGACCGCCCCTCTTGTCAGCAGGGGTGGTACTTGAGCACCCTACCACCCCCTCCCTCACTCCTCTACTAGAGTTTGTAGAGCCTTTGGATGGGCATGGAGTGGGCCCCTCTTGTCAAGTAAAGTGTTGGTCTCCTCTTTGGAAGGCTGTGGCTGCTCACATTGCTAATAGCAGACACCATTTGTACACATTTGAAGAACACTCAGAACTAGCCTGTAATTTGTACTACCCAAATTAACCTAAACTTAAGGTTTATTGTATTGATATTGATAAGTGTAACATTTTTTGGTATTATTGTTCTACTTATTATTTCTACCTTTTATGTTCATTTACCAATAATTTAGCTATGATTTGACTAATTTAGTAATAAGTTCTGTATGATCAAATCTGAAGTGAGCTATGTATTACAGCTTGCCACAGAGGTATTTCACACCTTCTTTTGTTTGGTTGTTCTTATTGTCTGCAGCAAGTGGGTCTTTTGATACGTGCCAATGATTTTCAATTACTCACAAATGTAGGTCAATTAAGTCAGGAAACAGCTGATTTCAAATTCCTGCTCATTCATAAGATAGATAACTAACAGTCAACATCAGTCACCATTTTTACTTGGGTTTTTTCCCAGAAGTTGCACATTGTTGTAAGTACTTCTTTATGTATTAATTTTGTAAGGTTTATCTAACTCTAGCTGCTTCAAGCAGCAGTTTTTTGTTATTTAATTATTTGACATAAAATGTGGTATATTCCATTTATGATTTATTTTGGACTCTATTGTCCACTGTAGTAATACTATTTGAATTTGATCATACTACTCAGATTGATTTGCTACATGCCTAAATTCTATGTTATTTATATAATTCATGTACTTATTGATTTGGTTATAATCAAAATAAGAATACTTGATAATTATAATTGATGATAGAGTTTAATACTTGATGTCATGGATAATTGTTTTTCTACCTGTATTTATTTCTGGTTATTTCAATTTCCAGATTTACATGTGCCCTGCGCTTGTATAATAAAAGTGCAACTCAAAAGTCAAGTCTCCGTTACGATTTCCTCACTCTGCCTAATAGTAAATAACAATGTCAGCATAAAGAAGACACACAAAGATGGCAGGAGACCCGGAAAAGAAGAAAAGTCGCAGAGGCTGCAAATCAGCACTCACAAGAGAGATAAACAATGCAAAGAGACACATAGCACTTGGCAGAAAAGAGGAAGTTGATGGAAGTTTACAAGCCATTGAGAGGAAATTTGAGAACTTTGAAAAGGCACATAAAGAGTATGTTGCTGATCTTGAAGAAGAAGTTGAGCTTGAGGATGCTGATTCATATTTTGAAACCGCTGAGAACGACTTCATTGAAGCCCTTATCTTCATCCGAAAGTTCCTGGATTCCAATAGTATTCTGGATGACAAGAAGGAAATCAAACATCAAGATGCTGGCGCAAGTAAGAGATCTGATGACGGGCCTAGTTCTTCAGAATTGCTAAGCATTATGAATCTTCCTAAACTTGAGTTGGAGAACTTTGACGGTGATCCCTTGGCCTATCATAACTTCTTGGCTGTGTTCGACGAACATGTGGACAGGGCAACAAGTAATCCAAATGTCAAATTAACCAGGCTTCTTCAGTGTACGACTGGAAAGGCCAAAGATGCGATTCGTGCCTGCTCGCTGACAGGGGTGAAACTGGTTACACAGAGGCTCGGGAAATACTTCGGAGAAGATTCGGTAATGACCACTTAATCAGCACCCGCATCATTGAAAACCTGAAGGCCGGCAAGCCCGTCAAGTCCCCTGAAGAGCTGCAGAGACTCGCTGACGACTTGCTGAACTGCTACTCTACGCTGAATAAGTTGAAGAGATTGCATGAGGTGGATACCCAGACTTCTATCATCGACATAGCGAACCGCTTGCAGCCGTATCTAAAGAACCGATGGAAGCGGCATGTTATGGATAAGAAAAGAGAGACGGAGAAGTATCCAGACTTCAAACAGTTTGTTGAATTTATTGTTCGTGAGTCAGAAGACGCATCTGATCCAGTGTATGGTTCATTTTGTGGAAGACCATCTTACAACTCCAGTCGACCTTCACATGATGGGAAGCAGAAATCTTCATCCTCATCGTCCAGCTTTGTCATGAATGCCAAACCACAGCGAACTATGCCGCCATGCGTCGTATGCGGGGAAAGTCACAAATTATTTTCGTGCGAGAAATTCAAGGCAATGAAGCCGATTCAGCGCTTAGAAGTGGTGGAGTCCAAGAAACTTTGCAGAAACTGTCTACTCGCAAACCATACTACTGAAGACTGCAAAAGAACTTCGGTATGCACAGTCCCACAGTGTGGTCAGAAGCACACACGATTCATCCACATAGACAACAAATTTGTCAAGCCTTCTCATCAGAATGACGTTACTTCTCATCGTGCAGAAACTGTGGTCCTGAATGCCAAGTCCTCTAGTGATGTATTTGTACCTATTGTGAAGGTAACAGTAAATGACAGTATGAAAACCCATGCCTTATTGGACTCTGGGTCAACTAACTCTTTCTGTAGTCAAAGACTGGTTAATGCTCTTGGTATTCATGGTAGCACTGTGCAGTATACATTGAACACACTAAGTGACAGTAGCAGTAAGCAAACAAAACTTGTTAACTTCACGTTGATGTCTGATGATGGAAATGATTGTATTAAGATGTCAAACGTGTATGTTGTACGTGATATTCCAGTTAATGTTCCTGCTTCACCATTGCATGTATATGAGCATTTGTCTGATTTACCTCTTCACAGCATTTCTCCACAAGTTGATGTTCTAATAGGACAAGACAACGCCGAGGCACTCTTACCACTTGAGTCGAGACGAGGGCAGCCGGGAGAACCATTTGCAGTCCGCACGCTTCTAGGATGGTCCGTCAACGGTCCAGTTTCTTCGAGTCCTGTGAGTAAGAGTGTCATAGCCAACTTTGTAACTACTTCGACATTAGAAGATGAGGTCAAAGCCATGTGGGAGATAGAGCAGGATGATGTTCATGTTGATTCAGCGACATGGTCTGGTAATGACAAACGAGTCGTAGAACTGTGGGATAGCAAAGCAAGAATCGTTGATGGCCATTATGAACTCCCAATACCTTGGAAAGCCGATGTCACGAGTGTTCCAAATAATGTTTCCCAAGCCTTGGCTAGGCTTAAATCCACCAGATCATCACTTGAAAAAAGAGATTTGATGGACAGATATGATGTTGAGATTCAGAAATTATTGGACAAGAGTTACGCAGAGCCTGTGCCTTATGACCAAATGCAAACTGAAAACAGGACATTGTATTTGCCGCATCATGCAGTCCTCAACCCCAACAAGCCAAATAAGTTGAGGGTGGTATTCGACTGTGCAGCGCAGTCCAAGTTAGCTCTCTCAATAGTCTTTGTTACCAGGGACGTGATTTGAACAACCAGCTGACGCACTTACTGCGATTAAGACAACATCAATTTGCTGTCATGGGGATATAGAAGCAATGTTTAACCAAGTTCGCATCCCTGTGTATGACAGAGATTCCCTACGTTTCCTTTGGCATGACACCTGTGGCAAGATCAGACATTACAGAATGACATCACACCTTTTCGGGGGAGTCTGGTGCTCAAGTAGTGCGACATATGCACTGCGAAGATTGTTGAAGGATTATGCTGACGTTGATGACATTGTTGCAGATGTTGTGCAGAATTGCTTTTATGTGGATGACTGTCTAATTTCCATGCCAACTAGAGATGAAGCTACTCACGCCGTTGCAAGCACCGTATCACTTCTGAAAAAAGGAGGATTCAGGCTAACCAAGTTTGTCTCAAATGATGCTGCAATATTGTCCCAAATTCCGCAAGAAGACAGAGGTAAAGATGTGCTCAATTTTTCACATGAATCAACTAGTCGTGTCCTTGGTGTGAAGTGGAATGTTACAAGTGATGACTTTTATTTTGACGTCAACATTCCCGATGTAAATAAGATCACCAAGAGAAATATGTTGCGGATTGTATCTTCCATCTTCGATCCATTGGGATTTGTTAATCCAGTTGTTGTGCTTGGCAGATTATTGTTCCAGGAATCAGCTCGCATGAAGTATTCATGGGATGATGCAGTGTCTGCTGACTTGGAGCAACGATGGAACCAGTGGATTGGATCACTTCACAAACTTGCTGACTTCAAAGTTCCCAGGTGCATCAAACCCGCTGTCTTCAATGATGGAGTCATCCAACTTCATCATTTCTGTGATGCTAGCTCAGTGGCTTATGGATTCTGTACGTACAGCAGGTGTATCAATAAGTCGGGTGAGATCAATGTCAATTTATTGATGAGCAAGTGTCGAGTTGCTCCTTTGAAGATGGTAACTATTCCTCGATTGGAATTACAAGCAGCATTGTTGGCTGCTAGAGCTGATGAACTCTTTCACAAAGTTTTGAGTGTTCCCTCAATTGAGTCAATGTTTTGGACGGACAGTGAAATTGTACTCAAGTACATCAAGAATGATGGTGTCAGGTTTCACATTTTTGTTGGGAACCGCGTTACTGAAATTCGTCAACTTACCCATTCATCACAATGGAATCATATTCCAGGTAAAGACAACCCTGCTGATCTCATTACAAGAGGAGTCAGTGCATCAATCATGGATACAAAGAAATGGCTCCAAGGACCAGCTTTCCTCAGCACATACAACAACGAGTGGACAGTGAAGCCAATCACACCGGATGTGTCGCCAGGCGATCCTGAAGTTCGTGGAACACCAAAAGAGGTAACTACAGCTGCTATGACCACTGAGGTAATTGATCATCCTCTAGATAAATTGCTTAATCATTTCTCCAGCTGGACGAAAGTGATTCGTGCTGTGTCTTGGTGGTTGAGGCTTAGAAAATACCTCTTATCGAAGAGGACACTGCGCTTTGAAAGGATGTCTGTTGCTGAAACCAAGAGTGCTGAAGTACTGATCTTGAGACATGTGCAAGGTTTGTCTTATCCAGATGACGTACGTGAGCTGCAAAGTGGGGGCAATGTGAAGAAATCCAGTAACTTAAGTGACCTGACTCCTTTCCTTGATGGAGACGGTCTGCTTAGGGTCGGAGGTCGTTTGAAGCATGCTGGTATGTGTGAATCCAGACAACATCCACTGATAATTCCTCACAAACATATTGCAGCTAGCTTGATTGCCAGAGATGCCCACAATGATGCCCATGTAGGAACCGAATGGACGCTCAGCCTTCTAAGGACTAAATATTGGATTACAAGAGCCAGGCCAGTTGTCAAGAATATAATTCGACAGTGCATTCATTGCAGGAAGTTAAATGCCAGCCCATGCCTTCAGAAAATGGCGGACCTTCCAGCAGAGAGACTACAACCCGATGCACCACCCTTCACGTATGTAGGCCTTGATTATTTTGGACATTTCATGGTGAAGAGAGCCAGGTCAGAAGTGAAGAGGTATGGATGCTTGTACACGTGTCTGACGACCAGAGCTGTGCATCTAGAGCTGATAGAATCACTTGACACTGACTCGTTCCTTAATGGATTTCGCCGCTTCGTATCCAGGCGAGGTCAACCACAAAAGGTCTGGTCGGACAACGGAACCAATATTGTGGGAGCTCAGACTGAGTTGGCAAAAGGAGTAAGAGAGTTGCAGCAATCTAAAATCCACCAACTTTGCCTTGGCAACAATACTGAATGGGTATTTAATCCCCCCAGCGCATCCCACATGGGCGGGATCTGGGAACGCCTGATAAGGTCGGTGCGCAAAGTCTTGTCAAGCTTGTTGATGAAGAATCAATGTCGTCTTACAGATGAAATCCTGAGCACTTTGTTTTGTGAAATTGAAGCTGTCCTCAACAGTCGCCCGCTCACCAAGATGAGCTCGGATCCAAGTGATCTGTCGCCCTTAACTCCAAATCATTTGCTGCTCATGAGGTCAGGACCAAACCCTCCTCCGGGAATATTTGGAGAGCATGACTTGTATCGTCGACGTTGGAGGCATGTCCAGTTCCTTGCGGACCAGTTTTGGAAACGATGGATGCTGGAATACGTACCGGAGCTACAAAGGAGGCAAAAGTGGTCAAAAGAGTGTGAAAACATCAAGGTCAATGACCTCGTTCTCTTGGTCAATGAGTCTACTCCTCGCAGATTGTGGCCATTGGGGTTAGTTATTGAGACAATTCCAAGTCAGGATGGGTTGGTTAGGACCGTAAAAGTCAAAACTAAGTCAACCAATCTTATTCGGCCAATTACAAAGTTGGTCTTATTGGAAGGGCATTCAGTTTAGAATCCCTGTATGTATTGATACGAATGTGAATTTCACTTGGTAACTTTTCTAAATTTTTTCATGTTTGAATGTTCTGATTGTATAATTCATACCACTGTGATTTATTTGATTTGTTTTTTCCAATGATTTATTGTCAATCGTTTATTTCTACGTGTTAAATGTTTCTTAATTCTTTTTTGATCCAGGTATATTCATGAGGATCAAAGGTGGGGAGTGTAATTTGTACTACCCAAATTAACCTAAACTTAAGGTTTATTGTATTGATATTGATAAGTGTAACATTTTTTGGTATTATTGTTCTACTTATTATTTCTACCTTTTATGTTCATTTACCAATAATTTAGCTATGATTTGACTAATTTAGTAATAAGTTCTGTATGATCAAATCTGAAGTGAGCTATGTATTACAGCTTGCCACAGAGGTATTTCACACCTTCTTTTGTTTGGTTGTTCTTATTGTCTGCAGCAAGTGGGTCTTTTGATACGTGCCAATGATTTTCAATTACTCACAAATGTAGGTCAATTAAGTCAGGAAACAGCTGATTTCAAATTCCTGCTCATTCATAAGATAGATAACTAACAGTCAACATCAGTCACCATTTTTACTTGGGTTTTTTCCCAGAAGTTGCAGCAAGTGGGTCTTTTGATACGTGCCAATGATTTTCAATTACTCACAAATGTAGGTCAATTAAGTCAGGAAACAGCTGATTTCAAATTCCTGCTCATTCATAAGATAGATAACTAACAGTCAACATCAGTCACCATTTTTACTTGGGTTTTTTCCCAGAAGTTGCACATTGTTGTAAGTACTTCTTTATGTATTAATTTTGTAAGGTTTATCTAACTCTAGCTGCTTCAAGCAGCAGTTTTTTGTTATTTAATTATTTGACATAAAATGTGGTATATTCCATTTATGATTTATTTTGGACTCTATTGTCCACTGTAGTAATACTATTTGAATTTGATCATACTACTCAGATTGATTTGCTACATGCCTAAATTCTATGTTATTTATATAATTCATGTACTTATTGATTTGGTTATAATCAAAATAAGAATACTTGATAATTATAATTGATGATAGAGTTTAATACTTGATGTCATGGATAATTGTTTTTCTACCTGTATTTATTTCTGGTTATTTCAATTTCCAGATTTACATGTGCCCTGCGCTTGTATAATAAAAGTGCAACTCAAAAGTCAAGTCTCCGTTACGATTTCCTCACTCTGCCTAATATAGCCATTTAGCTAATGATTAGATAATAGCTCAGTTCATGAGAAGTATGGCTCTTTCAGGTCAGGTACAGAGTAGTCCCACAAAATAGATTAGCCATTTGAAATAATAAAGACCACAGGAAAGAACCTCAGGATTCAGACTTAAAGAATATCCTGACATACATGATTCAATTCTCTTGACAAAACTATAAGCATACAAAACAGTGAACAACAAACTACCAATAACAATGAAAAATGTGGAGATCAGAACCCCATAGACAGAATCGATTATGGCATGAGACTGCATGGAGACATCTATATCTGGAGTCAATTTGGGCGATTGGCTTATCAATTGGTCAGCTGAATTTGACCCCTTGGAAATGGGCTAGGTGCTAGAAATGCCCTAAACACCTCAGTTATCAGCTAAAGGCAGCTGTTCTGGCCCACCCCCCTCATAATCAAATTATGCCAGGCTGACATGTTCCCAAGCATGGCCATCAAGTGTATGGCTTTTAGTGCTTTTCTGGAAGAGCCATATTTTAATATTTATGCCCTCAGCTTTTACCAATTTTCTGGAGCTTCATGGCAGCACTTTCAGTCCCTGAAGCTCACCATAACTATAGGCCTATATGGGATTATGGGTACTTTATTAAGCCAAACAGCTGCATGCCAGAAATATTAAATCATTCGGTTGTGATTTTTACAAAACATACTTGCTCTATAATCCTGCAGAGAAAACATAGGATGAAACGGAAATGTGAAAGTCTCATTTAGCTCATAAATTTGCTCATGCACCTGGGATAACTCTGACACAAAACCAGAAATCAAGAGTTCCATGGTGAGACAAAGGTCCAAATCAACAACATGCTCAAACCTTGCTCTCAAATAATAGAGAAACCACTTCAGCCAAGATTACATGTATCTGAGTGAGAGAAACCAACAACCAAACCAAAAGACTCATAAGTTGAAATAACTAGTAGTTATATGAAAAATATTGACCAGTATAAACCATTTTTCTGGGCTTTTTGCACCCAACCTAACCAAAACAATATGCAAGAATGCTGTAATGTAGCATTTTGCAAGATGGTTGCATTCACAATTCATAAGGCACAATGACTGCATGGTGTTATTTATGATGTAACATTACCTTTGTAAAGAGTCATAAATGTCACTAACCCTAAATGTAACCACATGCTTGTCACATACAGAATGGGAGAAACCTTGCCCCCTCCCATAGCAGTTCATAACTGAGAAAGATGGCTGATTTGGGTTTTCTGTCCTTGCTGTGTTGCTACACCAGAAAAGATGGCTGAAGTTGGCACTTTTCTGATTTTGCTACTTGACATGAATATTTAACATAACTAAAAATTAATGAAGACTCCACTTGCATCTATAGACAGTCTTGAAGAACATCATGTATGCCTTCCTCCCAGTCCTGACTCCTATTTCCTATATTATATCTGTACTTGGATGTCGAATATTGTCTAAAGCAATATCGCCATTATATTGCATGCGCATAGCTATATACCCTGACAATATGAAAACTTCACAGAATCCATGGTGCCATGATGTCACAATACCTGCAACATTTTGGACACATTGTAGACTTAGCAGAACAGGTGTTGACTGTCAGCAGAAATCATGCAGGAATTTCATGGATTTTGGAGGAAGGATTTCAACGATATGATCCTGGGATATGATAGTGTAAATTTAGAAAATATAACAATGATTTGGTGAATAAGTCAAAAAAAGTTTTAGCTTTATATGGGTAGACGTAATGATAACATGCTAAAGCTGGCCGTTTTCTATCTTGCAGGAGGTATTTAATCCATTTGAAATATGCTGTAAGTCAAAACTAACAGACCCTATGATAAATTAAGTCTACAGCAGGCAATCGATGGATCTATAAGTTAACCCCTTCTAACTCAAAGAAACAACTGAAAAATTATTATTTGAGTAACTTGCTATTGCACATCTAAATTCACAAAATGGCATCTCCTCCGGAAATATGCACACCATCTATACCAAGTGTTCAACTTTTTTTGAGACGTTCAGATCAGAATTTGCAGACAAAGAGACAAATGAGAAAAATATCTGTCTCCATAGAGTGCTATGTCAAAGGTAGAGTTTCATAGTGCAACTCATCAAAATGCCACAATGTAACTAAACTGTTCTTACAAAACGTATGTTAAATGTAGAAAATGGGAGCAAAAATAGGAACATACAAAATGTAGCCATACAGAAACGAGAAGATGTAGACATAAAAACCTGACACCCCTATGTTGAGGATATCACACGTCATGGTCGAATTACTGGGGAAATGAGGATATCAGGTATTTTCATGCAAAAATTGCATATGAAATTGCATATTGGAAAATGATGTATTTTGCACCTGGAACACACAGATGCCTAGAATACCAATATAAATTGACACAAACAAACATACAGAAGAATATTGGATGACATTTAGATAGATAGAGAGAGACAGAGATAGATAGATAGATAGATAGATAGATAGATAGATAGATAGATAGATAGATAGATAGATAGATAGATAGATAGATAGATAGATAGATATGTGACATAGTACCTTAAAACTGTCATGAAACACAAACTGAATCTGATAAAAAATGTTTTTGTTTTTTAAACAGGTGTCCTAATAGTTTTGCTCAACCCTGTAAATTGGTTAGGGCACAAAACATGGCATGATAAAAGTTACTTAGTTGTAAGCTTATTGTTGCCACTGTCTGTCACATTCTAACCTGAGTTAAAGTGACACGGAAAGCATCAATTTTATGGGTAACTAAACTTTTGAGAGTTGAAAAAATATCCTTTGACATAATTTGAAAGCTACAATAACAAAATATTGTCAATAACTGACATTTTTTCTCTACCAGCATACATTACATTACATTATCTCAAATGGTTCAATTTTATGGTTTTTTGGAATAATACTTACTGTGTATGACAATGACATTTTCTTCATAGACTTTACAGTTTGTCAAAATGGCTATTTGTAGAGTTCATACGTTCCAGAGTACCCTCTATGTACTGCATGATATTGCAATTTAGACTGCACCATGCTGGGATAAATGAAGTCTAGCTGTGCCAGACTCCATCAAACTATCAAATGACCCTGCTCTATTATCACCCATGATGTCAAAACACATTACTATGTATACAAGATTCAACATTTTGTCTATTTTGCTATACGCTTGTACTGTAGTACATCAGTGTACCGGTGACGAAAAAACCCAGCTCTTCGGACTTATAGCGGTCGCTCATCAGGGTTACGGTCACTTCTCAAGGTAATTCTGTAGGCCTACATCATATTCAGCTGCGGAAACAACTTTTTACAAGGAATTTGTTGCATAGGGTGGGAAGTTGCTTGTCGAGAAGATGCTCATTGTATTGTGACGGTCTCTGGTCCTCTTTCGATGAAAGTCGTCACAAAGAAAGACTTGTTATATTTCTGTCACGATGGGATAACATCATTAACATGACACCATGTATCAGATTTATCATTCGCTATATCTTCATCTCAAGATGTTCTGCTTTTAGTAAGTGGATATGCTTTTAATACAACACATCAGATAAAGAACTCAGAAGATGTCTTAAAAAGAGGCTGCCAGACCACATAAAGTAAAGCACCTGAATTCGTGCTCTCGCATGGAGTGAGACTTCAGAAATTGTATAGCAGCAACATGTTGAACATGGTACATAAAATATGATTCACGTGATCGTATTGCTCAGTCTAGGATTTCTTTTTAGTTTTCAGAAAATAAGTTGCTCTCAGTCTTGAATGATGCCAATTCCTAATCCTCGTCATTGCAGAGAATAAAATTATATACATAGCAAAGGCTTCAGCGCATCTATCCTTTTCCAAACTATCTATCCATCAGTCACATCTTTTTCAATGACTTTCACATACTCTATCAATGGGCCATTTAAGTTTGAGGGTAGGATTTGTTCAATTGAGTAGCATTTCTTATGGGGAATAAAATATTTAAAAATCCTAATTACAGAAAACTTAATATTTAGACCAAATTGTCTCCATCTACCATAAATCCATCCATCCATCGATATCCCATGCTTTTCACTGATGTTCAGTAATTGTTTACACTCATCTATCTCGATCTGTCTATCTATCTGTGATCTATCTCAGACTCTGTGTGATATATGTCTCTCAGTTTCTCTCAACCACATGAGTTCCATTGGGACATACCCCTGACTTTCTCATCACACTATAGGTGTGAGGAACACACATCAGACCTGACAGAATCTGCTATACAACAAACAGTGTGCTGTGAAAACACAGCAGTTTATTGACTTTCCTCAGAAGACTGTTTGTTTTCACCCTGTGTTTGTTGCAATATTATTTCTGGGAGGAAATCTGTTTGTTTTACTAGCATAGGGTGGCTGGAGGCGAGTTCTGCCTCTGTAATACGATGATTCCCTATAGTTTTGGATTCACTCCGTTCAAGGCTCCTGTGGGATCTACTGGGCATTTGCACAGAAAAGAATTTTGGTAGTTTGGTAGAAGAGCAAAAATATTGGGTATGGATTGAAAAAGGTATCCTGAGGTTCGAAAAATAAAATATGTTTTGTCGGAAAAGAAAAATTGCCAAAACTTGCAGACTTTGCATTGGAAATCTCTCAAGGGACAAGATAAGAAAACTTTTGGTTCTGTGCAACTGGTTGATGCTTGGAGATTTCTTGCTGGGACTGAGAGAGTCATACCAGAGGAGTACTTCATAAAGGAGTCTCAGAAGTGATTCCAAGCTCAACTCATTGCTCCGAATGGCAAGTTGTCTTTGATTTTTCAGGAGAATTGGTTGATGGTAATTTTCACCATGTGCTGTAGACTTAGAAAGGGAACTGTACTATTAGGGCCTGATGCATTAATAAAATACTCTGTGATCCATTGTAACATTGGTTTGTAGTTACATTAAGTCTGATCATTCTTAGACACCATCTCCAATTCTCCATTTATTGTAAGTGTCTCAGAGTTGATAATATACTCAGTGATGTTCCAGACCAAAACAAAAGTTTTGGCTAAAACTATTTTTTGCTTCACTATTGCCTCTTGCCTCAATTTTCTCATAAGTAAGTCAGAAGACTCACTCTTAGCTTGCAAGTATTCAGGGTCTCCCAAAGGGCCAAGGCATTCATTGGTGGCTCCTGGTCAATCTTGGGGAATCCCCCTTGGCCTAGAGGCTTGACTCAGTTGCTGTCCACTCAGAGAATAAGTGGTCACTGGTCACTTGTTGCTGCTACCAAGAAAAGATACAAGTAATAATAGATAGAACGACATAGAAAGAAAGAAAGAAAGAAAGAAAGAAAGAAAGACAGAAAGAAAGAAAGAAAGATAAATAGATAGATAAATAGATAAATAGATAGATAGATAGATAGATAGATAGATAGATAGATAGATAGATAGATAGATAGATAGATAGATAGATAGATATGCTGGCAGATGTGATGATGACATGTCAACATCAAAACTTCATTCTCTCAGGTTCTGACCATTTTGACACCTCAAATAGCCAAACAATTAACATCTCTAGACACTGATACAAAGGACCATAAATTGGTTTAATCTTCTATAAAAACAGGTCTTAGATTAAACAGGTGAAAACATAAATCCAATCAATTATGTCTTACCTGTAAATCTTCAACAGTATTTATTTCCTGTACTCCTATATGATGTGTAATGTAAAGTCCCAATCCACAAAATGCAGCAAGTCCAATGTTTTATGACACAGTAATTGTCAATGATTGACAGGTTATAAAATGACAATATTTCTTCAAGAGAGTTGTCAAGGTAATATGACAATAATTCAAAGGTTGTCAATATATTTCAACACCAAATTAGTCCATAATATTGAATGTTTTGATAAATACTGACATGAATCCTCCCCCTGACACCATGACACTGCTACAGGCTGCAGGCTGACAGAAGCTTTATAACTTTGGGCTCAACCATTATGGAAAGGGGGAGTCATCTGGACCGTTCCATTACGAATGGGTGCTTCCAGCTCCACTGCAGGATTCCTTCAGTTCAAAGATGTTCAGACCTGTTCACTGTTCAGCTTCCAAGTTCGTCATAAAGAACACATTTAGTTGGATTTCTTTTGATTTTTATGACTAATCAATATCGAGTCTGGTCTCAGAGAGCATCTTTAATAAAACATCCAAGACTATCCAAGAGCTACCTTAAAGAATATATTTTGGCACTGACACAAGGTTTAAATTTTTTACATCATGAAAAAGTGACAACAAAAGATATTTTCTGATTCAACAGGCAAAATAAGCCTTTCAGGTTGAACATTTTATGCCCTCATTCGCATTATAATTTGTAGGCAACCATTGGAGAATGACGGTGAGTTTTTTTAAATTTTTGTTTTTGTTCAAGTTAGGGTTTTGTTTTGCCAATTATCAATAAATAGAGGGCATACCAGTAATTTATAGCATGAAATATCTTTCAGTGAATCACAGAAATGAGAAGAAAGAGAAGAAAGGGATGTAGAACACAAATAACGGGAAGATGCTTTAGAAAAGAAGAGTGAGGCGAGGAAACAAGATGAATACTGAAAAAGAAAAATGGATATCCAAGCAATTTGAAGCAAATGATAATAAATTATTGGAGTGAAAACATCTGAAAGTGGCAATAAGTGCTGACACAAGTTTGTTACACAGGAAACACAAGAGTACAGAGATATCGAGCACTGTCCATCAATCGAAAGAAGTCATTCATTAATAAGGAGACGCAGTGATTAATCAGGCGTCATGTTACACAACAGAGAACATCAGAGCACAGGTGGTTCCCCTTGTGCCAAAGATCTCTTCACATTCTCAAAGCAGGAGCACTTGCCAAAAGCTTTGTGATAATCAATAAACAACAAGAGCATGTGATGCGAACGATTGCTCATCTGCATGCCTAATATATTCTGAATAGAAAATGACATCTCATAGCATTTAGCAAATTGTAGGTGATTACGAAGAAGTAATGCACAGTATGGCAATGCTATGACATGGCTTGTTTGGCCATCAATCACATTGGATTGGTGTGTACCAGAGTGTCATATTTGTGGAAAACTGCATAAGGCCGTACATTTTTCTAAATTTCATGTAATTCACCCCCATTTTTCAGATATAAGCACATTATCAGTTTGCATTCAAATGCAATGTTTTGAGATCGGAGCATTACAGTATGATATTCAGCCAGCATATAAATGTTCATCATGTCACCTCTTCACTCATTGCATAGCCAGAAACAGAAATTTGGGATTTAAAACTCTGAAAACTGAAGTTATCCAGCCCTCTTTCCAATCTGTGGGTCTTGGGCTCAATTCCAGCTCTGGCCGGGTCACCTGGATTGATGTTGGACAGCATTTTCAATTTCCTTTAATTGCCACATTGCTGCATCCTCCCATCCTAATAGCATATCAGGTGTCTGGATGCTAAGATGCAGGACATAAAACTTCAATCATCCATCCAACCACTCTGTCCAGTCATTCAACTTTAGTCATAGCGCCTCCTGAATCACTCGAATGTGACCTACTTCCTTTCTCACTCAACGCAGCTCAATTCTGTAAGCGATCGTTTGTATTTCTTGAGATTACCTCACTTGATCCAGTGCTGGGTGGATTAGTCTAAACGCGCCTTTAATTCGTGTTACGTAATACTGTGCCACCGTGGGGTGTCGTTAACTTGAGCTCCCCCTGGTGTTGATTTAATGAAGGAGAGTCTTAAGCCCTTGTGCTGGCCCTTGTGCTAAAGCCACTGCTGAGAAGGCATTAGAAAGAAATCAGTATTCTGTTGAGAAACACTCTCTTATTTCAATGTTTACTTAGGACGCCAGAGGGGTTAGACAGGTCTGAGCTGGCCAATCAGCTGTCACCTCATGTCTCGTTTGTCCACGAGATTCTCGCGGCATTCAGACGAACAGACACGTACAACAACAACAACTGTGGCTGTGTTTGATTAGCTGTTTTAATCCAGATTTGCAATGCAATATTCAAGCCACTCTCAATTTTACCCCCAACACATTCTGATGAGAATATGGCGTGGCTGGTAGTCCACATCAGTCCACAAAATGACTCGCTGACAAACCACAATCCATTGTTCGACTGTGGACATTGTACCTGTTCGCTGTTACGCTGTACACAAGTCTGACGTTGAATCTCAGAAGGCCAATATATGTTGCAGTTTGTGTACTATAATTGTACATATGCAATTAAATTATTATCAAAATGGGTGTCAACATTTTCTTAAGAGCCGTATTATTTTTCTACATATACATATTGTTTTCCCTCAGATTTGTGTTTTTTTTTGTTTTTTTAAGAAAATGTAAATACTAAATATATAAATATATAGGTACAATATAAATTGAACACCTCCCAAACAGGTGTATACATGCATTGTAAGCTTGAGAAAATAGATTAGAAATACTTTTTTCCGATATTTTGTACATAAAAAACACAATTTGGTTGACTGCCAACCAATAATCTGTCATGTTCAATATTGTACAGTGCCTGTTTATCATCATGTATGATTACATAAATGGTACATAAGCTGGAAGACGCATCCATTGAGAATATGATATTGAGCATGCAGATGAGCAATCGTTCATATCACATGCTCTTGTTGTTTATTGATTATCACAAAGCTTTTGGCAAGTGCTCCTGCTTTGAGAATGTGAAGAGATCTTTGGCACAAGGGGAGCCACCTGTGCTCTGATGTTCTCTGTTGTGTAACATGACGCCTGATTAATCACTGCGTCTCCTTATTAATGAATGACTTCTTTCGATTGATGGCCAGTACTCAATATCTCTGTACTCTTGTGTTTTCTGTGTGACAAACTTTTGCTCACCCTTTACAGCTTTTTTGTCACCTCACTGCCTTAATGCAGTCCTAATAATGAATATGTACAGTGTAGGCTATGCTTTGACAAACATTGTTATTTTATTGAATCTGACAAATAAAAAGCAATTATTTTAATGTTAATACAGTGTCACCTTATGGAAATGACGTAAAACATTTCAAGTTATCAAGTAACATAAGATAGGACATCATCTTAAAATTCAACATGCATTTAAAGACCATACATTGATACATTTCAAATGTAGTATAGGCCTACACAGGCTACACTTCCAATCAAAAAAACATAGCTTTTTTCAAAATTAAGTTAGCTTATTTTAAGAGCCCTGCAATGCTTGCTTTGAAAATAAAACAAAGGTTTTCACAGTATCAAAACTGTATTTAGCTTACATTTTTAAAGGAACTTAACTTTATCTACAGTAAATCTGCAAGTTAGAATGATAATGTGACTGAAATAGGTCTACGGAGCATAGCTTTAATATCCCTACCTCAGATAACGATGTCTTGACATTGTCTTCTGAACAGTGAACACATTTTCAACCAGGTCTAAGAGAAACAGTCTGAAACCCAAGAGACCCCACCCTGACATGAAACTATACTACCTCCATACATGATGTATGCCCCATGTCTTTACATGCATGGCTTTTATCCGAAGTCACATGATATGAACCATCACATTAGAATCAATTTATATTCCATAACATGCCCTCAGAGTACCACCCTGAAGACATGTCAAGAAACCCAAATTCAAGTGAGGCTTGCGGTATTCACTTGCTGTTATTAAGGGGCTTTAAAAGGTGGATGGATAATTAGGGCTTTACATCCTGTTTTTATGCACTTGGCAGGCTGATAAGGACAGACCCAAGGGGCATGTCACAATGTTGCGACAAGTTATTTTTACCATAGAATTTTATGAAATTTACACCAAATTGTTATTTTTAAATAGAAAACTGTTGTTTAAATGGTACAAATTATTGTATTAACGATACTTCCGTAAAAGTATGCAGCTGGTTTTAAAGTGTATTTTTTTTTTTCACAAAATAAGTATTCTGCAATAACACAGGCTAATTTCATTTTGTTTAAAATATCCTCATGAAGAACACATATATTTTCCTGTGGCCATCTGCAATGTATGCTTCCTATTTTTCAAGGTTTCTTGTTTCTAAATATCATATTCAGAGACAATTTGCCACATATAGCAACCAGCAATGAAGAAAAATGACACCTATGCAATTTGCTCCAAAAACAGCTTGTCTCCAGTCTTGTGTCCCCTAAGCTCTAGGCCTTCAGTGAAACAGCTTTTGTAATATATAATAGACTGCATTTTAGATGATGTCCTAGTAATTTTAGACATTTTGTTTTTCTCAATTTGGTCCTAAAAGGGCAAACACTCTATGAAGCAATTGCAGGCATGCTTTAAGTTATCGAACGATGGATGATTCAGGCTTTATATCCTGTATTTAGTATGCAATATAATAATAGACAGATAGACAAAGCAGAATTTTAGTGTTTATACGTTTTAAAATTCACTGATCAATATGTAGTTAGCACTTAGCACTGCAACAAATACAGTGTATGTATCTTTACACATTCAATGACTAACCTGTGCCTTACTGATTTCTTTTGCATTTTTTTTAAATCTAATATAAACACGTTATTTTGCTCCTCATGTTTTCTTTTTTTACTGCTCACTGCATGTTTTCAGATTATCAACTTCCGATATTTCTTCGGAGTTTTTCAAAGGAAAAAACGTAAATTCTCTTCACATTGTCGTCTTTGCCTTTTTCGCACAACTATAATTCCCTGGTCGTTGACACAGTGTATTATTACTGCCATTTTTATTGGCAGGCTCATTTTGCCCACAATATAATCCTTTCTGAACAAAATACATATTCCACAAAGGACTAATTGGGTCTTCTCATATTCTTGCAGCTAGGGACAAAAACACTTAATTGACAGAGGCAGACTCCATAGGTATACCAATTAGAGGCATAGCACTTCATAATAGGCTGTCGCCATGGGAACATATTACTACATACCTGCTTTTTTCACACACAGGTGTGAGTGTAAATTTATCTCAAGTGAGAGTGTTACGAAGGCAATATTTTATAAGCTGAAATTTTCTGACAGATTTTACATAAGAAGATATGTTCTATACTTAATTTGGGTTACATATATCACTTGGTTTCCGGTTATGGCTATAGTATAGGGTTCACAGAATTACAATTGAAACACCTGTACAATAGTGTCCATGCCCGTCATAAAATTATGTTCGAAACCACTGTATTATACATGCAGGCCCTTCCACAGAATTTTATTGAAATAACTGTATTAAACAGACCCCATCACAAAATGTTGATTGAAACACCTACATTACACAGGCCCCTTCACAGAATTATTATTGAAACAACTGTTTTACACAGGCCCCTCACAGAATTATTATTGAAACAACTGTATTACACAGACAAGTTCACAGAATTATGATTGAAATTACTGTATTTCACAGGTCCACTCACACAATTATGATGGTAACAACTGTATTGCACAGACCCCTTCACAAAATTATGATTGAACAACTGTATTGCACAGACCCCTTCACAAAATTATGATTGAACAACTGTATTGCACAGACCCCTTCACAAAATTATGATTGAACAACTGTATTGCACAGACCCCTTCACAAAATTATGATTGAACAACTGTATTGCACAGACCCCTTCACAAAATTATGATTGAACAACTGTATTGCACAGACCCCTTCACAAAATTATGATTGAACAACTGTATTGCACAGACCCCTTCACAAAATTATGATTGAACAACTGTATTACCCAGGCCTCTTCACAAAATTATGATTGAAACGTCAACAATGGTCTAATAAAGGTTTCAGAATATTACACAACTAAGTTTGATACTCAGATGCTGCAGATATTGTTTGTTGCCAGCAAAGGAGTAATATGAGAATAATCTCTGCAGCATCCTAGCATACATTTCCTTTTCTAACAAGTATTGCCAGTCAAAGCTTTGTACAACATCCCAATGCCAATATTGTACATTGCCATGAGCCATGCTGCACACGGGGATCATTTGATCCGCTTGCTGATCCGGCATCAAATTCCACTGGATCATGATCCTTGTTATTATGCATACAGAACCTATCTGATATGTTTATCCCTCCCTATGAATCATAGTCATTAACATATTGACCTATCAGAATACATCTCCTCTGCTGCACCTTGTTTGCTGTTGCAATTATGTGGCTTTTGATTAAGGAGCTTTGCGGGGACTTAATATTGAACATAGTCAGAATGTTGAAGCAAATAACAACATACAAACAATGTGTGTATTTCTTCAACTTCTGGTAAAATGCCCAATTGGCACACAACATAAACACAATATTGCTAATTTGTGGGGGGCTCTTCTGTTGTCACTTAGAAATGTATGCCAGAAACAATAGGCTATGTTGCCACAGAATGAGCACACTTCTTGGATTTTTCCCAGCATTTGAAGATGCCGCCACTACATTACATGCTATTGTCATATCATGACAATTCTTCACAATGTTTCGATGACGTTATTTCATCCATACAATTCTACATAATTTACACTTACATTGCGATGTTGTCACAACATTGCTGCAATGTATAGAATTGCCGATTGGATGTCTGAAAATAACATCACAGTATTTTACAGACTGCAGTGAATAAGATACATTTTTGGTGCATGTATGACAAATGCTACATATAAATGTACACTTCATTAGCAGAGCTCAAGGTCTGTTATATCATGATGTTTGCTTTCCTTGGATGCCTGCAAACTAATCAGAAGTAACCTGATATTGCTTTTGTCTGTATTTGAGAAGAGAAAGTGCAAAAAGATAAAAAGAATGATTCTTTGCTGAATCTGAATGAAGTCTCATATTGCTTGTTGTCACGTCTGTTTGTGTTTTTTGCTGAATTTTGAAGCTTTTTGAAAGGACATCACGTGAATTCTCACCTTCAAATGTTTAATATGAATCCAAAGATTTCCTTTTATGTACATCATGTACATGCACAGACAAAAGTGTACTGTTCTGTGTACTTCTGTTGTCTGTGTACAATGTGCATGTTCATGAGAAATTAGAACGTTTTCATTTCTTCATTTCCTTGACTCTTGAGACGACAAGGTGATCATATGAAGTGTCAACCATCAGATATCAGGGGAGGGGCTCAGAGTTTTCTTCAACAGGAAATTATTTATTTCACTGAACTTCACACCTTCTTTAGCATACGACATTCTGAAATATAACTTATTAAAACATAACAAAATTGTGTTAAGAAATCCACCCCATAGAAATTATTTTAATATTTCAAGACTGGCCCAGTCAGAATTTACTATTCAAATAATTGTTTCGAGACTGCTAGGAAAGAATTTACTCATTTCACCAAAACTAGACGAGAAATTATTTGTTTAAAAAAGGATGTTTCCCATGATAGATCTATGTGAGTTATTCTCTGGCATTATGAAATACACTTCCCCCCTTTAGTACATGTACATGTTTGGCATTGTATACCAAAGGTACTCCATATTCTGCAAGATAAATAAAATAGCACTCAGACAAGATATGAAAATCACACTTTGTCTGAAACAAAAAATATATTTGCATGAATCACATTCCACAAATTATTTGTCTTCCTCATAGTTACAAGATATTGTCCACAAGAAGAAAGACAATTTGATATTGTTCTTAAAATTTGCCAGGCTGTGTAAACCATTTGTGTGTGCATACATTCTTGGCAAATATTGGAGTTGTAAATTATCTCAGTACTCAAGTGGCAGATATCAAATCAGTTTTAAGAAAACAACCCTTTCAGACAGTTCATAAATGTGTGTACAGGAAATCATATGACTCCAGAGTGACAAATCATGAATATGACTTCAGATTAAACTGTTTTTGTCTAACAGACTCTATCTGCAATTTACTAGTATTAATTTGTGTGTATATATCCTCGAAGGTCATGATCATCTCGAGTAATTACATTCAGTTGCTATTGGACATCTATGACCTCACAAGAGGCCCTCTCCATTGTATTGAAATGAACTGTCAATATGTGACCTCATTTACACTCTGTTGGTGACTTGTTTTGATAGCGTTGAAAGTATAGGATATGATCTCACAAACTGCTTATGAGTCATAGAGAATAACATGGTATGGATAGGGATATGACCACACAAGAAAAATGTAATAAAAATCATTAAAGGTAATGCAGTTCTTAAATATTTTTTGCAGGTATACTGTAGAGATATTTTGCTTCCCTTCTTGACTAAGCACCCTGAGAAATCTGAGAAGCTATACAAATCAATTATGTCTGGCCTTATCCGTCTTTGTGCTAATGTAACTTGTGGTAAGTCAACATAAGGTGATGCCAGATGCCCACTGGGAAGGAGACTGTCCTCATGAGCAACATCCCAGCCTTCATCCTGATGTCAGGTAAACATAAGGTGATGTCAGATGCCCACTAGGAAGGAGACTGTCCTCATGAGTGACATCCCAGCCTTCATCCTGATGTCAGGTAAACATAGGTGACGTGAGATGCCCACTGGGAAGGAGACTGTCCTCATGAGTGACATCCCAGCCTTCATCCTGATGTCAGGTAAACATAAGGAGATGTCAGATGCCCACTGGGAAGGAGACTGTCCTCATGAGCAACATCCCAGCCTTCATCCTGATGTCAGGTAAACATAAGGTGATGTCAGATGCCCACTGGGAAGGAGACTGTCCTCATGAGCGACATCCCAGCCTTCATCCTGATGTCAGGTAAACATAAGGTGATGTCAGATGCCCACTAGGAAGGAGACTGTCCTCATGAGCAACATCCCAGCCTTCATCCTGATGTCAGGTAAACATAAGGAGATGTCAGATGCCCACTGGGAAGGAGACTGTCCTCATGAGCAACATCCCAGCCTTCATCCTGATGTCAGGTAAACATAAGGAGATGTCAGATGCCCACTGGGAAGGAGACTGTCCTCATGAGCAACATCCCAGCCTTCATCCTGATGTCAGGTAAACATAAGGTGATGTCAGATGCCCACTGGGAAGGAGACTGTCCTCATGAGCAACATCCCAGCCTTCATCCTGATGTCAGGTAAACATAAGGTGATGTCAGATGCCCACTAGGAAGGAGACTGTCCTCATGAGTGACATCCCAGCCTTCATCCTGATGTCAGGTAAACATAGGTGACGTGAGATGCCCACTGGGAAGGAGACTGTCCTCATGAGTGACATCCCAGCCTTCATCCTGATGTCAGGTAAACATAGGTGACGTGAGATGCCCACTGGGAAGGAGACTGTCCTCATGAGTGACATCCCAGCCTTCATCCTGATGTCAGGTAAACATAAGGAGATGTCAGATGCCCACTAGGAAGGAGACTGTCCTCATGAGTGACATCCCAGCCTTCATCCTGATGCCAGGTAAACATAGGTGACGTGAGATGCCCACTGGGAGGGAGACTGTCCTCATGAGCGACATCCCAGCCTTCATCCTGATGTCAGGTAAACATAGGTGACGTGAGATGCCCACTGGGAAGGAGACTGTCCTCATGAGTGAAATCCCAGCCTTCATCCTGATGTCAGGTAAACATAGGTGACGTGAGATGCCCACTGGGAAGGACTGCCCTCATGAGTGACGTCTCAGACATCATCCTGACGTCTCATAAACACAAGGTGACGTCAAATGCACACTGGGAAGGAGACTGCCCGCATGAGCAATTGCTTCATCACCCAAAATGGAGTAGTCTTATAATACGGGGACCACTGCAAGACTCAAGCGTTCAAGGTGCATATGATTATTTGGCAGGCTGGTGCACATTTTACTGTTGCATATTTGACTGGCATCTTCCATGTGTGACATTAGGTTAAATCATCATTGACATTCTGATGACACTGTACTTGCTGGGGATTACCATGACACATTTTACCACCCATTTCTCTGGCTTATGGCTCATGAAGTAAAAAAAGTCATGTAATAGGCTAATAGCTTCTATTTATGTTGTGCAAATAGATGCCTTGATTCAGCTACCCTAACCTTTTACCCAAAAAGCTGTACGAGGAAGGCAAAGGACATCCGCCAATCTGCATTTTGTGACGCGATGTGTATTATGAGAGATGTTGTTGTGTACATGATTGTATAGAGATGAGATGGAGAGACTTTGTGCGATGTACTATGTCAAAACCAAGAAAACTTTCCTGGAATAATTTTGAATCAAAACTTTATCTTCATTATTCATCAGAGCAGGCAAAATAACTTATGCCAAAGCGCCAAATAGGGGCTGCCAATCGCCGGGTCCAGGGTTTGATTTCAGCTTTTGCCGGGTCACCCATGCCTTAATTTGTAGCTCTTCAAACCATCTTCGCTCATTGTCGTATCCTTCTCCTGTCCTAATTAGCTGTCAAGTACATAATACAGGACGTAAAGCCTAACTGATCCATCCACCCATGCCAAAGACCATACAGTAAACCATCCAGCAGGTAGGTAGTTGCTTTTTGAGCTTCTATTGCATTCTCACATGGGTGACATGCTGTATGACTGACTAACATTTGCTGTCATCCCCTGTAACCGTACCACCAAACCAAATTATCCTGTAAACCCTGCCTGACTAAAAAGCGGACTGAGATTAAGGGTTCCAGTGGCATAAGGCTAATCCACGGATTACGAAAACTGTTTCGTGATCCGAATAATCCGCTCACTGATTGTAATGTATCTCGGGGTATGAGGCTAACCGGCTGGGATCATAAGATTACGAGGTCAAGGTCAAATCGGAGCTTTGTTGTTTTCCTTATGAGATCTTGCACTACATATCCGATTACACCATGCATAACATCATGGATTTCATTGCAGATTTCATCATGTATTACATAGTCATGTGGTATCACATTGCTGATATTGATGCGTATTATTTATGCCAATATTGTTCTCATCGGGTCAAGGTATTTGTAAAATGAATCAGCCACCTTTGTCCTTCGAGATCTATTTTTTTGTGATTTTGTGTGAAATGTAGTAATTTTTGGACTAAATTGTCTGTTGTTTGCCTTCACATTATATCAAAGAGATCATGTTGCATGTATATAATATATACAGCGAAAGGCATGATCCAGTAGGCCTATCATAGTTATTTGGCTAACAATAGCAAAGGCGTAACATTTGCACCACAGGATCAAAGACAATACCACATCACCACGAGACTTACCGTTGAGTTGGCATGTTTTTCCTGAATCAGCTTGAATTTCTTAATGATACTCTTACAGAGAGTCTGCGGTTTCCTCCCACACCCAGAGACACGCATACTACAGCATATCGCAAGTGACAAGTCATTGGCCAGATACTCTTCGGTCTCCTGCTGGAGTGCTGGTGCCATTGACCTAGGCAATTTCTTTGAGATTGGACTATTGGTGGGCGGTACTGCTATTATGTTGGTAAATAATGCTTGCCTTCTTGGAGAACCATCGGATATGTCATTCACCCGCTGTACTAAAACTTGGTATTTATGTCAGATGACAACGAATGAAGGAGATGCTGCACACATCTCTCGATGTCTGTATTTACAAGGAACTGTTCAATTTTAATTTTGGATTTTATTCGGTGAATGAATAAACAATCTCTCTCTTTCTTTACTATGTCCATTGCATGTGTGCCTCACTTAGAAATGAGAAAACGTTGAGGATTAAACCTTCGTACCTCGTATACATCAATAAGGAGTCAAGGAGATCAAGGACTGGTCTCAGAGGACTGCACGTTGAATGCCATTTGTACAATCTGTACTTACCTCCATTACGTTCACACATCTCTTTCCTGGAATTTTCCTGTAAATCAAGAAAACTGGAGTAAATCTCCTACATTGCCCACATACCCCAACATTCCTGAAGGCTTCTCAGTCTCTTCTGGATGTGTTAATGCCTTGACATTGCTATGCAGAAGATTTGGCAGAGAGATAGCAACTGCACATATCATTCAATGACATGAAATTGTCTTTTTTCATCAATGATAGCCTCTTCCCTGACCCTGCTGACCTTTAAAACAACCTGGGGTGGCTATGGGTGTTATCAAACTGTCTACTCCAGTCTGCATTGATGTATCCTGCATGTGTGGTCTGTGTGATTCTTACTTTGGATATTACAAATTGCAGGCCATTCAGAATTTCTTTCTTGATAAAAAGAGTTACACAGATATACTACAGAAAGGTATGTAATCACACAATATACACCCTGTAATGGTTTATAATAGCTATACCATATGGCATATCTTTGTATGGTATCAGAATTTAAAAGCGTTGTTCCATAAGTTGTCCACCCACTCTAAAACATACCAATAATGGCCTGATATGGCAGAACTTTAAACAATATTAGCTGAAGACATTACACAAGACCAGCATGTATTTTTTATATTTTGCTGCTACTATCAGAAAACAATCGGCAGCTATTATAACATTGTCATGCATGAACATCAACGTTCCGCTGAAAGTTAATATAATACAAAATTGCACTTAAACATTGTCAATATACAAAGACACTCCCAATTAAGTACTTCATCTTTTTTTCAACAGTGCTGAAGCTTCAGATTGTCAGACCACTTGAAAATTACACATGTATGTGTGTAAAAAATGTACAGACAGTAAACAGGGGAAATTGCAAGGCAAAAAACAAACACAAAAAGTCAACAGCTGAAGCTTGAAATGTGTAAGTGTGGGTTGATATAAGAAAGTTACTACAAAAAATACACACAGAAACCAGAAGCCACCAGAGGCAGGTTGGCAGCAGGAGTCAATGTTGGAAGTCAAACAACTTAGGAAAAGTCAACAGATAGCTTTACACAGTTTACATGGCTTTAAATCAAAGGTAAACAGAGCCATTGGCAGCATGGGATCTTTCACTTTGCCATCATCATGTCACATAGGGCTGGTTGACTCCGTGGTATTGGGTAAACATGGCATTTTGAAGAAGACAGATTTTAATCTTGTGGAGCATACAGCAGATCCTTTGAGGTTCTGATTGACATCCTGACTTGCCTGAAAATAAGGTTTTAACATTGTAAATGTAGATTATGTTGGTCCCTACAAAGAGCACTCTCTCCACAAGTATATGTTATAATAAATTATGCAACCTCTTCCTTTGGTGAAGAAGCAATTGGCTACCTTTTCCACAACAAAATAACTTTAATGCTTAGGCATCCACACTGTCACAAGCAACCTCTTCTGTTCCACAGATTGGACATTGCATATGAATGGAATAACTGTACAACTATCTCTCCAAATGTCGTTCTTGCGATGCATGGCATAAGAATTTCTAGAATCAGAAGCGCTACATGCATGCAAACAAGATGACCTCAATGAACATTTTGAGCAATTTTGAAAATGAATTCCGCCATCGAGTTTACGATTTGTGTCTAACAAAGGGTGTTGTAAGAGAGATTAGACGTCAGGTTAAAAAGTGTGACATTGTCAGTCTGTGAGACTGACTTTCTGTCTTGACCGAAATAGGCCTACTAAGGTTAATACAATACATACAATCATTATTCTACCAGTGTGTGAACAGGAGCCTACCAGAGTCCATTGTTGAAGTCAACACAAGCCATGAGAAGTCACCAAAAGGTCATAGAGGGCAAGTTAAAGCAAAGAAGGGCACAATAAGCCATGAATAAGGGCAAAGAAGGGCAGAGGCAAGGGCATAGGAAAGGGCAAGGAAGGGTAGTGGGGTTAGTAGGAAAGTGTCTTGTCATCACCCTTTACGACCCTGCACATGCACATCCATATAAAGCCCCCTCCTTTACCCTTTTACCCCAATGGCAAATATTGAGAAAGCAGCCAATTAAAGCATGCCTGTGCAGATGCTACAAAGTCCCCATGGGCTTGCAAAAGCCTGCCTTGGCCTCCCTTGGCTTCCCCTGGCCTGCCTCGATGTGAAATCGAAGTCACCCTAACCAAACCAGCAAAGCAGGGTAAACACACCCCCACCCCTTTTATTTCATTTACAATTCAAATAAGCTCACAGCACCAGCCAATATTCATAGACATAATCTCAACTTTTACTTGACTACATGGGGTTGCAAAGCAGAGGGGGGGGGGGTTATTTTGGCAAATAGGTTGCCTTCATGTTGCAAGAGGAATGGAAACCCTGCTTTGAGCTTTACACAGAAAAAGCCACTGACTGGCATTTTCTTTAAGAGACTTTAAAATTTCCATAAAGTCAATCAATATATTTAAAAAGTAATTGAATCACTTCATTCTGAAGTTTGCAGAATCTTTTCTTCTTAGTTTCTTAATTTTCTGTATTAAAAGATGCCTTTTCCAAAATCATGTTCCAGGCATATGTTATAAAGAGGAACGTTTTTTTTTGCAAACACTTTATAATCATAAAGACCTGAACAAAGGGGCACACAACAACATGTTGCCACAACGTCTCACACTCATGTAATATTTTGACATTACTTCATGTCGTTGTGACAAAATCAATTCAACCATATAATTCTAAATAATCTTCAGCAAAATTCCAACATTGTCAAGATGTTTGTAACAATGTTGCTGCACACGTTAATGCGCCCATTGGACACATGCTGACCTGAAATATATTATATTTTATTAATCAACTCATTGGTCTGTCTCTCTTTCTTCTTTAAATTGTATGCAAGTATGGGGTACGCCCTATGCACAGCATCTCTGCTTCCTGAAATTCTCGTTGACTCCACACTACCTCGGTTAAAGTCAATAGCATGAACATCTTGACAGACGACAGAAAGCCTAATTTGTGGTATCCAGCCAATGACTTGCGATGTGCATGTCTCTTGGTGCAGCCGGAAACCACAGAGTATCGGAAGGAAACTCGAGTTGATTCCAAAAAGGCATGCAAGCTCCCAATGCATGCCCATGCAGTCTTGTCTTTTTTATTTGGTCCACCAGTGTTATAAAATGCATTTCTGTCAGTCTCTGTCATTACAGAGACACACTGGAGATGTAATACTAAAATAACACTTCAACTATATATCATTGTTACACACAAATCCAATCTAACTGCACTCACCAAAAGAATGGAACACCAGATTTTGGCTTGTAATTTTGCAATTTTTTTTTTTTTTGTGCCCAAACAGACACTTAAAGCCAAGAAATTAGCGCAGTGGCTCAATTTTTAGATTTCAAAGGGTAATTAAAAAATTTGCATTGTGCAGATTTGACGATGTACCAGATAAAATCATTCATGTTTCGGCCCTTAGAATATAGCTATTTTTATCAAATTTGAAGACAATCTGTTACACTATGTTAAATCACCCTTCCAGATGGATGCAAAATAAGTTTTCTGAAGATGACAGGTCTCATTTTTCAAATCTGAAGTGGTCCAATTGAGTCATTGGTCCAATCCAATATAAACAGTTCAACAAAAATAAGTCCCCCTTTGGATAAACTTGAATATTACAAAGATGCCTTTGCTGATATTCATGACAGTTGGCTAAATTATAGCCCCATATATCGACTTTACAAGTGTGTATTTATAGCTCAGTGGCATTATTCCTCACTGAGCCAGCGGCCTTCGAGTGAGCCTACCCCTGTGTTAAAAAATCCATGGCTTTTCCAATGGATATGAACAATTTCACCATGCGAGGGAGCCACCAGCTTGATAAACCTCATCATGTTTCTGGATAAGATTTGTTTCTCAATCGTGTTTACAAATAACTAAGGACTTCTTTTGTAACAGTTTTACAGTTTAGGTTCCTTGGATGCAATAACAAGTAATTTGAGTGGAGTTTAAACACCTTTTGGTAAATTTTTTTTGGAAAAACCAAAACTTAGGATTTTTGAAAATAGGGGTACGTGCTGGCGCAGACAAAAATATAGCAATAAAGCTACAAATACACACGCAGACTGTCAATATGCAGGCCTACAAACTGGCCAACTTTCACCAAAATCGGAGAAGAGGTCTTTGAGATATTCACGTTTTCGTAAAGGGGGACTTATTTTTGTTGAACTGTTTATATATATAGCAACTCTATAATAACTATTATGATATTATTGCTTCGATCACACAATTTTGAATTTGAATGGGCATTGATTGCAAATTTAAGCCACTACATCCCTATCAGCATGCCTCGGCGGTCCAACGTCGGCCCGAAGCTGGTCCGTCGCTGCTGACATCGGACTGACGCTGGGCCGACGTTCGACCACCGAGGCATGCTTACAGGGATCTGAACAATGACAGTTGCACATGAAGAACAAACATGAAAAAATGAAAATGTAACATATTAACCAAACATATTGTGGTCCTCACCTCCTGATGAACACCAAAGAGGAGAGTATAATTTCTTTCTGCAGCTCTGCAGCAATTCTGCAGGTAGCTGCAGAATTCTGCAGTTCTGCAGCAAATTCTGCAGTTCTGTAGGAAGCTGCAGAATTCTGCAGTTCTGCAGCAAATTCTGCAGTTCTGTAAGAAGCTGCAGAATTCTGCAGTTCTGCAGCTCCCAGCAGGATTTTTGAAGCTTTGTTACTTGATTCAGCTTATTGCAATGCATCTGCAAAGTTCAGACCTCTTTGACAAGGTCATGCCGCTACCCAGGAAACATTGGTTTGGGGGCGTAGCTGTTTAGGGGTCGGTGGGGGGGGGGGGTTGGGGGATTTTGGTGCTCGTCAGGTTCAGCAGCGTTTCTGAAAAAATTCTGCAGCAGAATATGTAATTCTGTAGGAGTTATGCAGCTTGGGAGGTTTTATGCACTTATGCAGCTAGCTGCAGAATTCTGCAGGAAGCTGCAGAATTCTGTTAGAAGCTGCAGAATTCTGTTAGAAGCTGCAGAATTTCACAAATTCTGCAGCCACCTGCAGAATTTCACCAATTCTGCAGCTGCCTGCAGAATTCTGCAGTTTCTTAAAAAATTCTGCAGGAAGCTGCAGAATTCTGCAGTTCTGCGGCTCCCTGCAGGATTTCTGAACCTCTGTTACTTGCTCCAGCTTATTGCAATGCATCTGCAGATTTCTTACCTCTTTGACAAGGGTCTTAACACTACCCAGGAAATGTTGGTTTGGGGGGTCGGGGTTTGGGGGTCGGGTCAGGGGGTCGGTGGTTTTGGTGCTCATCCGTCCCTGCAGCGTTTCTGAAAAGTTTCTGCAGCAAAATCTGTAATTCTGTAGGAGTTATGCAGCTTGGGAGGTTTTATGCACTTATGCAGCTAGCTGCAGAATTCTGCAGGAAGCTGCAGAATTCTGTAGGAAGCTGCAGAATTCTGTAGGAAGCTGCAGAATTTCACAAATTCTGCAGCCACCTGCAGAATTTCACCAATTCTGCAGCTGCCTGCAGAATTCTGCAGTTTCTTTAAAAATTCTGCAGGAAGCTGCAGAATTCTGCAGTTCTGCAGCTCCCTGCAGGATTTCTGAACCTCTGTTACTTGCTCCAGCTTATTGCAATGCATCTGCATAGTTCAGACCTCTTTGACAAGGGTCTTAACACTACCCAGGAAATGTTGGTTTTGGGGGGTCGGGGGTATTGGCGCTCATCCGTCCCTGCAGCATTTCTGAAAAGTTTCTGCAGCAAAATCTGTAATTCTGTAGGAGTTATGCAGCTTGGGAGGTTTTATGCACTTATGCAGCTAGCTGCAGAATTCTGCAGGAAGCTGCAGAATTCTGTTAGAAGCTGCAGAATTCTGTAAGAAGCTGCAGAATTTCACAAATTCTGCAGCCACCTGCAGAATTTCACCAATTCTGCAGCTGCCTGCAGAATTCTGCAGTTTCTTAAAAAATTCTGCAGGAAGCTGCAGAATTCTGCAGTTCTGCAGCTCCCTGCAGGATTTCTGAACCTCTGTTACTTGCTCCAGCTTATTGCAATGCATCAGATTGCATCTGCATAGTTCAGACCTCTTTGACAAGGGTCTTAACACTACCCAGGAAATGTTGGTTTGGGGGGTCGGGGTTTGGGGGTCGGGTCACGGGTTTTGGTGCTCATCCGTCCCTGCAGCATTTCTGAAAAGTTTCTGCAGCAAAATCTGTAATTCTGTAGAAGTTATGCAGCTTGGGAGGTTTTATGCACTTATGCAGCCAGCTGCAGAATTCTGCAGGAAGCTGCAGAGTTCTGTTAGAAGCTGCAGAATTCTGTAAGAAGCTGCAGAATTTCACAAATTCTGCGGCCACCTGCAGAATTTTACCAATTCTGCAGCTGCCTGCAGAATTCTGCAGTTTCTTTAAAAATTCTGCAGGAAGCTGCAGAATTCTGCAGTTCTGCAGCTCCCTGCAGGATTTCTGAACCTCTGTTACTTGCTCCAGCTTATTGCAATGCATCTGCATAGTTCAGACCTCTTTGACAAGGGTCTTAACAATACCCAGGAAATGTTGGTTTGGGGGTCGGGGTTTGGGGGTCGGGTCACGGGGTCGGGCGTTTTTGTGCTCATCCGTCTCTGCAGCATTTCTGAAAAGTTTCTGCAGCAAAATCTGTAATTCTGTAGGAGTTATGCAGCTTGGGAGGTTTTATGCACTTATGCAGCTAGCTGCAGAATTCTGCAGGAAGCTGCAGAATTCTGTTAGAAGCTGCAGAATTCTGTAAGAAGCTGCAGAATTTCACAAATTCTGCAGCCACCTGCAGAATTTTACCAATTCTGCAGCTGCCTGCAGAATTCTGCAGTTTCTTAAAAAATTCTGCAGGAAGCTGCAGAATTCTGCAGTTCTGCAGCTCCCTGCAGGATTTCTGAACCTCTGTTACTTGCTCCAGCTTATTGCAATGCATCTGCATAGTTCAGACCTCTTTGACAAGGGTCTTAACACTACCCAGGAAATGTTGGTTTGGGGGGTCGGGGTTTGGGGGTCGGGGTTTGGGGGTCGGGGGTTTTGGTGTTCATCCGTCCCTGCAGCATTTCTGAAAAGTTTCTGCAGCAAAATCTGTAATTCTGTAGGAGTTATGCAGCTTGGGAGGTTTTATGCACTTATGCAGCTAGCTGCAGAATTCTGTAGGAAGCTGCAGAATTTTTGAAATTCTGCAGCTGCCTGCAGAATTCTGCAGTTTCTTAAAAAAATCTGCAGGAAGCTGCAGAATTCTGCAGTTCTGCAGCTCCCTGCAGGATTTCTGAACCTCTGCTGTTTCTTCCAGCTTATTGCAATGCATCTGCAAAGTTCAGACCTCTTTGACATCCATGGGGTTAATTAGCCCTTGTAGAGGGATAGCATACCAGTGGGATACCCCCACCCCATGGGAGCAGTTCTTTTTATTCTGGGTGGACATTTCAGTGTTGGTTGGAAGCATGTTTGTTTTGATTTTGCTCACCAACTTCAAACGGCCAGTGCAACATTATTTACCCACACATCCCTCTAAAACTTTGGATTTAGACACTATGAAACCTAGTTTTTGATTAAGGAATGATACAACTCTGTATCTTGATTAGAAGTTGCCGAAAAACGTAATATTATCTCGATCTGACAATCGCGCCAGGCCAAGCCTATGAATTGTTAGGCCAAGCCTATGAATTGTTGGGACTACCTAAAAGGCCTAGAAAGACAACTATTTGGCGTACAGAAATGGCAGACCCCTTTTTAGAAAGCTGAGACGATTATCTGTTGATATGGGCTATTTAAAAAACCTTGACAGTCTTTCTAGCATTTAAACATGACAATTTTTCATAAAATTACATCAAACAATATTTTACAAAACTGTAGAAACACAACATTTTAAACATCAAATTTGACTCATTTCCCATATTTCTTCTATTGGGTAACCCACTGGTACAGGGGGATCCCTCTGGCCTCTGGGTGTCCTCTTGGTCCTCTTTCTTGTTTGTGTATGTTGGGGTATCCCACTGTAGAGAGCCAGTATCGAACTGATATCCTCACTGTCGACTAAGAAAATAAATGAGCGATAATACTTACTTTCTGTTACCGAAATTGGTCGTGGTAGTGACTGGTATCAACATTTTTCTAATTTCATTTTTTATGAATTTTTGATGGTGTTCAGAGTCGTAACATTAACACGGCAAAAAGCCATACTTCCTGTCTATTGACCAATCAGAGGGGGTTATTCTGGCAGGAAGCAGTAAGAAAATAGACACAAAAAACGCCACAAAGTGTTGCAATGGCCGAAATGGAACATTAACTTTTCATAGTGATGTCCTCATTCTTGTGTGGGCATCCCAGTACAGGGTATCTCAATGGGAGGTCATCTTTCTTGTATAGGTATGCTGGGGTATCCCACTGGTACAGGGGTATCCCACTGGTTTCCTCACAGTCCTCCTCAGTCTTGTATAGGTATTCCACTGGTGCTGGGGTATCCCGCTCATAGATTTACGTTTATATGCCTACGATCCCACTGGTATCCTCGCTGTCCTCATTCTTGTGTGGGTATCCCACTAGTATGGGGGTATCCCACCTGGTGTCCTCTAGGTCCTCATACTTATGTAGGCATGCCGGGTATCCAACTGGTACAGGGGTATACCACTGGTTTCCTTACTGTCCTAATTTTGAAAAAAGAACTGCTCCCTCAGGGGTATCTAACTGGAACATACCAGTGGGATGCCGGGATCCCACAGGTGCGGTCGTCGCTACCTCAAGAATAGCACTGCTCATAAAACCTCCCAAGCCGCATAACTCCTACAGAACTGCTGCAGAAACTTACAGAAACGCTGCTGAGCCAGACGAGCACCAAAACCCCCCCGACCCCCCCCCAACCCCCAAACCGCTACACCCCCAAACCTGGGTAGCGGCAACATTCTGGTCAAAGAGGTCTGAACATTGCAGATACATTGCAATAAGGTGAATGAAGTAACAGAGCTTCAAAAATCCTGCAGGGAGCTGCAGAACTGCAGAATTCTGCAGCTTCCTGTAGAATTTTTTAAGAAACTGCAGAATTCTGCAGGCAACTGCAGAATTGGTGAAATTCTGCAGGTGGCTGCATAATTTGTGAAATTCTGCAGCTTCCTACAGAATTCTGCAGCTTCCTGCAGAATTCTGCAGCTAGCTGCAGAATTGCATAAAATCTCCCAAGCTGCATAACTCCTACAGAATTACAGATTTTGCTGCAGGGACATTTCAGAAATGCTACAGTGACAGAGGACCAAAATTGCAGAACTGCAGAATTCTGCAGTTTCCAGCAGAACTGCAGAATTTTGTGCAGAATTCTGCAGGTGCAGGAAGAAATTTAAGTATACTGACACCAAATCATACCTGTCTCGGTGACATGCCTGGATTTCCAGCCAGAACTCTTTTGTCCTTGATCCCTTCATCTGATGCCACTAATGCTATTATATGTCTTTGTTCTGGGTCTTAGTGTTAATACTTCCAAATACCATAAAGTCAAAAGTTAATCTGATGTCCTTTCTATTTTTGTATGCACCTGTTGCACTAGAATCTGCGCTTCATTGCCACATACATTGATACAAGAGTTTCCAATAATATAATATACTCATGAATTCATTTACTTTTATTTCTGCACTTTTCCTCAAGAAAAACGGTCGTTGCCTTTGTAGTAGAGAGGTTCGCGCATCTGCCCTGCACACCGGAACGTGGCTTCAAATCCCACTCCGGCCACGTCCAGAAGTTATCATTGTAATGACAGGTATGTTTGCCATTCAATACGGTGAGCAACGGTAAGGGGTTTAATCTCTAATGGGAACTGTACAAAATCATATGTTTTATACCATTCTACACCTCTCTCAGCCAATCACATGCCAGTATTTCAGGGCGATAATTCCCATATTCCTTGTTGTCCACTTATCGTCTTACGTTTGAGTGTCTGTCTCATGGTATAAGGTGGTTATTCCCCATGGGATTGGAATAAGTGTTTATCACACCTTGGGCTAAGGCCCTCAGGTGATAAATCAAATATTCCCTCTCCCGTGGTGAATAACCAGTACAAAACCTTTCAGTTCAACATGAACTATAGTGTGCATCACCTGTTGCTGCAGTATGTCATTGTGTTTCTTTCGTGGATTATAGCTGAACACTATTCATATATCAATAGGTAAAAGCCCAATGACACTTACTGGGACAATTTCGTGTTAGAGTGTCATCAGCAAATTGCATTAACTTTATTGTGCTATTGCATGGCACAGAATCACAAAATCACAAAAGTTTCAGTTATTCTTCTATATGGGCCAATCTCAAATTTCGGGACAACGGGTATAGGAAAATTGTCCTGTAACGGAGGGGACAATGTGGTAACGGAGGGGAATTTTGATGTAAAAAACCAACTGTAGGAACAGCAACAATAGGAAAAATGATAAAAGATTGATGTAACTATTATTTTCAGAGTACTTCATCTCGTATCAGTAGATTTTTTGGTCCAAATGTCGATTTCTTGCTCATGATCTGGTAACGGAGTGGACGGTAACGGAGGGGAACAATTTTTTGCTTTTCGCTCATTACTGCTTTTTATTTTGGAGATTAGACAAAATAATTGCAGAATATTAAAACCTGCCACCCTCAGCAACATATACATGAAATCGCTCTGTAAAATTATCATTGGTAAACTTGGAAATGAAGGAAACGGAGGGGACATTTTAGTGGGACCAAAAACATTTTTTATGAACATTATGTCATAATTTATTGAATACATGTTTTATGAAGTCTGCAAGGCAGTGGTACTATGGCGCACATGTGTCTGATGATATTCAGTGAAAATAGCTCATAAAAAATAATAACGAACAGAGCCATGGCAAGTAACGGAGGGGACAAAAAAATTGACATAAATTAGTGACACGACTATTGTATCAATTTAATCAATGAAATTATACCAAAAAAAAATTGAATATGAACTAAATATAAATTCAAGTCTATATTCCCGTGAATCGTGCAAAGAAACTTTGAAAATAATGGTATATTAGGAGGAAAATGAACACTTGATTTTGTCATGTCAGGTCCAGTGACAGGGAAAAACCATTGATTTTGCACGGATTTCTGGACATAATGCATTAAAAAAAGTCTAATGAATGACTTTTTGCTCCAAATGCAGTGGTTCTAAGTAGAAATATGAATAACAGATGCAGAGTGACGCTTCAGATATTTATCGCATGCATATTAATGTCAGGGAGCTAGAGTGACGCAAATTGTCCAGAAATTTGAGAATGACCCATATCTGTCAAAGGCTGAAAAGAGGAGAGTGGAAACTTTGTAATGGTATCCGATGCAATACAAGTAATCACTGATGCTATGCACTATCAACATATAATGGATTACGTACTCATGAAAAAAAACAATTGTTGCCTGTATTCCATTCTGGAAAATCATTCTATGTTTATAATAGATAAAGCACCTGTGGTACCGAGTTGTAAAGAAGTGGCTTGAATTACTCCATTTTTACTCAGCCTGCAGGGCGGAGTATTGTGAGGGTGCTCAGTTTCTGGGATCTCTGCTTGTGGGTTTGTGTGTTTGTTAATCGACTCCTGCCAAGAATACTCAATGGATTTACGTTTCCTTTGGCACGATGTGTTCATTTGTACTGCACAATACCTGATTAAATTTTGGTGAATATAAGAGCTTTTTTGACACTGCAGTAAAAGAAAGTTAAAATTAGGCCTCTACCGTGCTGCATACACTGCTCAACAGACTGTAGAAATGTACACTCACTCGGGCTGCTAGTTCATTTTACTTTATCATACTTTGCAGGAAAAAAAGACAAATACTCCTTGAACGAACAGACAGACAGACAGCTAGATAGATAGATAGATAGATAGATAGATAGATAGATAGATAGATAGATAGATAGATAGATAGATAGATATATAGATATATAGATATATAGATATATAGATAGATTGATAGATTGACAGATTTATTGATAGCCATTCTATTTTAAATTGCTACAATGGGCCCATTTAACAGCAGTTTCTCTGATATGGTCACCCTTTAAAAAATATTTTTTCTAAATTACAAAAACTGATTCATGTTCTATATTGATTGATTGATTGATTGCCATATCCATTAAATACCAAGCTCCAATGGGCGCATTGAAAAAATTGTTTCTCTAGTATGGTCACCCTTTTAACATATATATATTCTAACACATTTCAAGAATTAGAAAGTTGTGGTCAGTCTCAGTCTTCCTTTGAAGGCAGGCTGAGGTATGCGATCTCCGAGCGCTCATCTAGTTGGTATTGTCATCGGTATTTGAAAAACTGTCAGGATTTCCAATATGAAAATTGTGCGATATCTTATTGGTGTGTTCTTTTTCGGCAAATAAAAGAGGTTCAAAAATTGTTTGTAATACCATAGACCTACTGGTACATGAATAAACTTATGCATTATAGCCATATTAGACAGTTTGTATTGCCAAATGCTGTGACAAGATAATGTCACTAATGAGCATAACAGAGTGTCACATTGCAAGCATCATCAATATTTCATAAATATAAGCATTTAAGAGGACAACATTGCATGATTTATTTGGTGTCAAACTGATGGAGTGGAAAATATTGACACACCATATATCACTCTGATTAGGAACACTTATCAAAATTTAATTATACAAAAGGTCACAATCCATCTTTAGCAGTAATATATATATACAAGTATGCTTACGACTTGCTGACAAGTTAAATAAGGTATCAACCCTCTCATTCTTACATTTTCAAGTAAGTGTGCTACTTCGAAATTGCAAAAAGAGATGTATAACATGTCACTTGGATCTCATTACTTTATTGTTTTTGAAAAGGTCTATCTTTAGCAGTCTCTTTTCATCATCAACAAGACAACAGGAGTAAAGACATTTTTCAGAAGCCTACTTTGTATAGTTGTCAATATCTGTTGTCACTCTCAAAATTTCCACCCACAAAAGAGACATCTTTCATTTGGTAGTGAATCCAGTTGCAAATCTTTCAGAATTGTCATTCCTGATCGTGTGTCTTGCACAGCACAACCTTTGACCAAAAAGGCAACATTTTGTCAGATTGGCAATAAACCGTTTGAGGTTGAGATGACATAATACGTGACCTCACAGACTGGATAGGAGGTCAATCTTGGAAGTCTGCGGACCACCCAGAGACCTTGATGGCAGCTCATGCCAATCATGGACAAGGAGGTCCTTGGAGGCATCCAGGAAAGCTTCGGAAGGACCTCTGAGGAAAACAAAGAGCATCAGAGCTCGAGTTTACAATTACTCTTTAACTTGAGGAGGATGGGACCAACAAGAAACTTTTTGCTGCTGTTGGGACCCTGTATGCCATTACCATGACAAGCCTTCACTCCCAATTTGGGTCATCTATAATTCATGTAACAGGTACCACTAGTTCATGCTTTTGACCCTTTTGACTGCTCACAACTAATGAGGGCCCACTGCAGATCATTAGCCAGGGCTGACTATTTTACTCCTTATCGATCAGAAGTGACCCACAGTCAAAGGGAGCCACAGGTGGCAAGCAAAGAAGCAAAGAAGCTGCACTTCACTATAGCTGACAATACTATGGACACTGTCACCCTGTGATCGCAGACTCTCACTCTAGCCCTGGCACAAGAGCCATTCATCCTGATTCTAGTGATGTATGGTCACTGGTCAACATACAGGTGGTCAGCTGTGACAGCGGGGACAGAACAAAGTAAAGGATGAGATGACCGATATAGAGTGAAAAGAAGAACTGTATTTTGGCTGCACACTTGAACTTTTTCTTTTTCCAGAGGAAGGTCATTGAATGAAATACCTTCTTTTGGCGATACTATCATAAAGCAGATAGGTTTGCAACAACTCTTGCTTTGGCACATGTCAACCTGTCAATTTCCCATATAGTAGAATACGATGTACAACAATCATTCAGATTTTAAGTCTTAACCTGTTACTGTCACATTTTCATGATGCACTGCCATCAGCAAATTGCATTAAGTTTATAGTCGCATTGCATGGTGTAGTATCACAAATGTTGCATTTATGCATCTGTCAGGTGAAGAACAGTAAAGTGAATAGTATATAATGGCAACCAATACCACACAAGCCATCAGTGTAATGCAATCCCCCCTACTTAGCTTACCAAAACTCAGCAGACAGAATTTTGTTAAAGGCTAACTTAATGATATAAAATTAATGATCAACTGGAAATTATGCTATACTGCATAGCTCTCCAGTCCCTGTGTAAGATTCTTATCAAATTTAAATGCACCACAGGCAAACATTTACACAATCTAGTGCCATGCATTGTGTCATAAGTTGTAGTCATTTCATTTCCATTCACTAAAATGTTGTTAACAAAAGCTGTTTTTTTTTTTTTCAGTTTTGTGTTAATCTCCCCGGAGAAAATGTAATGTCTGCAACAGTATGCGTTCCTGTCCTCTCATAGATCAGTGCTGACATCCACTGTACAGAGAACGGGATCTCTTCACAAGGAGGGTACATCTCAAAATGCCACCCTCCCACCATTGGATCTTATATTATTATTAATTAAATCGTTGAAGAGACCTAGTGTTGTAAACCTCTACTCCTCCCCTCCCATGTTGGCCAAATAGCCCCCTGGTAGATTCAGACAGCATCTCATACAGTATTTCACCAAACTCCTCCCCCTAGAGGAACAAATATCTTCATCATATCCAAATAATAATTGTGACTGACATCAATTATATATCTACGTTGTAATTCTTGTGTTTTTATGACATTTGAATTAATACTAAATACATATGAGATAAAAATAGGGTATGTATTTATCATATTGACAATAAGGACATGATCCTTGCAGACTTGACTTAAACTAGATGTAAGGGTTACTCCAGTGACTTGCAGAGAACACAAGTCCCAAGGAGATGACAAGCATCACTGGAAATGTCCTCGGTTTGTGAAAGGTGAGACAACAGATCATTGATCTGATGAGGTCATATCATGGAGTAATGAAAATAGGGGGTTGACAATAGAGCCCTGCGCGGTCAGACCGCAATGCGGTCGCCCGCAAGGACCGCAGCCCGCGGGGCGGTGCGGTCACAGTTTTCTTGACCGCATGCGGTGCGGGGCGGTCGCGGTCAGGTTGAGACCTTTGCGGGGCGGGGCGGTCATGGTCACACTTTTGGCCAAGCGGTCGCGGGGCGGGGCGGGGCGGGCAATCCATGCGGTCAGAATATGACCGCAATTGACCGCAAACTTCAGAATCTGTCAGTATTTTCTGTTACATAGGTATATATATTTTTGTAATTTAGGAAAAATATAGTGATATAGATGACATTCAGTAATTGGCATATTTTACATAATTCCTAAACTTGAGTATATCAGTTTATGTAACATCAATAATATGTGTAGGCTTATTAGTAAATCAAATTTGTTGTTCTTTTTCCAATTGAAAATTAATATCCAAAGTTATTGGACCTTCATCTGTTCTCAGTCGAAAGTATACCAAAGTTAGAAAAAATCAACCTTTTGCATTTTTGCAGAATTGTTGAAATATTCTAGAAAGAGAATTGCATTAATTAGAATGTTATATTAATAGGCCAACATTACTTAATAGACAAGAAGTGTATAACATAGCTGCATATGGGTATCTATTGTTGGACCACCATTGTTGTCTCAAGACTAAGACAATGCAATTGGGTCAATGCCCCTATAACAAGTGGCAGTTCACCTAAAAATTGAGAAATCAAGATTTAGTGTTTTGGTAACCTGGTAGAAACATTAATAATAGCATAAGACGAATAGCACACTAAACCATGATTTTATAGGCATGTAAAATATGAAATATTTTATTTGTACAGTTATTGTATCAATACCCCCACATAAAATGGGAATTCCCCTAATTTAGTAATTAGTATGTACCCTGGTAATAATAAGTACAGCATAACAGGTAATTGTAATTATGCATTAATTGTATACCATGGCCTTTTTCTTTTCAATATTTTTTTCCACAATCAACTTAAGCTAATTAATAAAACTTGTTTATTTTTATTTTTATGAAAGCCTGTATGTAAAGTGTTGGTTCTTGCACACACCTGTAGCTAGTGGAACCAATCACGCATATCTGCTATCACCCAGTGCTTGTTCAAACACTGTCATTCCACTTTTACCCCACAAGGACCAAAATGTAATAATCACTTGCAAAAGAGTGCAATTAGGAATTCTTTCAATACTTATAAAAAACAAAAATCAATATATATTTGTTAGTATTGCATAATCATAAGTCATCCATTCACTGTTTCATCATTATGTGATTGGTTTCATATATTATACTTAGAACAAAAGACCCAAGTCACAAAATCTTTTGAACTGCAGACATCTGCGGTCATATTGCGGTCAAGCGGGGCGGTCGCGGTCAAGCATACCATGTCCGCATGCGGTGCAGGGCGGTCGCGGTCAGGTCTCAAGCATTCGGGGCGGTCGCGGTTGTGGTCAGCTTTTCAGCAGTGCGGGGCGGTGCGGTCGCGGTCAAGCTTAGTCCATTGCGGGGCGGGGCGGTCATGCTTTTGGGTGACCGCGCAGGGCTCTAGTTGACTAGCACCTTTCCCCACTGTCAGTCAGTGAAGTCAAGTGAAAGACAATAATTGAATTATGAAGACTGATTTAATTAGCGCCGCTGTTCTTTGAGTGTTCTCCACATTGACCTCAGATATGATTGATTGTGATTGAGCCATTCCAAATTAGGCCAAGTGTCTCCCCAACACTCAAATGTCCTAGACCAGAACAAGGTGTTTTTTTTTCTGACAAATTAGCGGCACATTTATTTATTGGCTCATCAGCTAATTGCCTCCATTAAGGGACAAAATTATAAGCCCCACTCTGGATATCCCCTTTAATTCCGCTACTCTCCAATGCAGTGGTCAGGGACAACTCAATAATTGAACTTTAGCAATGCACACTGCAGCTGAAAAGTACACTATCTTCATGAAATTACACACAGAGATTTACCTACATATTGACAATACACTGCTGAAGTGATTTTCTCCTAGTTGCAAAATTGACCCCATAGTGACCCTTTTAGAAAAAAAAATTGCATAAATTCAAACTCAATGACAAATAAGGTTAAATATTTACAAAAACGAACATGAATATTGAGTATTAAAGTTTCTGTGGAGATAGAACAAGACCTCAGCTTTCTAAAAAGTGGCCTGCCGTTTCTGTACCTCAAGTGGTTGTTCTTCTTTCAGCTAATACTCATTAAATTTGCTGTCCCGGAAGTCTGTCCCGGCAATTAGTTCGTCCCGGGCGTCCCGTGTCATCCCAGATGCTTGTCCCGGCTTTTAGGTTCTCCCTCCAAAATGGGGTGTCACAGAAGAGCCATCTTTGCACTAAAACAGTAATTCTGTAATTCCAAAAAATCTCAAAATTAATCGAGATAAAATACAAAACCAAAATTTACCATGCATGGATAAAATTATAAGCCCCCTGAGGCTCACCATTTCTGGGCATCGCCTGTCTGCTTTTTTTTTTTTTTTTTTTGACGGCCCCCAAAATTGTTGGTCTCCTGGTATACACCATGGCCATATACAAAATCTCACTTTTTTCATAAGTCTGCTGACAGGAATCAATTGACAGTTTCAATGGACATATTTGGTTACCTTTCTGAGGAAAAAAAACAGCAAATGCTTGGATCATCATGGATTGAAAAAAACATAATCATGACCCCAACTGTTCCTCAGATCGAATTCCGCTGGTTTGCTTGAAAAATGTTTATTAAGGAAAAAATGTTTCCGAAATATTTTCACATTCGACACTATGTAGATTTTGGGTTTCTTGAGCACTAATAAAAACTGATAAAAATGTTATCACACAGCTTTGTGACAAACTGGATACGGGGTTTTGCTGAGCCGGATAAGTTGTACATTCTGTTGAAACTCATAAGGTTCCTCAATCAACGCAGAACATTCTGTTAATATTTGTGACATCTTCTGAGACCATTTCTGCATAGCCAAAGACAAAATGTGACCGCATGACCACTAACATGGGCCCTGTCATATTCAGGCGAATGGACAACTAATGTGGCTCAACAAAACCGCATATTCCGTTAGACACAAAGCTGTGTGAGAACAGGTTTATCATGTTTCAAGGGTGCTCAAGGAACCCAAAATCTTGTTCGACTTGAAAATATTTCAGAAAAAAAATGTGTCTTATTAAATATTGTGCAAACAAACCAGCGCAATTCAATTGATGCCAGTTGGGGTCATGATTATGTTTTTTTCTATCCATAATAATCCAAGCATTTGTTGTTGTTTTTTTTTTCTACAAAAAGGTAACTATATATGTCAGTTGAACCTTTCGAATTAGTATTGGCAATATATAAAAGCCCAATGACACTTACTGGGACAACTTCATGTGAGAGTGTCATCAACAAATTGCCTTAACTTTATTGTGACATTGCATGGCACAGAATCACAAAAGTTGCAGTTATTCTCCTATTTGTCAAATGTTGAAGAGAGTAAAGTGGAAACTTTGTTATGGTATCTGATGCAATACAAGTAATCACTGATGCTATGCACTATCAACATAGAATGGATTATGTACTCATAAAAAAAAGATTGTTGCCTGTATTCTATTCTGGAAAATCATTCTATGTTTCTAATATCAAAGCATCTGTGGTTCTGAATTGTATTCAAGAGGTACCTTGAAAGATCCAATTTTAATGGTATTGTCATCTGTACATTTTTAAAAACTGTCAGGATTTCCAATATGAAAATTGTGCAATACCTTATTGGTGGGTTCTATTTTGGCAAAGCCTCAAAGAGGTTCGAAAATAGTTTGTAATATGTACAGGCACATGTATAAACTTATGCATTTTAACCATATTAGACAATTTTCAAAGGCAAATGTTGTGACAAGATAATGTCACTGATGAGTATAGCATAAGTAGAGTGTCACAATACAGGCATCATCAATATTTCATAAATATAAGCATTTAATGGTGGACTAGATTGCTTAATTTGCTTGGTGACAAAGTGATGGAGTGGAAAGTATTGACATACCATATATCACTCTGATTAAAAACACTTATCAAAATTTAATTATACAAAAGGTCATAATCGGCCTTTAGCAGTAATTTATATGTGCTAATGAATAACTGACAATTTAATATTAATTTGGAATTGATATTCTCATTCTCACATTTTCAAGTAATTGTGCTTTGGAATTACCAAAAGAGATGTCTAACATATCACTGGGATCTCATCACTTCATGCACACAAAAATGTCTTTTTGAAAAACTCTATCTCTAACAGTTTCTTTTCATCAACAAGACAACTGTTACAGGAGGAGTAAAGACATTTTTCAGAAGCCTACATTGTATGGTTGTCAACAATACCTGTTGTCACTTGCAAAATTTCCACCCACAATAAAGAAGAGACACCTTTAATTCAGTAATGAAGCCAGTTGCATCTTTCAGAATTGTCATTCTGTTCCCAGATCTTGAGTCTTGCACAGTCTCAACCTTTGTCCTTTACATGCAAAGATCATCAGTTACAACTAAAAAGGCAGCATTTTTTCAGATGGTCAATAAACCATTTGATGAATATTACATTGAAATCATAAGTGACCTTGCAGACTGGAGATCAATCTTAGAAGTCTGCGGACCACCTCGAGTCCTGCAAGGACAAGGAGGATGACCAGATCATCCAAGAAAGCACATGTCCTCTGGAGAAAAAAAAACAGAGAGTATGGGAGGGAGCAGGACCTTGTATACACTTGCCTTTGCCTGGAGGAGGATGAGGTCAGAAGCAACTTTTCGCTGCTGTTGGGACGTGGTATGACAAGTCCTTACTCCCATGTCAGCTTATCTATTATTCATTTTACAGAAACCACTAGTCCGTGCTGATGACCCTTTGGGCTGCTCACAACTCATGAGGGCCCAGTGCAGATCATTTAGAAGCTTGTAATGGCTGACTATTTTACTCCCTAAAGATCAGAAGTGACCCGCACACAATCAGAGGGAAACACAGGCGGCAAGCAAAGAAGCAAACAAGAGCTGCACTTCACTATAGTTTTCACTACTATGGGCACTGTCACCCTACGATCATGGACTCTCACTCTAGCCCTGGCACAAGAGCCATTCATCCTGAATCTGGTGATGTATGGTCGCCGGTCAACATACAGGTGGTCAGCTGTGACAGCGGAGACAGAACAAAGTGAAGGATGAGATGCAGTGGCGGATCCAGGGGGGGCCTAGGAGGGCCGGGTCCCCCCCCCTAGACCACTGAGGTTAATAATAGTATTTTCAAGAAAATACGTGGCGACACGGGCCCGTGAATGCCTAAACACGCACGAGTCCCCCCTAGATGACCCGGTCTGGATCTGCCACTGAGATGACCGATATAGAGTGAAGAGAAGGACTGCATTTTGGCTGACGCACTTGAACTTTTTCTTTTTTCAAAGGAAGGTCATTGAATGAAATACCTTCTTTTGGTGATACTATCATAAAGCAGATCAACCTGCTAACAGGGGTCGCATGTGTCTGCCTCGAACCACAGTTGACGGTAGGAGAGCAGGCGCTGTCAGCAGCTTGAAAGCAGATAGGTTTCCAACTACTCCTGGCTTTAGTAATTTAAACCTGTCTATTTTCCATATAATATGATATATATAACTAGTATGATACAAGGTACAAAATTTATTCAGATTCTAAATCTTAACCAGTTACTGTCACATTTTGATTATGTACTGCCATTAGCAAATTGTTTTAACTTTATAGTCCCATTGCATGGTGTAGTATCATAAATATACATCTGTCAGGTGGAAAGCGGTTAAGTGAATAGTATATAATGGCAGGCAATACCACACAAGTCATCAATATAATGCAATTCCCCTCATTTAGTAGACCAAAACTCAGTTGACAGAATTTTGTTAGAGACTAACTGAATGATATTAATGACTTAGTGGAATTATACCAATACTGCATAGCTCACCAGTCCCCGTGTAAGATTCTTATCAAATTTAAATGCAGCCCAGGTAAACATTTACACAATCTACTGCCATGCATTGTGTCATAAGTTGTATTCATTTCATTTCCATTCACTAAACTGTTGTAAACAAAGCAGTTTTTGCAGTTTGTGTTGATCTCCCAGGAAAAAATGTTATGTGTGCAACAGTAGACATTCCAGTCCTCTCTCATGGATTAGTGTTGGTATCCCCTGTGCAGAGGACAGGATCTCTTCACAAGTAAGGTACACCTCATAATGCCACCATACAACCATTGGGTGTTATAAAATCTTGTCCGATAAAGAGAACTTGAGATACCTCTACTCCTCCCCTCCCATGTTAGCCAAATAGCCCCCTGGTGGATCCAGACAACATCTCATACAGTATTACCCCAAACTCCTCCCCTTAGAAGAAAAAAATTACTTCATCATATCATATTTATTACTAACATCAATTATATGATCGTGGGTGTTAGCCCTGGCTCATCCTTACTTCCAGAGGTCAAGATAGTTTTTCTGTTACATGCAAATGCTGATAAACCATCCAATAACAGTATATCACATATCTAACATGACTTGTGGATATTCCCTAAACATACCAGTACTATAGTAAAAATGGCAAACTGCATCAAACATAATCTTTGAGGTAATTTTGAGAGTATTTCTTGTTTTTCAGGAATTTGATTGTTTCTACACGAAGTCAAATTAATACTAAGATACACATGACTTAACATGGGGCATAGATTATCATATTTACAATAAGCACATCATGATTAAAGAATTGACTTAAACTAGACGTAATGGTTCCTCTCTTACTTGCAGAGAACTCCAGGAGATGACAATCACTGCAAATGCCCTCTCTTGGTGAAGGGTGAAACTACAGATCATAGTTCTGATGAAGTCATATTATGGAGTAATCAGTAAAGAGGTTTGACTAGCACCCTCCTCTGCTGTCAGCCAGTGAAGTCAAGTGAAAGACAATAATTGAATAATGATGGCTGATTTAATTAGTGCCCCTGTTCTTTGAGTATTATTCACATTGACCTCAGATATGATTGATCATGATTGAGCCATTCCAAATTAGGCCAAGCCTCTCCCCAATACTCAAATGTCCATGGCCAAAACAAGTCTTTGTTTGTTGTTGACAAATTAGCTGCACATTTATTTATTGGCTCATCAGCTAATTGGCTAACTCATAATGCAATGGGCAAATGTCTGGTATGACAGAAACACAGGAAAACTATCAGCATTAGAACCAAAGAAGAAGGGAGTCTTTAAGCTGCATTAAATTGACAGATATTCGTGAGTATCAGCCTAACACTCATCCCCATTATTACAATTATAACATGTCTTAATCCTTTGTGATGTCATAATGCAGTCAATTATTGATACTTTTTGAAACCATGAAGTAAATCACACGTATCAATGAGTTCTTGTAGAGGACAGCAATCTGTTGCATTTATTTTTGGGGTATTGGTCATGGCAGCTATTTTCTGTCATAGCTGCTTCAATAGTATATACTTGTTTATCAAATTTAACTACAATGATTCAACAATGATATGTTACATTATTTAGATCTAGATACCCACTGAAATGATTTAATTAAATTGTCACATAATATGAGATTTATTTTCGTATTTTCAATGACACTTGAACATTTCAATGTCATGTTTGATCTCATTAATTTAGCTTCCCAGGTGCATCAGAAGATATACAGGGGTAAAATTGATCATCTGGAAGTTTTTGTCAGAAAGAAACTCAAGGTCAGGGATACAGAAGGACTCCTGAAGTGAATGATGATAATCTTTATGAAACTGCTATGCCATAAAAGACGATTAACCTGACATTAAATTGATACTAATTTGCCTAGCATCGAAACACAATTTCCCGTAGGGCCCAAAGGAGCATGGCTAAGTGGTCATTCTACAGCATTTACGACAAACAATGGCAAATTAATTGGTCACAAAAGACTGTTAATGTTGCCAATCCTGGTGAAGACCAGTAATAGGTAGTAAAAGCTATTGTTCTGATTATTAATCTTCAGTACACCAGCGAATTTTGCCGATTATTATTTTTTACTAAGATTTGTAAAAGCCTGTTTTGTATTCTTATATTAAAGATTCTATCTAATATTCAACACTGAGTTTATGACATACTGATAACAGTTTTAGTAAATCACAAATAAGTCATCTTATTTATTTAATCAAACTATTTCATAAGTGTGAAATATTTTGGAAACTAGAGGCGGCTTTTAACCACTGAACCAGTAATTCAAAAATGGCACAGAATTGGAATTCTGGAGGTTTGATATAACATCTTGCTTGTGAAAGATATTGTCATCAAATTGGAAAGAAAGTTTACAATTCGAATTGTAGAAACCCCAGGACTGTCGAAGAATGTCTCATATCCAAACAATGACAGAAGTAGCATACTGAAGGTGGGCGTGGGCCTATCGTCCCAAAGTTGCTGTGATAGTTTGTAAAGACTGTTTATCACAGCAAGACAGGGTTAGTTCATTAATACAAAAGGCTTATGACATCACTGAACTCCATTTCTGATGTATTTGCATTTTACGGTAAACTATACCATGTGCTAATGGCAATATTTTACGACATGCAGAGCCAGTCATTTGTTACAATGCCATTGTACAGTCAGAAGTCAATAGTGAAAGTCAAGTGAGAGGTTAATCAGCTGCCAATTGAAGTGTAAGAAATTGATATGTCATTTGAGATGTGACAAACACAATGTGACATTTCCCTTTGGAAGGTTGATATTGATGCAACTTGACATTCAGGCTGATTCAGTCAGGTCTAGGTCACACAGATCACACTGAAGCCTAAAGCATAATACGGAGGATAAAATAACCATGGCAGTCAACAGGTACATTCAAGTACATTTATGTGCTAAAGGAAAATATTAATATTCTAGTCCTTGTATTTCTGATGCATTAATGCAATACACAAAACCATTAGCCATGCAAGTATGGGACAGAAACAGAAAAAATTAGCATGACGGATAATTAAGTGACTGTTATTGAATCATCCCAAAATTACTGTTGGCCTTCCAATGATACTTTATAAACATCCTAATGATTATTAACTGCATGTATTCCATAGCTTATGGTCCTGTCTGTTCTGTATGCATTCTGTGAATGCTTGTAGCAGAAATGGTGACAGACAGCAAAAAGCAACCTGCACACAGCAACTTGGGAAAAAAGGGAAAAAAAGACAATCAATGCTTTGTCATCCTGGCTCCAGATTGATTCTTTTGCCTCCTCTGTCTGCCACAAAAGACAAAAACAAAAGACAAAACCTAAAAGGACAATGGCTCCACAAAGGAAATGTCCTGTCTACAATGTTAGCCTTTTCTGCTCTTCTCATTTGTCCAAACACGAAAGGCCTTTTGTTAACTGATCTGGCCTTGAAAGAACACCATTAATAATATTATGTACCATTATTCATCTGGGGTGCTATTGTATGAATTTCAAAGGCAAATATTTGATCTATGCATTGTAGTAAGTGGAGCTATGAATCCAATATTATTAACTAATATATGCCGATGATAAGCATTTTAAAATTGCAAATTTAACAAAAATATGTTGTCCAGAAATATTTTGATTTACTACATGTTAGCAATATCTCTTGCAGTCACAGCCTTCATCAAAGGATTCAACTAAACAGTCCAAAAAGGAAAATGGTTTTTACAAGACTGAAAGGTTCCATGTTGGTTGTTTGGCAATGATTGGAGCAATGGAAAACATGAGTCAATCTAAGGAACTTTCAGGATTATTCCTTCCAACAGGATGCACAGTGAAATGGGTTGGCCACCTCACTCTGACTCCATCATGTCTGTGTCAGCCTCAGATTGTCAGTCATCTTCTGCTCTGTGAGTATTAATAAACCAGAGAAATTAGAAGAGCATGAGTCACTGGATTCATAGAGGGGAGCTATGAGATCAGGCTATGAATTTCAACTGAGAACAGAGCTATGGCCGAAACTATGACTATGATGATCTGTTGTAATGACGGCATAATTCTGGTGATGAGCCGGAAAGTTGTGAGATACGGTGTGGTAATTTGGTAAGCCTAGGTAACTGGCAACCTATTAATAGATATTTAGTTACATTCTCATCATGGAATTGTGACTCTTGTTGGCCCTCCACACTCCACAGTCCTTCCAATTGTTTTTGCCACAAAGTGAATGATTGGCTAACTTTGTGGCAATCCATGCATCACTGCGCTTCGAAAAGTTTGTTTATCAAAGAATGCAAATTACAGCCTAGTGAAGCATTGTTTTTCTGAATTGCAAGATTGAAATGAATTCTTATGCACGTTTGAACAAATCCTGCACACCATGCCATCTACTGGAAAAGGGGTTTTGCCCATGTGTTTTATGAGTATCGACCCAAACAGAGCCTCCTGATGCATCCCTTCTTCCCCTTAAACAGCATCACCAGCTCAACTGATTTAGCTGATTTGTGTCACTGTGTAATGGACCCCTCCCCTTACCCTATATCCAGCCACCCTATGGAAATTCTGGTCACATTCCAATTGTTCCCTGGGGAAAATAAGTAGGTCAAGACTCACTTCCTGCATTCCAGGGACAGGGACTATAAATGACTCTACAGGCATACAGGAAGTACTTCACATTTAAAAAAGGGTTAATGATTTAATTAAAGCTCATTAGAGTTCTCAAGCAGATTTCAAATTCGATTTGGCTTCATAACATAACACAGTTTGTGACACACTAAAAGACCTGTGACACTAAAAGACTTATGTTTCGTTTCAGCGAGAGATTATTGTGCAGGAATGGCATCAATAAATATGGGCCTAAAAATCATTTATGAAGTTTGGTTGTTTAAACTATTGTTTAGGGAAGTCATCCAAGCAGGACCAGAGATTGGAAAGTTGTAAATATCTTGATTTCCAAGGCATTTGTCTGGTGATAGATGTTCGAAAAGACAAAGTTGCAGCGACAGTCAGCCTCTTTTGTGGGAGCAGCGTGAAGAAGAAATATACAACCCTCTAGATAAGTTTCAGCAAATATTACAAAGCTTCTTCTGGATTCATCCATAATACAAACCATACTGTAATAGAGAGGGGACCAATCAAGCTAAATGACCAATTGTAAAGACATTTCACGCCCTCTCATTCAATCATGCCAGCCATAAATAATTGCTGTCCAATAAATAGTTGCTGGTTCAGTGAGCCCCAGTCATTCATCTGTTACAGTTCACCGTTCATCACAATATGGTGCCCTGATAATGATTAGTCCAAATCAGGCCAAATTGCTCTTTCTTCTAGAATTTTAACTTGCTCAAAAACATATATCTGTAGAAACAAGTACATCTCGGAGGTGAAAGGCTGGGGTCAATTAATTATTTCTTGCTGGCTAATTACCTTCTTCTCAGAGGAATTATTTTTAAAAATTATGGACCGTAGGTTTACCAACTTAGCTATCCATTCCAAAGTGTCATATGACATTAGAATGAATTGTATTTATTACTCGACTGCAACTAGACCAAGTGTTTTGTATAGGGTAATGTAATAAAATCAATTAGACGCAATTTTGAGTCTGGTCGTAAGTTAGGATAGAAATTACAGACAGCAGGCACTTCTGCAACTGCTGTACACTTAAACTAATGACAGCAAAGATCATCAATCTCATAATTGAAAATTGAATCAACTTAGGTATTAAATTTGATTCTTCACTATTGTACAAATACAATTAAAAGTTTCGGAATTAATTCTCTCTGTTTCAATTATTAATCAGAAGTTGAATAATGAAAGAAGATCCAAGTGAAGACTTGATTAACATTCACGAATGCTGACATGAAGCACTATTAGTATTACTAATGTTCCTAACTGTATGCCGCAAATGATGTTCTGTTAGCGATCCGGGAATCGCAACTGAGCAATTTTCTGGGAGATTTATGTTTTTTCAAAACTGGTTGTTATACAATAAAAGTGATAGATCCGGCCATCCAGTGATACTTGACTGCAACAATGCAGTTTGCTTCTGACAAGTCAATTAGCTGGAACATCATCCGCTGTCAGCCCCAAGTTTCCTTAATTAACGCTCTTCTCATTAGTGGAACATAAGATTTAATAATTAATAAGGCTACCTGATTGCTGCTAACATGGCTGATTGTCAGGCTCATTATTCTTGACGTCAGATGAGTTGTTGCCTCATCTCCCTTCATTGCTATTTTGGGTTTGACAGATTAATTTTAATTGACAGGTATGAAATAATAGACTAAACCAGTTGCCAATGACTATCCTGTTGCAGATGCGCTTATCAGAACTCTTATTGCATCTAACAACATAAGCAGTCAATTGTCAGAATCATTAACCTCAATGCAACTGTTGAACAATCAGGAAAAGTGTCATTTTAGTCGAATTCTTTTGAACATTTTGTCACCTTCTTCTTTAAATACATTTTTCATTGTCCTGTTACTCATAAAGAAGCCCTGAATTGGCTGAAGCCTGAAAATGCACCACTGTCAATATGGAAGATTGTGAACTACATGAAATGAGAGGCAAAAATGCATTAGGGTTGTCTATGAATACCATTACAAACATCATTTGTATGCAACAAAGTGGAAAAAAAACAGGAGAAAATATGAATGAGATTTTGTTCTGCATGCTATTGAGGGAATCTGCTGATTGAGAGGATTTTCAATTCACCTCCATCATGTAGGGCCTCCATCATCCCCTTATCTTAGCTCGGAGGCCAGAGTTCTGAGTTGCACTTCCTTACTCCATAATTCAACATTTCCAAATTAACTCACTATCAAATTGCCTCCATTCCCTTCAATCTTATCCAGTTTTAACAGTCATTCGATTAATTAAACAAGGGCAAAAAAAAACTTGATGCCTACTTCATCTCTGTTCTTTTCATCTTTTTATAAACAATACAATAAAATGCAATACAATAGCAATACAGTTGTGTCCACGCTTCAAATTGCTTTCCTTAATTTTTGTAAAATACCAAACCTGTACATTGTGTCATACGTGTATATTAATTTATTTGTCATTTAACTACATAGGCAAAACCAAAAAAAGTAATGAAATGAGTGCCATCATCACCTTGTAATAATTTTGCATGCATCCCAGGGCTAATTTCACATGGTTTTATCCAATGTGACTGTTGATGAGTATGCTGAATGGCTAGGGGAAGTGCACAGCGCCATCTAGATTCCTGATTAGCAGTTCTGTCACTGACTGCCATTGCGATGATTTGTCCTCAGAGAATAACACAATTTCCTGTTGACTCAAGCAATCACTTGCACCGACCTCAGATTATGCAAAGTGCTCATTACATTCTTTTGAATCCTGGCCATGAAGGAATGCCAAACTATCAACAAGTGCTATGTCCCCCATCCTACTGACCAGGACTTACTCTTGTCTCTGCCATTAAACTTCATTTGGTTCCTCTCACAACTCTGTGAAGTTTAACAATAATAGCTGTTGTTCCAAAACACAATCCTAGCCAAGATTGCAGACAAACCTCAAATTCAAAGCCTATTTTCCATAGCATATTAGCCTCAGTCTTCAAGCTTGACATTTAAGAGTTTGAATATAAAAACTTGATAGACACTAGGGCCCGTTTTCACCAACATGGTATTAAGAGTTAAGCCTGGCGTTAACTCCTTTAAACCTGGTATAACTAAGTCCATTTCACCAAGAGTGTGCTAAGCACGTAAACCCGTCAAGGTTCAGTGAATCATACACATTGTCACCAAACTCAAGGATCAGCCATCTCAAACTGATTTGGTGTCAAAAAGTGATTAGGCCAATGAAAACAGAACAAATGTTTCTTATGAGATGGCATGACAAATCAGTATTATAGGCCTTTGTCTATTATATTCACATGTTTCTCTAATTTAACAGTCACCAAAGATTTTTTCAAGAAAGATTTGTCACATCATGAGATATAAAGTTTGCAAACCAAGAACACACACTTACCTGGAAAATATATTTGTTGTAACTGTTGCAAATATACTAGCCATACAGCATTAAGCACACGATTTAAAAGTATTTCATGTATGAAACTATGTTTTTATAGCATTTGCCTAAGATAGTCATGACACCAAATAGAGGCAATTCTTCTGTGCTGAGTTGTACAAAACCTCTGCACTTGTTGTTGGTCTTAGCACAGGGGTACTTTCGAAGGGCAGGAAATTCGGACGTGGGTGCAATCTATGCATCCTATAACCCCCCCGGAAATCGGGCGATTTTGGAAAATTCCAATTTAGCCTCCCGTGTGACTGGTCCACTGGGCATACGTACATATATGGGTTTTAATGAAGCGATTGCATGACTAACACGCTTCACAATCCTTGAAACTGAGGCGACACTAATACCACTCAAGTCACCAACGACTTGTTGGTAACTGCCGGTAGCAAAAAATCACAGGCACGTCAGCCATTCTGGGTACATCAGATTTTGAGGACCCTTATCATTAGATATTCAAAGGGATTCAACCATTATTGTAGTTTCATTGTGCAAAAATGCATGACCAGCTGATTTGTATTAATTTATTGTTTGAGGGTAGGGGGCTAAAGAAAAATGCATTTCTGTCACCAACACTGGACAGACAACTAATCAATTTTCTTTTTTATAAATTTCCAATCCCACCCCTCTTTTTCTCTTACCTTGTCATGTGGCCTTGTTTGGTAACTTCAGAGATTAATTGTGTTTGTAGCAGTTGAGTTGTTTAAATACTATGTGCAGACTTTCACTCAGTAAATGTTCCTTGATCCTGCTCCGCTTGAGTGATTGGCTTAGCCAGACCAGGTCTTAGCTAAGACCTGGCATAACTCTTAATACCATGTTGGTGAAAACGGGCCCTAGTGTGTCATGTGTCAATTCTGCCACTAGGAGTTGATGGATGGCATAACAAGTTCTACCATAAAGTAATGGGGCCCTGACCTGACAGCAGTTTTAACAGCCCCTAAGCCATATCCATCATGATTTCATATTTTGAGGATTGAGAAAACCAAACTAACTGCAACTCCTCCATCATTTCCAAATGCCTTCTCGCACCTCTGAGGATATGGGGCAATATTGTCACAAGCTAAATTTTTAAGTATAAAACTTTTACAGAGTTCCATGACAGTTTTAATACCTGTAATGGATGAAAAAGAGTTGCTGTGAAACTTTATGAAGTTGCATATTATTGTAGCATGCCAAATTCTGTGTCCCACAGAAGTAAGGATCAGCAAATAGTTCTTCAAAGAAGTTATTTGAAAAATAATTGATTTGGTTTAGTTTCTAAAATTGGGGTTTTACAATTTTAAGCTTTACTTGTGATTTTCACAGTATTTAACTGTTAATATTTACAAATCTTATTGCAAATTTCAAGAAAAAAATTGAAACAGGATATAGCACTCTTACAGGGGGCGATTTTCAGTGGGCATGGGGGAAGTTTGCTCCTGCAATTAGTGGATTTCCACTATTTCTGGATAATTTAACATGATTACTTCTATCTCAAAATGAAGTATTTGGATTATAGAATCAGGTGAAGTGGTTCGTTTTATTGACTTTACATTGGATTTTTTGTAATGAATCGTTATTTTATTCCAATGAACATTCCAATGCTAAAATGGATTACATGTTCTACATGCATTGCATGAAGCTGGTGTCTAGGATATGACTGTGAAAAACCACAGAAAGCTGTCATTGGCTATAACAATGTGAAGAAACTGTCAAATTCTACATGTTATTGAATGCCACACGTCAATGGATGCCAACATGAGTTCAGGTAAAGGTCAAGATCCACATTCATTAACCCCTTCAGCCACAGATCCAAGTGAAAGAAAACGACAGTTGTCAAATGGATCTGATCCCACTGGTGTTTCTCCTGAATTAAAAAGACTTATGATGAATCAAGGTCAAGGTAGTAGAATAACTATGCCTGATGATGAAGCTACTGAACTTGAGTGGAACAAGACTATTTTTAGGAAAATAGAGGAAATGTATGAACAATTTGAAGACCTAAAACGAAGTATTGACTATACTAATAGAGAACTGGCTGGATGCAAAGAGGAGGTAGTTGGATTAAAAACAGAAATTACTGAACTTAGCACAGAAGTGACGATACTCAAACGTGAGAAAGAAGAGCTAAAAGCTGAATTTCAGTCACTCAGTGAACGACAAATTAATTTTGAGATACGAATGAGAGAGCAGAATCTTGTCTTTGATGGGATTAGCGAAACTTATGGTGAAAATCCTGCTCTTCTGAACAAGAAAATAGTGTCAGTTCTTGATCACATGATGGTTTTTGGTGGAAATGGTTGCAAAGTGCCTCTTAACAAAATAGAGAGAATTGGTTCTTTCGTCAGAGGTCGAAATCGTCCCGTTATTTGTCATTTTGCCAGGTACTGTGATGTCGAGATACTGATGAGAAATCGAAGTCAGTTGCCACTTAATGTTTTTGTCCGAGAAGACTTGCCACCCCAAAGAGAAGACAGGCAAAGGATATTGCGACCGATTCTTAACAAAGCCCGGAAAACCGACCAGTTTAAGGGTAAATGTAGATTGGTCCATGACAAGTTGGTTTTAGATGGAAAAACGTTTACAGTTGCTCCGGTAAATAACTTGGATAAACTACCAAAGGAGTTGCACCCTCGATCTACAGCGGAAAAACACAATGACAAGATAGTGGTATTCTTCACTCAAGGATCACCTTTTTCTAATTTCCATCCGGCCTCTTTTGTAAAAGATGGAATAACGTATGTAAACAGTGAACAGTTCATCCAAGCAAAGAAAGCTGAACTTTTCAATGATGACGACACTCATATGAAAATCATGCGCTCTACAAACCCCTATGAGATAAAAGGACTAGGAGGTAAAGTAAGAGGCTTCTTCAGGCAGAAATGGGAAGATCAAGCCCAACATGTAGCACTTGATGCATGTAGAGCGAAATTTTCACAAAATCCAAGTCTCAGACACAATTTATTAGAAACAGGAAACAAGGCCATAGGTGAAGCATCCAAAGACCCCTTTTGGGGCATAGGAAAAGCCTTGAATGATCCAGGAGTCTTTGAAACTGACAGTTGGTCCAACAATTTGTTAGGAAATGTCCTAATGACAGTCAGAAACCAACTCAAATAATGACACATTTTAGTGTATACATGTAGTCATCTGATTCATCATTAACATTAAGATACACATATTCATCAATTCATTCATATCTTATATGTGTATTGTTATGGTGATGTATTGTTATGTAATCATAATTATTGCTTTGTAACCTCAATTGAAGTAATTCATATTATCTTATCCAGCCTACACATTGCAAACTATATGCCCATAAGTTTGCTTTCCATGTTTAATTGTTTTATTCATATATTGACAGACATATCTGCTGCATGTATGAAACTGATATTTGATAATTTTTCAGAACAGCCTTGTATAATCATTGCATTGCATTTAATTCTATTGTTTGGAAAAGTCATTGTGTTGTTGTGTGGTAGTGATTGTTTGATGTTAGACTCATTGAATTATGTTATTCACAGGTTGTCACATTTACAAAACTGTAATGGTATGTTGTATATGTTATCATTTGTCAGTTTAGCACAGCTCTCAGTTGCTTTATCTTTGGTGATAATTATAGAAGGTATTTCAATGCAAACAAAATTTTTTTTTTTTTTGAAATGATGAACTCTATACGAAACATTGAAACTCTAAACTTTCTAGATATGGTAGAACTTGATAATACTATGTTGAATGACTGTTTATATACTGATCTAAGTGATAACTGCATGAACCATGATGAAAGGTTTGATGTTAAGGACACTGTTAAAGTGGGACATTTAAACATTCATAGCATCCCTAACAAATATGAGGAACTAATTGATATATAAGATAATATGCAGGAAAAACATATATCACCTGACATACTGCTGCTATGCGAGACCTTTCTCAGCGAAAAGAACCATGACAGGTATCATTTCAAAAATTATAATATTGTTAGCGAGTATAGAAAGCAGAAATCCAGAGGTGGTGTTTCAATAATGATCCGTACAGGCTTGAGGTATGTACTTAGAACAGATTTAAGAATGTTTGAAGAAGGAAAATTTGAGTCATTATTCGTTGAAATACCAAGAAAATCGAGTCCTAATATTGTGATTGGTGAAATATACAGAGTTCCTGGAACAAGTGAAATTGATTTTATAAATTGTTATGAAAGTATAATCAATAAAATTAAAGATGAACACAAAAGGATCATCATTGGAACTGACCAAAATATGGATTTTTTAAAGATAAATTCTCACAGAAATACACAGAAGTTTTTTGAATTAAACCTGACTAATAACTTGCTACCAACAATATTTAAGCCAACACGTGTGACTAATAATTCGGCCACACTAATTGATAATATCTATGTAGACACTGAAATAGGTTATAATATTACATCAAGAATAATAACTACTGACATATCTGATCACTTTTTATGCCTGACAATTATTCATGACATGGTGTTGAACGCTGGTGTCACAAAATTCTCACAAAGAAAGTTTGATGATTCTATATTTCGCAATATCAGAGGGGGATTATCAAATAAGAATTGGGATTACTTGAATGAGATGAATATTAATGATGCGTGTTCTGAATTGAATACAAGAATAAGTGAAGTTGTTGATTTCTATGCACCATTGAGAGAGTTCACTTTTAGTAGAAAGTACAAGAAGAGAGATCCATGGTTTACTCTTGGATTAAAGACCTTGTCAATTAAATGCTGGAAAATGTATAAGCGAGTATTACATATGCCACATGATAGTGCAGAATATTTAGCTTATAAGAGATACAGAAATATGTACAGCAGATTGAGGAGGAAGGCAAAATTTCAATATAATCATGATCTTATTTCAACTTGCAGAAAAGATTCAAAGAAAGTCTGGGAAATGTTAAACAGAATAACAGGAAGAGCAAAAAGGAAGAGCAATTTATCTGATGAAATCATTATTGATGGCATAAAAGTGGGTGATCAGAAGATAATAAGTAATGCTTTTGCAAAATACTACAGCGAAATTGGTAAATGTATGTCAGAAAAAATAGAAAATCAGGGCCCTACACTTGATCCAACTTCTAACATCACTGGTAGGGTAAATGAAAGCTGTTATTTGTTTCCAACTACACATCATGAAATTGAACGGCTAATAAAGGGTTTGAAATCTAAAAATAGTCAAGGACATGATGAACTAACAAATAATGTATTAAAGTCTATATATCCTAGTATTCTGAATGCTCTTTATATAATTTTCAATAAGTCATTAAGTTCAGGTGTTTTTCCTGACTATATGAAATTGGCTATTGTTAAGCCTTTATATAAAGCAAAGAGTGTCTTTCAAATTACCAACTACCGACCAATATCTCTGCTACCAGTAGTGTCAAAGATTTTAGAAAAAATTGTACATATTCGTTTTATGTCTTTTTTCAATAAACATAATGTACTATTTGAAGGTCAGTATGGGTTTAGGAAACAAAGAAGTACCACTGATGCAATATTGGACCTTACAGGAAATATAATTGATGGCTTTAACAAGAAAATGTGTAGGTTTTTTCTAGACATGTCAAAGGCCTTCGACACGATTAAACATGAGACATTGTTAAAAAAGATGGAATTATATGGCATAAGAGGAACTGCATTAAACTGGATAAGAAGTTATTTGTCGGATAGAAATATCAAAGTTATGTTTAAAGAAGCAATGTCTGAAAAATATGAAGTTAAATTTGGAACTCCCCAGGGCTCAGTGTTAGGTCCTTTGCTTTATATTATCCTTTCAAATGATATGCCAAAGTGTTTGAAGTTTAGTAGAGCTGTCATGTTTGCAGATGACACCACTATATATGCAACAGGAAGCAATGTTAGATTTCTGTATCGTAAAATTAATGAAGATCTAAAGAGAGTAACACAATGGTTTAAGGATAATTCACTTTCGTTAAATATTGAGAAAACTAGTTATATAATTTTCAGAAATGATAATAGTAGAAATAATTTTAATGGAGAAGTAAACATAGATAATAAAGTTGTAGAAAAAGTAAGCGACACCAAGTTCCTTGGAGTTCACATCGATGAGCATTTAAACTGGAATTTACATGTGCAAAGTCTCTCATTAAAACTAGCATCGGGAATCTATAGTCTGAATATGGCACGGAATATGTTATCGACCAGCAGTAAAAGACTAATTTATTTTTCACATGTATTTAGCCACTTAACTTATGCAATGAGTGTCTGGGGACCCATGTTATCAGTAAGTAATGTGAAAAAGCTCCAAGTCAGTCAGAATAAAGCTTTACGATCAATTTTTAACTTAAAAAGAAGAGTAAGACTTGCACCTTATTATAAAAAGGCTGAACTCCTAGACATTAAAAGCTTAATGGAACTGTCACTAGTAAAAATTTCCCATAGGTATACGACAGATGTTTTGCCTCAGCGAATTGTTTGTTTATTTGAAAATACCAATCATAACCATAGAACTAGAAATAGGAATATACTTCAAGCCCTTCCACATACTAGCCAGTTGTATAATAAAAGTTTTCTTGGCAGAGCACCACATGTGTGGCTACACCTACCTAGGGATCTAAAAGATATTAGAGATAGTAAGAAACTTAATAAAACTTTTGTTAAATACAAGTTGGATCAAGTTATGAATTAGAAGTTATGTTCGAATTTTCCATATCTATAGCCTATGATAGTGTCCTATATATATAAAGAATTTTTGGTTGTGACTGCACTTGACTTGGGCCTAGGCAGCAACCGCGGCTAGGGACCAAGCAAGAAGTTGTCACAGCCAAATTTTATATTTTGTATATATATATATATATATTTTTTTTTTTTTTTCTCAAAGAAGTGTATTTTGTAATATATATTATTGTTATTAATTTGAATGTTGTTATTTGACCACTCTTGTCTCTAGACATAGGCAGCAACCGCGGCTAATGCGTGAGCAAGATGTGGTCATTAGATATATTAATATTTTAATCTGTTTAGAAATATCATTCAATTATTATAACAATATATTTATACAGTGAGATTGTCATGTTTAATTATTAAATGTTTTATATATATGTATTTTAACCGGAAGCTCACCCCCCATTTGGGTATAGTAATTATTTACTCGGGTGTTCTTCCATCAACTTATAACTTGTATTTACTTTTGTCATGTTTGAAAATAATTTTTTGTCATGTTTTGTACCTGCATAAGTTGTAAATAAATATTCATTCATTCATTACAAAGAAACAAATGCTTGAAATTATTTAATTTTGAGCAGCAAATTTTGTACATCAGCCTCATATAATTCCAAAAGCATTCAGAGAGTAAACCTTGTTGACTATCAGACGAAGCATCTTCCGAGTTTGCAAAAGAGAGAAATTCAAGCAGCTAGATCTATGTCAAATGCTGCGGATATCAATTTTATGTCATATTTTAGTTGTCCATAATTATCTCAGTGGTAAAATAGATTCAATGTATACTTAGAACGAACAATATACTATATTGACAATGGCATAAATGTTATTGGGACCTTGGGTAGGTGGGCACAGTGCGTATTTCCTCCCAATGGGCACATCGACATTGCAGCAAAGTTGCAACGACGTCACACTTTTCGTCAAATGACGTAGAATTGTATGGTTAATTGAAATTATGTCGTCACAATGTTATGAAGCAACATCAAAGATATGACGTTAGCATACAACGTTGTAGCGACGTTTTACAACATTGTGAGGCAATGTCAGGAGTTCGACGTTAGCTTGCAACGTTGTGGCAATGTTATAAAAAAACCCGACGTCGTGTTCACATTGAGGCGACATAATCACCACCATACATTTCTACGTGACCAACAGACCAGCCCTCCACCAATTAGCAACGTCAGGGTTTACGTCGTGTGCCCACTGGGCTGTGAATCTTCTTCTTATTCTTCTTCTTCCAGGTACAAGCAAGCCCTCTCTTCGAGGCTTAAATGCTCGGAGTGCTGTGCATGCATAATGTGCCGTAAGAAAAATTATTAAATTAATAGAGAAGTGGAGTAAAAGCAGATAGGAGTGCGTAAAGGAGTGCTAAAAAGAGGATAAAAGCAGATAGAAGAGGGTACAGCAACTAATGCGTTAGCGCACGTACACTGCTCTTGAAGCTTTCAAGAGAGGGCGTGGTTGCGACTGCTGCCGGGAGCCGATTCCATTGAACTATGGTCCTGGGCAGGAAGCTTTGCTGAATGTACAGCCTCATTTCCGTGGGTATTTGGAAGGATAATGGATGGTGGTGTCTCGACGGTCTTGTAGGGGGAGTCAGTTGGTGGCGGAAGTCCACACCAACAATGTTGTTGACTATCTTGTAGAGGAGGATGAGTCGCATGTCAGCTCGAAGCTGCTCCAGGCTCCTCCATTCCAGCTTCTGCAACATACTGGTGACACTGGCCTCTCTGTCGTAGTTGTTCATGACATATCGCGCTGCTCTTCTTTGCACTTTCTCTATCTTCGTCTTGTTAGCTGCTGTGTACGGGTCCCAGATCGGTGCTGCATATTCTAATTGCGGTCTAACTAGCGTCTTGTAGGCGTTTGACTTGATGTGGTGTTGGTTGATCTGCAGGTTTCTCTTGAGGAATCCAATGGTGCCGTTTGCCTTCTTGCATGCCGATGTTACGTGCTCATTCCATGAGAATGTATTCTGAATGGTGACGCCCAGGTACTTTGCTGAGTCCACCTCCTCCAGGATATGTCCATGCAGGTGGTAGCTGTCCATTACCGGCCTTGTCTTCTTGGTGATCCGGATAACATTGCATTTCTGCGGGTGGAACTGCATTTGCCACTTCTCTTCCCATTGCGCCAGTTGGTCCAGGTCAGACTGCAGGATTTTCCCATCTTCCTTGTTGGTAAGAGCCATGTACACGGCTTCAGTCCTACGGGCAGGTCATTGATATAAAGTAGAAAGAGAATTGGACCGATGACTGATCCTTGGGGCACTCTGCTGGTGACCGGGCCCCAGGTTGACATTTCTCCTTCGCAGACTACGCTCTGTTCTCTGTTTGACAGGAAGTTCTTGACCCAAGCATTTATGTTGCCTTCGATACCCATTTTCTCCATCTTCTTTATCAGCCTGTTGTGGGCGACCTTATCGAATGCCTTCGCAAAGTCCATTACGATGACATCAGTTTGCTGGTTATTCCTTATGTTGGAGTAAATGTCTTGGGCGAAGCAGAGTAGCTGCGTCTCTGTTGATCTTCTGCTCCTGAATCCATGCTGCTGGTCTGTCAAGATGTTGTGCTTTTCAAGATGATTCAGGATGTGTTTCGAGACGATGTGCTCCATGATCTTGGAAGCAATACATGTGAGCGAGACTGGCCTGTAATTGGAGGCCAAGTATCTTTCTCCTTTTTTGAAGATTGGTGTAACATGGGCCTTATGCCAGTTTGCAGGGACCACTCCTGTTTCCAAAGATCTTGTAAAGATGATTTGGAGCGGTGGTGCTAAGTCATGAGCGACTTCTTTCATGACTCTTGGGTGAAGTTGATCGGGGCCCATTGCTTTGTGTGGCTGGAGATTTTCCAGGAGTTTCTGGATTCCTGGAGTTGTGATCTTGATCTCGGCAATATCCGGGAAGTCCGGTGTCCCGTTTACGATGTCGTTGTCCAGTGGTCTCTCCTCAGTGAAGACAGACTTGAACTGGTTGTTCAATATCTCAGCTTTCTCTGTCGGGCTGTCCTTCAATTCGCCTCGGTCTTTAAGTGGGGCGATTCCAATAGAGTCCATCTTCCTGTGTTTGATGACGAAGAACAGTCTCTTGCTCTCTTTGTTGTTCGACCGGTCTTCATTTTCTGGAGTCATTATTGACTTGACGTAGTTCCAGTAGGGCGATTTAGTTTCTTTGCGGATAGAGTGCTCCAGGTCATTCATCTTTTTCTCCATCTCTTCCTTTTTGTTGTTGTCGGTTGTGGTCTTGAGTTTCTTGTGTAGTCTGGTTCTCGTTCGCATCATTCTTCTGATTTGGCCACTGATCCTGGGGGGTTGATCTCTCTTAGATGACACCTTGTGTGGGATGTTGTTCTGGACTGATTGAAGTATAGATCACTTATCAGGATGTTCCATAGTTGATCAGCGCTGGACAGCTCCTTTCTGCATTTAATGGTGGAGTGGGTTGCCTTGAGGTCGCCTCCAATCTTGTCCCAGTTGGCTTTCCTGTAAAGGGGGATCTTCCTTCTCTTTTGGTGGTACTTCTTCGGGCATACGTCTATCTCCACGAAGACTACGTCGTGGTCCGAGATGCCAGGCATTATCTCTATTCTGTTGACCAGGGTGGGATTGTTGACTGCGAGAAGGTCCAAAACGTTTTCTCCTCTAGTAGGTGTTTCCACCATCTGCGTCAGTCCGTGGTCTGCAAGGATGTCGATGAATTGTGTGTGCTGTGCCGGGGTTGGACACGATGTCTTGAGGTCAGTTTTAGTCCAGTCGATACAATCTAATTGTCTGTTCTCTCTTTATTCAGATTTCAGAAGGCGCAAATTCTCAAAGGTGGGATAATGGGATATGGCTATTTCCAGAGAAAGCCATATCAGCTAATAAGTAGCAGGTATGTCACCTAAACTTAATCATGATATTTTTATTCTCAACAAAAGAAAAAGGTCCATCATTGGTTGACAGATTAGTAAAGTTAAACAGCTATTACTGCCTTTACATAATAATACATCATTTGATGAAAGGAAATGAATTGAAAACAATCAAGTAGCATAGATAGATTTCAGAAGGTGTAAATTCTCAAAGGTGGGATAATGGGATATGGCTATTTTGAGAGAAAGCCATATCAGCTAATAAGCAACAGGTATGTCACCCAGATGTGTAAGTGGTGTTATTGTTGTAGCTAGGCTTTTGCTTTCAGCAGGTGTTATGTCAACTTGACATAACAAAACCTGATCATCCGTCATTGGTTGACAGATTATTAGAGTTAAAGAGAAATGAATTGAAAACAATCAAGTAGAATAGCGTGATTTTACAGAAGTCAAATGACAGGAAACCTTTGCTTCATTTGTATATTTCTTTGAATATAGATCACTGCCACAGACAGAACCAAATGATCACCGAATGATGGAAGTCAAAGGCAGGGCTCATTGTGCACTTGGAATTCAATATAGTCATTTAGTTCCATGCACATTTGATAAGTTGTTTGGTTCAATATTATAGTCATTGTGTATCAGTCGTGATTGCAGGTGATGAAAGAATAGTCAGCATCATTATCACCATGGCAACATGATACTAAATTATTACCTGCATAACATCTGACATTTCTTTCAATTCTTTTCTTATTAGCACCTTAATTAATTACTTTGTCATTTGTATCTGGTGGTTTTTTATTCCACTGTCGGAAGCTTTTCAAAATAGTATGATGGTAATGATACTGCATGTCAGTACATTGCTGTCAGCATTTCAGCTCTTGCTGTCAACACCTTTATGTAAGTTTCAGCTTAATTGTCACATGGATATATGCAGATTCTGAGAAAATACAGTACTTTGCAGAGTTGTGGCCCTCTTCAGTATTCTTATTCCAACAGGCTGAATGAGATGATCTTCTTATTTTCTGTTTGTCAATTTTCTGTTACAAATTAAGACCATTGGAGGTTACTCCATGTCAGTTGCCAATTTGAAATTTAAGTTAACAGAACAATCAAAAGGGGCAAGTGATTGCTTTTGAAATCCAATTTTTGGGAAATGTAGAAAAAGCTGGAAAGATGGATTGCCAATCTGCTGTTAGAACTGGGAAAACTACATTGCTGGCTTCAATTCTGAGGTTTAAACTTATTGTGTCTCTCTGAAGTTCCTGTAAAAGACTATTATCAATGTTTCTTACTCAAAGGCAGGGTTAAAGGACTTTTTAGTCTTCTTTATTGTCACTAGAAGTACTTTAAGTTCCTGTAGACTATGCTGCTCCCATTGACCATTGCAGTCTGCGGCTTGCAGGTCTGGGTTGTCTATGGACCAGAAGTCTACACTACATAGACTATAAGGTCACTTGATGATGTCACTTTTGTGTCTCATGATTTATTGCCTTTCTGTGAAACTGGGGCCTTTCTTGTGTCAAATGCAGCCTTTCTTCTGCAGCAAAAATGTTGCACCAAGGCTTACGAACGAGAACAGGATGGTCATTCTGAAAGAAATAATAAATGGACTTACTACCCAACAAAGGATTACACCTCTTTTTCTAAACGGAAACATCACAAAGGAAACACATACCAGTAATTTGTATTGGTAAAGGCACATATAATTTTTTTTATTTCATACCTACCTACCATCTGCGATTCACTTCATAAAGAATGTGTGTATTGAATTCATTCTAGCTTGTCAATAAACTTGAACTTGAATCATAAATTTCTGAATTGATGATGATTCTAAAACTAGTAAAAGCAACATTTATGATCCTACGCAATGCAAGAGAACTATATAAAGTTAATGCAATTTTCCTATGGCAATGCAATCTGAAAATGTGATAGCACCTGGTTTGGATTAAAACCTGAATGATATGCAAAGGGAAATAAAGGAAATTAACATGTGGAATTGTTCTAAATCAAATGACAGGTGCAGGCCTCTTCGCTCTATGGTTATATTAGAAAAAAGTTTTGATATAATAATCAGCATCTAAAAAAGAAAAATGAAAAGGGAATTATCTTGATGTTTGAGCAAAGTGCAGTTCTTCCTGTCGCTTCGCATCAGTCATCCAATCTTTCAATTTGTTCTGTCTCTACTGTTATGATGTACTACATGTACCTTTAGTCATGTAGGTTGACTATCCACAACTGGATTCAGGATGAAGTAATGACTATTTTTTTTGCCAGGGGTAGTGTGTGTCCCCCGTCAGTTTTGTGAATGGTTGCAACAATGCAACAGCGACCCGCCTCTTTGACTGTGGGTCACTTCTGGTCCATAGGGAGTAAAATAGTCATTATTAGTCAGCTCTGAGAAGCTTTTAAATGATCTGCAGTTGGCACTCATGAGTTGTCAGCAGTCCAAAGGGTCATACGCTGGACTAGTGGTTTCTTGTAACATGAATGATACAGCTAACCTGCCCTGGGAGTAAAGAAGAAATCTTTTATATATTTACATTCTGATTATATTAGTACATAGCCACATTAGATCATGAGGGGATGTTTTCCACAATGTGATAACCCAACAGACCTCCCTCCCCAACCAGAATTTTCTGGACCCGCATTCATTTTGTGTTTTAAACAGTGTTGGTAGTAAACCTGAATATAGTATGAAAGAAGCCATTGTTATTTATTGTGAGCACAATAGAGTTGAAGGAGGCGTTGTATGCCCTATTGTAACAAAGCAGGCAACAGTTGGCTGGACTAGTGGTCCTTGTAACATGAATCATGAGAATGACCTGACCCAGGAGTAAAGGCATGTCATACAAGTCCCAGCCACCAACAGTCTCTTTTTAACACCTCTTTCCCCTAGGGTTAGTCTGAGGTCCTCTCTAGTACTTGTTCTTCATTCAGAGGTCCTTCCAGGATGTCCTCTTGGTCCTTTCAGGTCTCTGGATTGTCTACAGAACTCGTTTGTACGTCATGATTCAGTGCCTGTCTGGGAGACTGTTGCCTTTTAAGTCTTAACTGATGCACTCTGTTTCTGCAGGACAAAGGTTGCACAAATTACAATAAATATGACAAAAACTTCACAGGCTCAACTCAGTTATGAATATTCATGAAGACATTGAATTGGCAAAAGTTCCTGAAACCTCCATGCACTGACGTTAATGATAGTATAAATTTGGGAGGTTTGCAATTTTCAGAAATAGAAGTACAGCCTAAGGTTTTATATGTGCAGGTGAAGTGATGCCACCTACGTCATAACAATAAAGACCCCTGCAGTGTCATGCACACCTGATAACATACCTGTTACTCGTTTCGTATTAAACAATGGAGCTTGCTCTTTAAAGAAGCTCTTTAAAAAGCATTATCCAATCCTTTGCATATACACACCTCCTAAAATCTGAAAAAATAGACACTGCACACCTGATGTCATACATTCTATACTAAATGATAAAGCTTCCTCTCTCTTAAAACAATGCAAACCTAACTACAGCTATTGCACACATCTTAGAATTCCTATCATAATGTGAGAAAACTTCAGCACAGGAACCCATTCCCCAGGCAATAATCAGACATCTGCCATAATGGCAGAAGAAAATGCAATTTACGGCAAACTGTAACATGCGTATGGAAAAATTTTATGACATGCAGAGCCAGTCATTTGCTACAATGCAGTCAAAAGTCAATATTTAGTGAAAAGTCAAGGGAGAGGTTAATCAGCTGCCAACTGATGTGAAAGAAATTGATATGTCATTTGAGACAAACCCAATATGACATTTCTCTTTGGGATTGACGTTGATTCAGCTTGACATTCAGGCTCATTCAGTCAGGCCCAGGCCAAACAGATCACACTGAAGCCAGATGAATAATACGGAGGTAATAACTAACCATATCAGTCAACAGGTACAATCAAGATTGAGACTGGAGGCTGATAATTAGTGTGATGAATTTACCTTCAGGAGATTTGATGAAAGTTTTCAAATATTTCAACGACTCAGCCCCACAACACAATCACTGATGAAGACGATGCGAAGTCGTCGAAATATTTGAAAACTTTCGTCAAATCTCCTGAAGGTAAATTCATCACACTAATGAATTCAGAGATCGAGAATATACATTCAAGAATGTTGATAATTATTACGTAGCTACCGCATATACATGTATTTCATAGCTTTATTTCTCTGTCTTCTCTGAATGCTTGCTGTGAATGCTCGCAGCATAAATGGCAACAGATAGCAAGAAAGCAACCTGCATGGAAACAGCAACCTGGTACAAAAGGACAAAAACAGACAATCAATGCTTTCTCATCCCAGCTCCAGACTGATTCTTTTGCCTCCTCTGTCTGCCACAAAAGACAAAAACAAAAGACAAAACCTAAAAGGACAATGGCTCCACAGGAAATGTCCTGTCTGCAATGTTAGCCTTTTCCTGCTCTTCTCATTTGTCCAAACACAAAAGACCTTTTGTCTACTGATCTGGCCTTGAAAGAACACCATTAATAATATTATGTACCATTATTCATCTGGGGTGCTATTGTATGAATTTCAAAGGCAAATATTTGATCCATGCACTGCAAAGGATGCATCATGGAACAATCTGTTATACAATAGCAATTAGGAGAATTTAAAAGTACAATTTAAATTACCAATGAGTTTATCTTTGTTCTTAACAATGGAGCCTTTAATCCAGTATTAACTACTATATGCCCATGACAAATGATTTAAAGTTTTAAATTAAATAAAGACATGTTGTTCCTCATTAGTTTTACTACATGTGCATGTAACTTATAAGCAATATCCTCTTGCAAAGTCACAGCCTTCATCAAAGGATTCAACTAAACAGTCCAAAAAGGAAAATGTTTTTTACAAAAATGAAACCATGTTGGTTGTTGTGCAATAATCACAGCAATGGAAAACATTATTCAATCTCCAGAACTTTCAGGATTATTCCTTCCAACAGGATGCACAGTGAAATGGGTTGGCCACCTCACTCTGACTCCATCACATCTATGTCAGTTTCAGGTTGTCAGTCATCTTCTGCTCTGTGAGTATTAATAAACCAGAGAAATTAGAAGAGCATGAGTCACTGCATTCATTTGGCGGAGCTATCATATCAGGCAATGAATTTCAACTAAGAAGAGAGCTATGGGTGAAACTATAACCATGATGATGAGTCGCAATGATGACATAATTCTGTTGATGTGCCGGAAAGATTGTGAGATACGGTGTGTGTAAGAGACAGCAAGCAGTACAATGTATAATTGAGTTGTTCACACTTTATGTTTGCTGTTTGACTTTGTGCTAATTTGTTCCAATGTTTTAGTTGTTGGTGTTTCACACTTTATTCTTGCCACATGCCATTCTTGACCAATTCCTGTCACTTGAACTGATGTCTGTATAGATGTAAGACTATCAACTGAAATACTTGTATAAGAACTGCCAGAAAAAAGGTATGCTATGCATTATTAGTACTTTGTCCTTCAATTATTTGATTTAGTCAATTTAGCAATCTTACTTGATGTACAATGTATGACTTTTTGCTTTTCCTTTATTGTAGGGTTACAAAATGAACTGGACGGAATAAACCTTGTAAACTATAAATGGCAGTATTGTGTGTTCCCTTATATTAAGTGTTCTCTGACGGCTCCCTGCTGTTACAGTGTGGTAATTTGGTAAGCCTAGGTAACTGGTTGCATATTAATAGATATTTAGTTACATACTCATCATGTAATTGTGACTCTTGTTGGCCCTCCACAGTCCTTCCAATTGTTTTTGCCACAAAGTGAATAATTGGCTAACTATGTGGCAATCCATGCATCACTGTGCTTCGAAAAGTTTGTTTTATATATTAATATCAAAGAATGCAAATTACAGCCTAGTGAAGCATTGTTTTTCTGAATTGCAAGATTGAAATGAATTCTTATGCACGTTTGAACAAATCCTGTATACAATGACATCTGGTGGAAAAGGGGGTCAGCCTGAGAGTTTTATGAGTATCGACCAAAACAGAGCCTCCTGATGCATGCCCCTCCACCCCCTTAAACTGCATCATCAGCTCAACTGCTGTAGCTGATTTGTGTCACTGTGTAATGGACCACTCCCCTTACCCTATCCAGCCACCCTATGGAAATTTGCAATTTGAATTTCCATATTCTAGTCACAACCCAATTGTTCCCAGGGGAAAATAAGTAGGTCAACACTCACTTCCTGCATTCCAGGGACAGGGACTATAAATGACTCTACAGCACACAGCTAGTATTTTATATTAAAAAAAAGGTTAATGATTTAATAAGCTCCTTGGCTTTTACAGTTCTCTAGTAAATTTCCAATTGGCTTCATCACATTATACAGTTTGTGACACATTAAAAGAGCTAAGCAACCATAAGTTTTGTTTCAGCTTGAGATTATTGTACAGTAATGGCATCAATAAATATGGGCCTAAAAATCAGTTATAACATTTGGTTGTTTAAACTATTGTATAGGGAAGTCATCCCAGCAGGATCAGAGATCGGGATGGTGTAAATATCTTGATTTTCAATACATTTGTCTGGTGATAGAAAAAGTTGCACCGATACGCAGCCTCCTTTATGGTAGCAGTGTGAACAAGAAATATAAAACCCTCCAGATAAGTTTCAGCAAATATTACAAAAGACCTCTTCTGGATTTATCCATTCTGTAATAGAGATGGGACCAATCAAGCTAAATGACCAACTATAAAGACATTTCACGCCCTCTCATTCAATCACGCCAGCCATAAATAATCGCTGTCCAATAAATAGTTGCAGGTTCAGTGAGTGCCAGCCATTCATCTGTTGTGCCAAATGAAAGTCACAATTCACCATCCATCACAAGACATGGTGCCCTGCATGCTGAGTAGTCCAATTCAGGCCAACTGGGAAATTTCTCTTTCTTCCAGAATTTTAGTCTTTGACTTTCCCAATCTTATCGGAACAAGTTATTATTTCCTGCTGGTTATATCATTACCTTCATCAGAGGAAGAATTCAAAAACATAAGGACCATATGTTTAACAACTTAGCTAGCATCTTTGACATAAAAACGGAATTTATTTATAACTAGAATGTAACGAAACAACACTATTCTTAATGAGACACAATGTAGAGTTTAGTTGTATTTAAGAATATAAAAGTTATAGATAATGCTGGCAATTCTGCTACTGCTGTACACTTAAATTAATGATAGCTAAGAATAATTGAACCAGCTTGGGTATTAAATTTGACTCTTCACTATTTTACAGACATAATTTTAAGTTTCTATGTCAATTCTCTTGGCGTTAATTAAGTGAAAGTAGAATAATGAAAGACTATCCAAGTGACGAGTTAATTACATGACACTGTGAAAAATCGTTGCTGTCAAACTTAGGCAAACCACTGCGGAAAGAAACAGTTATCAAACATTTTATTTTTAAAGACGTTTCGGGGTAGCAGGTCCAACTGTGAACGTACTTCTTGGATTTGACTCTGGTTAGGGCAGACATCATGATATTTGAATATGGTGCTATCAGGATTAGAGTTTAAATGATGACATGGGCAATGAGATCTGATATTAATATACATAGATCAGCTAAATGTTCAAAATGTGTCACGGAGCAATCAGCATAACGTTACATAGTGCTATGAAGCAGTACAATTAATATTCCTAACTATAATCCGGCAATGATGTTCCATTAGCGATCCAGAAATGGCAGCAATAAACATATTTGTGAGAGAATTTGAAATTGGTTGTTATACAGTAAACCTTCACAGTGATAGATCCAGCCATGCAGTGATATTTGACTGCAACAATGCAGTTTGCTACTGACAAGTCAATTAGCTGGAACATCATCCACTGTCAGCCCCTAGTTTCCTTAATTAACGCTCTTCTCATTAGTGGAACATAAGATTTAATAATTAATAAGGCTACCTGATTGCTACTAACATGGCTGATTGTCAGGCTCATGATTCTTGACGTCAGATGAGTTGTTGCCTCATCTCCCTTCATTGCTATTTTGGGTTCATCAGATTAATTTTAATTTCACGTATGAGGGATAAAACTAAACCAGTTGCAAAAATCAGACCAAGGACTATCCTGTTGCAAATTCACTTATCAGAACTCTTATTGCATCTAAATATATAAGCTGTCAATATTCAAAAGTATTAACTTCAAAATCAAGGTTGAATGATCAGGTAGTAGCATTCTAGTTCAGTTTTCTTGAAATGCTGATATACTTACCGAACCTTAATTCTTTTTAACATTTTCCCTTCTTTTCAAATGTTTTTTTCATTATCCCTTTACTGATAAAGAAGCCCTGAATTGGTTGAAGCCTGAAAATGCACCATTGTCAATATGGAGGTTGGTGCACTACATGAAATGAGAGGACTTGGCAAAAATGCATTAGGGTTGTCTATGAATACCATTACGAACATCATTTGTATGCAACAAAGTGGAAAAACAGGAGAAAATATGAATGAAATTTTGTTGTGCATGCTATTGAGGAAATCTGCTGATTGAGAGGATTTTCCATCCACCTCCACCATCCCCTTATCTTAGCTCAGAGGCCGGAATAATGAATTGCATCTCCTTACTCCATAATTCAACATTTCCAAATTAACTCGCAATTGAATTGCCTACATACCCTTTAACCCTATCCATTTTTAAAGACGTCGCATAAAGCAAATGCAAAGCACAGATGTCTTTTTTATCTCATATTAATTTCCTACCCTCTTATATAGTATTAATTTTACAAAGATTTCCTGCTTTTTTTTAATTGGTGAATAACAAGATTCCCAATTACAGCTCTACAAACTCATTTGCTGTCCAGCTGGGAATTGGATGAGACAGTTAAAGTTGTTCCTTGTGCGATATTTGAGTAATTGCTGTTCAACAGCGGCTGCAGCGTGAGATTTTGTGTGGCTCATCTCATGTTACAGCAAAAGCAAAAACTTCTGCACTTTGTGTATTATGTATTATTTTGAAGACTCGTCTCTCTTTCAAAACGGAATACTGGTGAGCAACAAGAACTTAACTAAAGTCAAGTAAGACACCAATTTACATCAGTTTCCTGAAAGATTAATCTTAAACAATACTTTGTATATGTATATCTTTGTCATTGAACTACACAGGCAAAACCAATAAAAGTGAGGAAATGAGTGCCAGCATCACCTTGCAATACAATGTAATTTTGCATCATGCATCCAAGGGCTAACATCACATGGTTTTATCCGATGTGACTGTTGATGTATATGATGAATGGTCAGGTGAAGTGCCCAGCGCCATCTACATTCCGATTAGCAGTTCTGTCACTGACTGCCATTGCAATGATTTGTCCTCAGAGAATAACACAATTTCCTGTTGACTCAACCAATCACTTGCACCGACCTCAGATTCTGCAAAGTGCTCATTACATTCTTTTAAATTGCGGCTGCGAAGGAATGCCAAACTATCAACAAGTGCTATCCCTCCATCCTACTGACCAGGACTTACTCTGGTCTCTATGTTATTATTTGTTTGATCATGTGTAAATAAACAAGTTCTAAGTTCTGATTTCTGAGTTCTGAGTTCTCTGTCATTAAACTCCCCTCGCAATTCTCTGAAGTTTAGCAATAACATATTTTGTTCCAAATACAGAATCCCAGCTCGGATTGCAGACAATCAGCCTATTGAATTTTCGATTGCATATCAGCATCAGTCTTTCAGTTTGACATTTTAGAGTTTAAATGTGAAACTTGATAACAACCAGGTGGTGTCATATGTCAATTCTGCCACCTAGAGTTGATGGATGGCATAATAAGTTCAACCATCAAGTAATGAGCTCTGACCGGACAACTGTTTAACAGCCCCTCATCCTTATCCATCATGTTTTAATATTTTGAGGATTGAGAAAACCAAACTAACTGCAACTCCTCCATCATTTCCAAATGCCTCCGCACACCTCTGAGGATATGAGGCAATATTGATGCAAGCTGAATTTTTAAGTGGAAGAGTTTAACAGAGTTCCATGACAGTTTTAATACCTTTAACCAGTGATACGGCATTGCTGCAGAAATTTATGAAGTCATATGTTATAGCAGTGTCACACCCACAAAAGGGTGTGCCACTGTGTAATGTACATACTGAATTTTGTCCATCTGCTAATATGACAATTAAGAGTCACCACATTAATTTTCTCTCACTTTGACTCCACCTGAAAGTTTGACTCCGCCTCTAATTAAGACTCCACCTGAAAATCTCCAAATCCACAACTCCAACTCCTGACTCCGAAGATGAAGCTCTGACACCATGAGCTTCAGAAAAAATGGAAATCCTTCTAATGCCATACGTAGTATAAATCACAGTGAGTTTTCTACTGTTTTTGTGCTAAATTCCTTGTGACAAATATTATTTTCAATGCAAAGTTTAAGAAAGAAGTCAATGAAGAAGTCCAGCATGTGTTGATTGCAATTGATTGCATCTGTGATAATATGTATTCTATTCAAGTGCAAACCTTGTGTTCTGTACCACTGAAAGACAATAATATATTTAAGAGTGTCCATCATTTGACAGAGCTCTAGATTTCAAACGCTACTGATATGAATTTTAGGTCATATAGAATCTTATTTTTCTTGTCAAGATCTTAGTGGAGAAATAGTTTTAATGGAGATGGATAATATACTATAACGATTAATGATATATTGTTATTGGGACCTGGGGTGGGTTTGCATAGGGAATATTTCCTGTGGATATCTTTTTCTGTTCTCTCTTTGTTCAGATTTCAGTAGGTGTAAATTATCAAAGGTAGTATAATGGGATATGGCTATTTTAAGAGAAAACCATATCAGCTAATAAGAACAGGTATATGTCACTCAGGTGTAAGTGAAGTTTTTGCTTTCAGTAGTTGTGATGTCAGCTTCACACCGCAAAATCTAAGATATTTCTATTGTCAGCAATTTAACTAATTGTCCATCATTGGTTGACAGCTTATACATTGAGCTATTACTGCCTTTACATAAAACATGAAAGGAAATTAATGGAAACAAATGAGTTGCACTTGCACAGTGTGATTTTACAGAAGCCAAATGACAGTAAATGTTTGCTACATTTGAATATTTCTTTGAGTATAGATGACTGTTACATCAATATACAGCTAGAACAAAATAACTGAGTGTGCACTTGGAACTATTCATTTAGTTCCATGCACATTTGATGAGCCTTTTTGTTCAACACAGTAATTGTGTATCAGTCATGTACCCTGCATCTGATGAAAGAATAGTCAGCATTATTATCACCATGGCAACATACAAAGTTACTACCTGTACAACAACTGTTATTTCCTTCAATTCTTTTCTTATTAGCACCTTAATTAACTACTTGTCATTTGTCTACGATGGTTTTTTGTTCCACTGTCGAGAGCTTCTCACAATAACACGACGGTTACCATACAATGCATGTCAGTATAATATTGCTGTCAGTATTTCAGGCTCTTGCTCTCAACACCATTGCGTAAGTTTCAGCTTAATTGTCACATGGATATATGCAGATTCTGAGAAAATACAGTACTTTACAGAGTCTGGGCCCACAGTCTGTTGTTTATGATTGCAAACACTTCCATTTTTTTAGCAGTCATTGAATTTTTGTAAGAACAATCTGCAAGATATTATCTTTTTAAAAAACAATTTTCGTCTTGATTGTGTAATCCAATTTTGAAAAAAATATTTGTGACTTCATTGCTTCAACTTGAAAATCCGTGTCTTTCGTAGTAGTGTTTAAGCTTCTATGTGTCTTGATTGGGAGTAAAATATACTCCAGAAAATGTACTAATTCACAATGATTAAAAGTTTGAAAATGTGCTTTATAGTGAAAAGTGAAAAGTATGCGTATTTTTACAATAAGAGATGTTTGAGCAGGCTGCTGGTTTTTGTACCTGTTTTCTTCTAAAATGTCTTTTATATTATCGGCGGTAGACTATTCTTATTTCAACAGGCTGAATGAGATGATCTTATTTTCTATTTGTCAATTTTCTGTTACAAATTAAGACCATTGAGGTCACTTCTTGGCAGTTGCCAATTTGAAATTTCAATTAGCAGAACAATTAAAATAGAGCAAGTTATTGCCTTTGAAATCCAATTTTTGGGAAAGTTAGAAAAAGCTGGAAAGATGAATTGCCAATCTGCTGTTAGAATTTGGAAACTACATTGTTGGCTTCAATTATGCAGTTTAAACTTTTTGTGTCTCCCTGAAGTTCCTGTTAAAGACCATTATCAATGTTTCTTACTCAAAGACAGGGTTAAAGGTCTTTTTCGTCTTCTTTATTGTCATTAGAAGTTCTTCTTTAAGTTCCTGCAGACTATGCTGCTCCCATTGACCATTGCAGTCTGCGGTTTGCAGTTCTGGGTTGTCTGGGTTGTCTATGGACCAGAAGTCTACACTACATAGACAGTCATAGACTATAAGGTCACTTGATGATGTCACTTTGTGTCTCATGATTTATTGCCCTTCTTTGAAACTGAGTCCTTTCTTTTGTCAAATGCATCCTTTCTTCTGCAGGACAAAGGTTGCACCAAGGCTCACGACAGAGATCAGGATGGTCATTCTGAAAGAAGTAACTGGCTTCACTACCCGTCAAAGGATGTTGTACTTCTTTATAGTAAGAGGAAACATGACTAGGAAGGTAGATTGCACTACTTTGAGAACCATAAACTACTCTCCGCAGATGAGAATTCTAAAAGCACAAAAAACTTTTATTTGATTTCCATTACGTTCATAGAGTTGCCAGAAAGCTGCTTTTGTGTGATAAAATTGTTTCGAGCAATGAGATACACTGGCAATCTTAATCTTGCAAGGTAGTGTACTAGTGTAAAACAACTGTAGAATGTGCCTTGGGAAATCTGAGCATTAAGGGAATAAAACATTCATTTTGGCTCCACCCACCAAATATAATTTTGCCATCAACAAATATCTTCTGATGATTCAACCACAGAGACACCACCTTGTATATGTATGCATGCACCGTTACCATTTTGTATACAGTGAGGTAATTCTCTTACATTATAGTCTCCTATGTCTCCCTAACAGCCAGAACTGAAAGATGAGAATATGACAGTGCATGTGTAGATTCATATTCCTGACAGAAGATGTCATGTGCTACACAACTATGAATGCTCAGTAACTTGGTGTGGAGTCATTCTTTCTGCAGCGAAGAAAATTTACTGTCAAGATGCTCGAACTGAAGCTTTTTCTTCCTGTGTGTCTTGAAGGAAAGGATATTAGGAAATTAGATATTTATGTGGAAAATGTCAGCTCAAGGTTGTCTGTAGTACAGTAGTACAGCTTCAAAGTCAAGGCATGGATTAGTTTACGAGAGGACTGCAACATATATATATTGTCACAGACATTTTTCCTTGGCGATTAACAAAAGCTGCTTTTGATGACAACATTTCAGCGATCAAAAATAAGATGGCTATAAGTTAATAATATAATGTATGTGAAATATTTGCCTAGAGTGCAATTAAATTTTATAAACTTACTTTATATTGGGAAGGGGAATACGGTTTGGGTGTAATTACCGCTTCGCTATAAATGTTGTTCGGTTAGCCTCTGTCGAAATTCTGTTTGTCTGCTAAGTGTTGTTAACATTGATGACTTGTGTACAGTTAGTTGCCATTATATAGTGTCATTATATAATATTCACGTTACTGACAGATACATTAATTTTTAATGCAACATTTAATGATCCTGCACCAGGCAACAGAACTATAATTCAATGCAATTGTCGATGGCAATGCAACTTAAAGATGTAATAATAACTGGTTGAGTTTTTAAACATGAACGATACATAGTCTATTATGAAATTGATAAGTGGAGTTATGCTCAAACTGAAGAATTGTGGCAGGGCCATCTACTCTACGGTTACAATAAAAAAGGGGTTTTGGTCATAGTAAGTTGCATCAATAAAAGAAAAACAAAAAGCGCAGTCTTTCTTTTCACTCTGTACCAGTCACCCAATCCTTCACTTTGTTCTGTCTCCACTGCTACCTGTAGTCATGCAGGTTGGCCATCCTTAGCCAAAATCAAGATGAATGACTTTTTTCGCTAGGGCTAGTTTGTGTGATTCATAAGGAGTAAAACAGTAATCTCAAGTTTCAAATGATCTGCCCTGAGCTGTCATGAGTTGTCAGCAGTCCAACGGGTGATGAGCATGCACTCGTGGTTTCTGTAACATGAATAATAGATAACCTGACCAAGGAGTAAAGGCTTGTCATACAGGGTCCCAGCTGCACCCAACAGTCTCCTTGCCAATTCCATCCTACTCATGGGCAAGGTTAAGGTTCTCTTTAGTTCACCCTGCCCTCCTCAGAGGTTCTTCTCGGCTCTCCTTTCTGTGGGACATAAAGGTTGCACTTCGGATACTGAAAGAGAACTGGAAGTCAGTAGATAGCCACCTGTAATGAAGTAAAAACAAATATAAATCAAAGCCACAGACAATAAGTTGTGCTATAATCAAAATAAACTTTTATAAGAATTTATATGAATACAAGAATATATTTTCTTCTGTCCATCGACAATGTAATATGTTAAAAATTAAAAACGTTTGCTCCCCTTTGGATCAGAAATGATCCAGCGTCGAAGAGATTCACAGTCAATGAGGCAGGTGGCTTCTGGAGTCAAGAAAAGTAAAGCTACTATTCACTACACTGTGATTGTAGACACACTAGCCCTGACAAAAAGGGCCATTCATCTTGAATCTGGTAATGGATGGTCAACTTACAGGGGGTCCGTTGTAACAGTTGAGACAGAACAAAGTGAAGGATGGGATGACTGATACAGAGTGAGAGGAAGAACTGGACTTTGCTCGAACATCCAGAGCATTCTCTGTTGGTTTTTTTAGAAGCAGATTATTAATACTAAAACCTTTTTTCAGGCAAATTGCATTAACTCAATTGTTCTGTTGCATGGAACAAGATTGCAAATGCTCTGTTTATGCATCTGTCTGCTAACACCAATCTCTACACCCAGAGAAGCCATTTACCGGGTTACTGGACATAGAGCACAACGTACTTAAAGACAAATCCAACTACCTAACGTCGATAAACAAGAAGAATAGCAAAATCCTCGAGTCAATCATCAACTCAGAGGAAAACAACAGCTGGACCAAAAAACCTCAAAGAAATCCAAAAGGACAAGTTCAAAACATACACCATTGACAACAAATCATCGCAACATATGGTAAACAAAATCACCTATAAGATATGGAATGAAACATTATCACAAGCAGGACTAGAAAAATCTAAGGTAAAATTCCTGCTTGACAACAGAAAGGGAACGACAAACAGAGGAAAATCCTATATAAACCAACTAAACAGGATGCAAGCAAGCGCCATCTTTAAAGCAAGGACAAGGATGATCCCTGTAAAAAGTAACTTTAAAAACAAATACCCCAACACAGACTGCAGATTCTGCAAAAACAGCACAGAAACACAACAACATATACTCGAAGAATGCACCTCCATAGACAGAACAAAAGCCCCAATAGCAACAACAAACGAGATCTTCACAGAGGAAATTGAAACCCTTAAAAAGACAAGCGAAAAATTAATCAAAATCACAAACCACCTCAATGAAACAGACTAGAACAAACACACGTACAATCGCCTCTACTAGAGACGGTAACCCACCTGATGTGGGCAAGTACACGAAGAAGAAGAAGGTGGAAAACAGTGAAATGAATGCAGGGTCTTATTAGTGAAGTACTACAGCACAAACATTTGTATCATATACTTTTTTTGAAACGTTCATCATAATTCGCTAAAGTATAACACATGACAAGTGTTGTCAGGAATATGAATCAAGTCATTCGTCTGTCATATTCTCTTCTTTTAGCCCTGCCTGTCTGAGATAAACAGCATCAATGCTCGCCTTGCTCGGATTTCCTTAGGCGCAAATGTGCTGCATGGTATATATAGTAGGGTGGCCCTTAAATGAAAAAGTTTGAAATTTATATGGGCCACCCCCTCAAATGATGCCTTTTATGGTAAAAACAGCTTGTGCAAAATTTCATTCAAATCAGTTAACATTTAGAGGTGGCCCACGAGCCTTGAAATTCTTGCATTTCAGTCATGATTTCGTATGTTTGCCGAACCGCGGTATTGTATAATTAAGCCATTTTAAATCATGCAACAATATAATTAGATTTTTTTAACAGGGCTGAATGAGAGCTTCATTTTGAATACCAACTTGGATGGTCTTTGACAATTCTTCATGAGCCACGAGAGCCATACTTCATGAGTTCTTTTAAAAATTTTTTGTTTGGATATATATGATGTCTCCGAATTCAATCAGGAGGCAATAACTCTTAACCAGACCTCATAAAATGGACTATCAATGAGAGCAGCTGATTGTTCTGATCAATGTTTAAGGAAAATAATGAAAAAAGCCTGTCGTGGTCTGTGGTCGGAATAATTTCACGAAGGCCTTCATAATTTTGAAAAATGTACGTAAGGATTCAATGTGTAAATTGTCAATGTGTTGGTTTTGACAAAAAAATCACAGCAAGATATAATTTTCTCATATTCTTTCATCAAAATTTTATGATTTTCCAACATGACAGTTGGTGATTTTTGTTCCATGGGGCCAGGAGGATTAATTCTCTGTCAGATTTACAGCATACCTTGTTATATATTTTTTCACAAATTTGGTACTGATTCGAATTTGGTTGTTCATGACGCCTGACTGGAAAGTCCTTTGTCAAGTTGTACCATAAAAACTGCAAGAACAGTGAGTGACATGCAGGTTTTGTTCAGGTCTGCCAAATATTTGCAAGATTTTCTGAAATGGAATTATTCACATGTTATACAAAAAAGGCTAATTAATTAACAAGGACGTCCTTACAGGAAAAATTTCAAAGAGTGACTTTGATATAATTCCCTAAAAATGCATTGGAGTAGTGTTGTTAGTTCAGTTAGGAGTGCTCTGGGCTTCCAAGCAATGGGTTTGATCTAAAATTGGCAGTCAATTGAATCTATATTCAATTTCACAGCAGTTTCAATCATGCTGTTCATACTTATCCTGTCCTAATAATTAGCCAACCAGCTACATAAATGTCGGATATAAAGACCTAATCATTATATTACTAAAGTATTTTAATCCAAAGCTAAAAATCGCTGTATTTGCTCTCTTGCACCCCAATAACACTTCGTTAATTATCATCTGCCCAAAGAACCAATCATCTGATGTTAAAGAAAAATCAAGCGAATGTGAGGTTTTCAGTAAATATTCGGTTGAACCTTCCGAATACAAAATCATCACAGACCATCCAAGTTGGTACTCAAAATGAAGCTCTGATTAAGACCAGTTCAACCATGCCATTTGTATTGTTGTATCATTTGAATTGGCTAAATAATAGAGAACCGCGAGTTGAAAAATGTAGAGAATTACGCCAGAAACATAAAAACTTCAGGGGCGATGGGCTACCTCTAAATATTAACCGATTTGCCTGAAAATTTGCATGCATCATTTTTTCCATAATAGGCATCATTTTAGGGGGTGGCCCATCAACATTTTAAACTTTTAATTTTTACTATGCTTTTAAGGGCCACCCTAATATATAGTCTGGAAGTGTCAGTGTTCTGCCTCTACATTACATGATTCAGATTGCCGAAGAGGATCTCATTGCTTAAAGAATCATACAATAATAAAGTCTCAAGCAGCTTTCCCTCAATCCTGTAACAATCAGCAAAACAATGCTAATCAAAGAGTTTTTTCCTTCTGAACAAAAGTTTTTGGTTCTCAAAGTACTGCAATCTATTTCCCTTTTGACGTTTCCTCTTACTATAAAGCAGTGACATCCTTTGTTAGGCATTTTAAACATAGGCTGCGCAGCAGCAAACCTTCAGCGAATAACACCTTTAGAAAAATATAATTACATCATAAAATGGGTGTGTTTACCAAATTCCGTATATTATAGGTATGCAACAGTGGTCGAGTAATGGCGTTCTATTATCTGTTATTTTCCTGCTGCCCTGCGATCTACTGTGTGCTTGCCAGGGTTTGTAAAAGCAGGGAAAGGCCTTATTATACTAATTTACTTATATTATTGTACGGTTTTATGCATGCACCAATTTTTTCCGATCATTCAAAAAGTGTTAAATACAAGTCAAAAAGCACTGCTACATTTTATAGGTGATACGTGTAGGAAATGGCATTGCTGTATATGCAATAGTGGGCACGTTTTGGCTCCTATAAGAAAACAAGTATTTTTAATATTTTTTCTCAATATTACAAAAAGTATAGAATATGTATCAGTCAGACCATGAAAAGGCACAACTAAACCACATAAGTCATATGTGTACCAAACTTTATCCATGTACATGCAATAGTGACCAAGTCTTGGGCCAGAAACAAAAATATATTTTTTCTCTTTTTTTTCAATATTTCAAATAGCATTTAATATTTTCCACCAGACCTTTCAAAGGGCACAACTAGACCTTATGGGCCATATGTGTACAAAACTTTATCCATTTACATGCAATAGTGACCGAGTCTCAGCCCAAAAAACTAAAAAAATACATATTTTTCTATTTTCCAAATTTTTGCAAAAAGTATAGAATATCCATCAATGAGACCATCAAAAGGCACAACTAGACCATATAGGCCACATCTGTACCAAATTTCATAAGTGCACATGCAATAGTGACTGAGATTTGGCCCGGAAACGAACAAAAATAATTTTTATATTTTCTCAATTATTTCAAAAGGTATTGAATATCTATCAATTAGACCATCAAAAGGCACAACTAGCCCATACAGGGTATATGTGTACCAAATTTCATCCATGTACATTCAATAGAGGCCGAGTGCTGGCCCGGAAACGATCTATCCGCGCGCCGCCCGAACACCCGCCGCGCCCGCCCGCCCGCCCGCCCGGCGGACGGACAACATTTTTACCCAAGTGATTACAATACCTTCTTCGAACTTCGTTCGCTGAAGGTAAAAAGCCAGTTACTTCTTTCAGAATGACCATCCTGTTCTCTGTTATGAGCCTTGGTGCAACCTTTGTCCTGCAGAAGAAAGGCTGCACTTGATGCAAAAAGGCCTCAGTTTCACAGAAGGGCATTTAATCATGAGACACAGAAGTGACATCATCAAGTGACCTTATACAGTATAGACTGGTTCATAGACAAACCAGAGACCTGAGAGCTGGGGCTTGCAGGGGTCAAGAGCATGCGCATGCATACCAATAATCCCTGCCAGGTATAAGATGCAAAAATCATGGGTGACATGCTCACACCTTCAACAGCTAAAAACTCCTCCCCGAGCAATGCCACTCACCTAAACTCTCCACCTATCCTTATTGATCTCTCCTGTCCTTCTGATACCAGCAGAAAGCAGTTCCACTGCTGTCTTATTTACGTTTTCTACGCCAACTGTTCTCTGCCACCAGGGGCGCATGAATCTGCTCATTAGTTCCGCTTATCACATCGCCAGGGACTGGCGCCACAGGTCCATTTCCCGCCAAAAACATCCACACACTCCACAGCCAGCCTCTACTCATCAGATCTGCGTAATATTACCCTCATTTTAAAGCTCTTCTCAACCCCTTGCCTTCAATTCTATCATTTCATATCCTGCTCTGCCCCCTGCTTCACCATTTCACTCCTAAACCCACTGTCTACAGTGAATCAACACATTCCACTCACCCAAAATGCATTGCATGCAGGCAGCTGGGTTGCACTCTACATAACAATGCACTATTGTCCTGGCTTTTATTATGGGTAAATCTAGTACCCTATAAGACAATACAAGCATATGCAATTCGAATTTGGAGATTGCAGAAGCAGGGTCATTTTGCAAATAACATACAGATATGGTGAAAATGCAATAGTTGACCTTGTACATCTAACTTATTTTGATAATGTTGTGGCATGCAAATCATTATTTCCTTTATAATATTTGCATATTTTGAAGAAATGCATAACTAGTGGGAGCCTATTCCAAAATCACATGACAAATTCTAATTAACATACATCAACAGTAGTGATCACAAACTGTTGTACATTGTTTGTTACTATTTGTGCTTTTAGCAGTTAGACATAAGGTAGAAGTAGATAAGAATCTACAACTTATAGAACCAACAACACCCAACAATAACTGTGAATTTTGAGAAAATGTTTTTCATAATCAACTGTAAAATTGGATGGAATCTGTGACAAATATATCAAAACACACATGACTTGGAAATTTCTTTGGTTTGCCATATGCTAGTATATAATTTAGGTGGACTGAAGCCATTTGCATGCCCTGATACCTTTTGTCTTTCAATGATTAGTATGGCTGCCCATGGTCAAGAGGGCATAGCGAAGAGCTTTAAGAAGTACCTCTACTGATAATAAAGAATTCTAAAAAAACATAGGAAGATAGAAACACCAGAATTAAAAGCCTTCAAGAAAGTCATTTCAAACTGTAGCTCACCAATTCAACTTTACGAAATCTTTCTACTTTTCTAATTGGACTTCAAAAATGCTGAATTTATGACACTTCCAATTGTCCTGTTCTTTTCAAGAAATTGGCAAATCACAACAAAATGAGGCAATCTCCATTTATTCAATTTGCCAAAATTTTATTGACAAACAGAAAGAGAAAATTTTAATAGAATCTCGTTTTGTCTGATCAGATAGAGTAAGAACACATAAGAAATAGAATGGCAATATAGAAGACAAAAGGTGCACAAGCCTTCATCATCTCTGAGTGCAAAAGGAAACACAATGTCATACTTCTCTTGAAAGAGCAGTCTCAAACTTTTCTGTATATTACACGTATTTTCAGTTAGCGCCTTTCTTTTACTCACAATCAAGGCACTTGTAAAGAAGCTGCCTTAATATGCAAAATGACTCTTAATGGAAGCAGAAACTTGCACAAGCCTTCACCTAAATTTTAAAGCACCAAAGAGATGAAAAGCATATTTCTTCAATGCCAATTTTACTGAGATTGTTCTTAACCAAATTCAATGAGAGCATTAATAATGGAGGTGTTTTATACTATCGCAAACAAAAACCTTTTAAAAGGGTGAGCCCAGACTATGACTGCATAGTACTTTAATTCCCAGAATCTGCACGTATCTGTCTTAGCGGGGCAGATTTGTCATGAATAGGGAAGTAATAGTGCATTTATACATAGAACCATGAAACTTGGCAGACGGTTTGACATCATCTTAAAGAATATTTTTAGATAGGGAGCCACTTCAGATTTGACCTGGTTGACCCGTGGCAGCCATTTTCCAAAATGGCAGCTAATTTTCTCGATTTCCTGCTTTCTGTGAAGTGCGTACAGTTTGCCCGTATGAAAGCAGTGCTAATTATTCCTTCTATAGATCTAAAAAACATTATCAATTGATTTCCAGATTAAACCAGGGAAATTTAAGGTGGCCAGGGTCCATTTTGTCAGAACTGTTGAAGAAAATGCACCATTTTTGCGGTTTCCCATAGTTTAGTTGAATCTCGATTAATATTTAAACAGACAAATATTTGAATTCCTTGTAAAAAGAGCTTTCAAATGAATGTTAGCATCCCTGGTTTTCATGAATTCTTTGTCAAAATCAACCTGAACACTGAAATCTCCAAAAAACATTTTATTTTCATTTTTTCCATTTTCATACCAAATTTACGTTGCCCATTAATGCGGGTATTCATTTGAGAGCTCTTCAAATATGTAATTAATTTTGAGATTTATATAGATTTGGCGTAGTTATGCAGAACCACGAAATCCAGTATTTGAATCAATATTTCTGCTAAAATGCATTCCAGCAAGCCTCAAAATAGTCCAGGCCACCTATACCTAAAGAAAGAATAAAAAACACTATTTGCATGTGTTCTATTTGTAGGAACTACCCAGAAAGAAGCAAAATGGAAGAATTGGCAGCCATTTTGGAAAATGGATGCCAGTAGCCAACTAAGCTAAATCTGAGGTGGCTCCCTATCCAAACATTTTTTTAAAGACGTTTTTTAAGTGTGTGCCAAGTTTCATGCTTCTATGTATAAATGCACTATTTTTTTATATATCTGCCCCGCTATCTGACAAGCTGAAACTTAAGTTGAAGTGTTGAAAGCAATGTACTGACATTTGCAGTAAACTGTAACCATCATGATGAAAAGCTGTTGATGGTGGAATAAGAACCCATCAGGTGTAAATGACAACTAATTAATTCAGCTGCTAATAAGGAGAAATTGAAAGAAATGTCAGACGTTGTACAGGTAGTAACTTAGTATAATGTGTTGCCATGGTGATAAATTAATAATGCTGACTATTCTTTCATCAGCTACAGTGTACATGTACATGATTGATACACAATGACTGAGTTGAACAAAAAGACTCATCAAATGTGCATAGGGCCAAATGAATTATTTCAAATGCACACGAGCCTGTATTCTTATTTTCCTCATTTTGTGATCATTTGGTTTTGGCTGCAGCAGTACTCTATACTCAACCATAATAAATGAAGAGATTGTTTGCTATTTGTCATTAATTCTGATGGCTATAAAATCACCACAAGAAGTATTTGTTTCTTGATTTACTGCTCAATTCGTATTTTTCAAATTTGCTATTTTATTTCTTTATGACAGAAAACCTATTTTCACAAAACCTTTGATATATACCACATGACATGAAAAAAATGTATGTTATCACATGAATTTGACATATTGGCCCTCGTGTCATGCCCTCAGAGCCAAGGTGCAGTGGTGTCGATACCTGAAATGCTTGTGATGTATTATTCCTACTTTCGTTAACTGATTTGTTTCATAAAAGGCTTAAAAGCATAATTGTTGGTATGGTTTCATAGTATGAGTCTCAAACAAAAACAGCTCTTTTAAACTCCAGTCTAATGATTGTAGGAAAATAGCAGACTTCAAAGAAATGTCGTCCAAGTCTCTGTCATTTGATTTATTGCCCTTCTGGGAGACTGTTGCCTCTTTGGTCTTAACTAATAGACCACGGGCTGAGGGCCTTTAATGGACAAATTTTCTTATCAATATTATCATAATTTCTTGTTTAAGTATACAATGGGCTATCGGAAAATGTTTTTCTTAAGTGTCAACGCTGGGGCGTTTGGGCTGCAGCCCCTATAAATGCGGTTTTTGTTCAGGTCAATTTACTCAACAACAGCATGTCACATTTTCAGTTATCAGAAGTTAACTATGCACTGTAGAACCTCCAAATTTGGCATCATTAATACCAGATATCTGACCGGCATTTCAGACTTGTTTTAATAATGATATTAATATATCTGTAAGTTCTGTTCAACTTTGAAAATAGAATAGCTAAAAACTAAACATAAATTTTGTTCTAAGTTTTGAATATACACATATCTGAACCACACTTATTTTATTGACATTAATGCAGGATTAGCACGAAAAACTGCGCAATTTTCTAAGCTTTAATTTGGTGTATCACTTCATATGGTAGTCCAAATACGAAAGTCACAATACCCAAAATAGTTGCTTGCATTACTTTCCCTGATGTGTTTACCGCTCCACTCGTAAAATGAGCACCACTTGCAAAATGACCAAGACGGTTTTCAGGGATATCATAGAAAAACCGTGGAAAGTGTGTATTACAGAACCGAATTATCAGAAAATGAATGAATAGTAACTTGACTTTAAACATTTATTGATTTTCATTAAATTGGATTCTGAATGAGTAAATTCACATGATAATGATTACACTTTTTTGCCCAGGCATGATAACGAAATATTTCCCACTCTAATGAATTTCATTGTAATAATCATACATCATAAACAATTAGTATGAAGCAGATTCATGTAACATGTAACAAAATAACCGTACAGAATAACACCATGATTCTTAAACATAACAAACTGGACAGTAACAAGGATGTATTGAGATACATCATATTAAATTTTGATAATCTCAACTAGATCACTAAATGTAAAATGTCGGGACAGTGACTTAAATATTCACATTTTGTAGACTAACATGGAAATCAATTTCTTTAAACAATAAAATCTTAAACTTGAAATTTATAAAACTGTCTCTGAATTCCCATAGTGTCACTAAATATAAGACCTTAAATGGATAGTAACAAGAACTCTGCCAAAAAAGCAGATGTACTTAGAAATACTGAATTTTCATGATAAAAAAATTGGAAACAAATAACATCAAATAAAAGAAATTATGCTTCGGAAGCACATTAACAGTAACACAGATAACATTTGGTGCTTTGAAAGAGCACCAGTAAAGTAACAGTAACACATATAATCAACTGGTATACTGAATTATCCCATTTGGACTGTACATGTATCATCAAACAAAGAGCATAATGTGTTCCCAGCGATTCAATGTTGTACATGTATTACACTGGGTTACCATCAGCTAAATCTTGCTATCGCAATGCACTTAATAATCAATCATCATCACTGTCAGAGCTGTCATATGATGCATTCTCAAAATCATCATCTTCATCATTAGCATCATCTGCATCACTGGTGACCTGATCCCCGTCAAAGAATAAATTTTGAGGGACACGGTCACCCTCAAACCAGCACGGAAAGTACTTCCCAGTGGTTTCCTGCTTCTCCCAACCATGCTGACAAGGATCCCATTGTGTGATTTTCTGCAGGTGAGCATGGTGCCACAAATGACAAACGTAGTTGACTCGTCTTATCTTCTGATGTAGCACCTTCCTACATGGCGGCAGTGAGGCTGGGTCGAACGACTTCGGCTTCAACAATGTAGGACTGGTCAAGTTCTTGGGAAGCTTGGTCATCAGCATCGTGTGCGTGGCCTCATCCACATCATGGCACTTGCCTTTTTGTCCATAGAGCAGACATGTGTAGCTGGACAGGGTCTCAATGCTGAATAACGGAACCACCTCGGTCTGACCCAAACAAGAAAATACCCGTCTTACCTGGCCTTCTTTCTGAAGCCATTCAAAGGGTCGAACTTTCCCTTTGCCACTGAATGCAGCCGTGTAGTCACACCCTGTGAAGGCATGGAAAGCTGGGAGTGATTCACAAGTCTGGAAAAAAAAAGTAATGAATTGTGTAATAAATTTAACAGATGATTTGAAGAAACACTTGTGTCTAAAAAAAAGTACTCACCTGACTACCAAGCACTGTCGCAAGTTGAGTAATATTCAGACAACGCTGGTCGTTCTTGCCTGCCAGACCAAGATCCATTAGGATGACAGACTCTGCCGCCATATGTTTGATGTGGTGTAACATGAGAATTAATACATCAGTGTCATCGGCCCTGACCAAAACAGACCTGAGAATTATAGAGAGCCTGCATGCAAGATACACCATCATAGTGTCTGCTTCTCTGTGACCTTCCATCTGGAACTCGCCAACTTCTGTGCGGGTTACGATGCCGTCTGATTCCTGAATTAAATAACAATGTATATATATATATATATATTACATCTATATATATATGTTTTAATATATATATATTTATAAATGCATTTATTTCTTAAGTAAGGATGAAAAACGACATACGATGTAGGTGTAACATGATCCATGAGCAAAGTGTACTACATTGTCTTTGATAAGATCCACACAGCGCTCCGAACACCACTCCTCTTGGAGGAATTCGAGGAAGGCATTGATGAACTTCACCGATCTCAATGATGTGTGAAAATCTGAAGGTCGTGTTTGAGTGTGGTTGATCTTGTATGATGGACCTCCATTCATTAAACCTCTGGTTGTTTGACAAGCATCCTTGATTGAGGGGTTTGTGTCATAGATGTCAGCCACAAACACTACAGTTTTGGCATGATACACTTTTGCCTTTTGAAGCAACATTCTTGCGCAATCACCATACTTCAGGGGCAGATGCGAAGCTACGCTTCGAAGCAAGAACATGAAATCAATAATCACAGCTTCTGATTGAAAATCGGTGACAGGAGAGACTTTGGCTTCCAACTTGTGGGCTAGGGATGCTTTGTTGGTGACACACATTACACCGTTGATGTGAGCTAGTGACAGAGGGGCTGGTGTCAACGGATGTTTTAGAATTAGCTCCAAGCTGATGGTTTGTTTCTGTCCCAGCAAGAGGATTTCAGCAAATAAATCCCTTGTGAACTTGAGTGTGACAATCTTCAGATCCTTGGTCTGCATCTTAACTTTTGCACCATCTGAGACAAAGTTCTTAACTTGGCTCTTCTTGATAGGCCTCTCAAATCGGAAGGCATCATCCTTGCATTCTTCTAAAAACCTCTGCATCCATGTCCTACCTGTGTCATAGAAGTTAAGAAGGTCCTTGGCAATTTCCGGGCTAACGGATGCTCCCGTCATGATGCAGAACAGCTTGTTTGACTCAAGGTTACCATCAAAAGGATTGAGAGTTTCTTGTATGGCAGTCTTAAGTCTTGCGACATCATCACAGTCTTTTTCAATCCGTGCCTTGTAACATTCCTGAATGAATAAAACAATTGTTAACACATAAATTGGCATTGATTAAGTTTGATTGTGTAAATTACATTAGATAAAAAATAATTTAAATATTCAAACAGTTTACCTTTGCTGTGCCATCTCTTTCGCTTACACCTGCCATTTCAGTGAGGGTCGTAACAACCATAGAGCGCATTGCTCGTGTAGCAGACCATCTTTTCCGACCACTAGCACTTGTTGTGAAGGCAGAAATTCCAGTCTGGCGAGAAGCTGCATCACGATTCACTGTCTGTTCTAGGGTTATGTCATGGGCCGTCCTTGAGAAGTTTTTGGCTGTTCTTCGAACAGACAAAGCACCAAGATTGAGGTACGGTGTTATCCCTGGATGAGTCTCCTCACGATTCACAAATCTATTATGATATAAAAAATGAAATATAACCAAAATCAATACAACAAAGCAAACTTATTGAAAAGTGATGCAGATTTGAAAAATACTCACTGCAGATATGCTTTAAGTGCCCATCGTTTGTAGTTTGGACAATTGAATGCCCAAAACACAGGAATGATCAAACTCAGTGAGTATGTGTACAGATCTACATCATTTGTACGAAGAGCTCTGTCAAGGAGTAAGTCATTCTGAACAAGATCCATGTACAGCATTGCAAATTGGGCTGTCTGACCATGGCTGCCTGATCTTGTCAGCTGCGAGAAGCGATCATAATGCTGAAGAAAGTCAAGAACGTCGGCGTCATGAAGAAGGACATCTACGGCTTCCACGTTGTCAGCAGCTCTTGCTGCATCAAGCATTTTGGCAGACAATCCATCTGATAACTGTCCATTTTCAGTGGTCGTTTTGAGAAAGAAATCAAGATGAAGGGAAGACAAGGCCGACAGCAGAAGTGTGTGAATTCTTGTACAACGATTGAAGTGCCTGCCCTGCAAGAATCCAGAGAGACTACCTGACCCAAGGACATCAGCTGAACACAGCAATTCATCATATCCTGACCCTGTCAGGTAGTAGCCAAGACATGCAAAATATGACATACGCAGGTGAAAGGGTCCCAGCTCAATAAACAATCTGTCAAATCTTGGTGATTCCATCTCCTGAATTCTAAGTGCTGGCTTAGCAATGGCAAGGTCGTACGCAACTAGGATGTATTCTTCCCCACATTCTTCACGCACTCTGTCTGAAGTTACCATGGTATGGTAGACAACATCTAGTCTTGTGGGAGGCAATTCAATGTTGGTCATGTATCCAACATTTTGGACCGGGAGATCATCCTCTATTTTAACCGAGTTCCAGCCTCTCCAAATTGGTACATTGCAGCTAATATGCCCCTCAAGGCACCACAACTTATCAAGCAACCTAGCTTTGTCTAAACTATTTGGCACAATTCTTTCGATCACCTGGTAGTTTAACTTTGCTTTAGGTGATTTTCGGTAGGTATCTAAATGTAGGCTTTCACCAACATAGTGGCGCCTGCGCTTTGCAACAGGTGCATCAATATCAGTCTGTTTTGGCAGTGGATTCAGAGTGTCTTCAACAGGTTTCCGATTTTGGCACACGATACCCATGGTGTCATGTGTACCCTGCTGGCCGGCAACTAGTGAATCAGGTAACTCATCGTAATTGTCCCATACAATTGTTGTGGCCAGTCCTGGATGAGCATGAAGGCCATCAGGCACTGCTTGTTGCCTACTCGAGATGTTTTCTGCCATTTCAGTTACAATCTCTCGTTCTTGTGAGCAAGCAATGGCATGGCCAAACTTATTTAAGATGTCGCACACCTTTTCTGAGCCCGTCATGCTTTTTACACCAACTGCCAGGCATAAATGTTTGGCAGGTTTAATAGATCCTTTTGTAACATTGTAGACCAAATCGGATGTTATGGACTTTGCAACTCGTTCTTCTTTGGAAGTGGGTTTCGATGAATTGGTACAGATAACCTGAAGCAAGAATTCCAAACAAGTTTCTGGAAGAGAAACTTGGCCTTCCTTGAAATTTTCCGCTGTTAAGGCAGCAGGAAGAGGGTTAGCCTGTTCCTTTAATGTGAGAAGGCTCTGCCGCAAGATGCTTGCGCATTGTTTCATCATAAGAGATTCATCATTTTCATTTTGAATATTGTATCCTTTCATCAGCAACGGAACCAGTTTCTCATCAATAGAAGAGTCATACAGGATGTTCCCAACTTTTTTGTTTGGCATGTAGAAACTGATCTGTTCTTGAAAGTGTTCCTCAATCCTCCTGAGCATGGTCCTCCTATGGGGCAGTACAACATTTTGGTCTTCGCAGATGCTGGCAAGTTTATCATATAGTGATGTCAAAGATATAGGTTGTCGCTCTTTCAGTACCAAAGTTTCAGTGAACGTTATCAAGCATGAGAAGGCTTCCTCAGCCTTTGAGCTGTCTAAATTATTTTCGATGCGTTTGCACTGATCGATAAATTCTTGACGACACCTGTGGTGGTACCTCACTTCTTTGGCACGGTGGTCAACCCCATCCCCAAATGAAGCTTTGAGATACGCATTGTCCGATTTTTCAATGTACTCCTTTATGCATTGTTCTGCGGACAAGAGTGTACACTTACCAAGAGGCAGCTTTTTGCCTTTAAATTTTCTGCTTTCCTTGTGACAAAATATACACATAGGAAGCAGTACACCAGTGCTAGTTGCATCCATGTGCTCACTAGTCGCTGCTGCAGCACTCCTTGTGAATATTGTATGGATATCATCTTCAGTTGATTTGCTTTGGTTTCTAGCTACAACGAGTTCTTTTGGTAAAGCAGTAAAATTCTTGTAGCATCTGGAATGATAACCTGCATTAGCTGGAAGCACACTTGGAAAGTCATCAATGATGTCTTTGTATACCGACTTATTGTAATTATGACCTTGTTTTCGAACAGTAACAATCTCCACAAGTTTGTCCCATTTATCTTTGTTTATTTGAAAAATATTTTCAGGACTGTCAAAGCCATCATCCCTATGAAGAATGCATTGCAATTCCTGCACATTGTTGGCCATAGTTCAATCATGAACATATCTGCTATATTTGAAGAGGGTTACATTTTTTGTTGCCTATGATCCTATGGTATCATCTACAGACAGAAATCAACAAAACAAAAAACATACTAAAATGTTGGTCAGTTTATAAAGCGAGTGACCACCACTACCTCATCTGGCATAGAGCCACCAGCAAGGATCTTAGCACTAGACATTGATAAGACAGACATATACATGAAGCAAAATGTTGGTCAGTTTATAAAGCGAGTGACCACCACTACCTCATCTGGCATAGAGCCACCAGCAAGGATCTTAGCACTAGACATTGATAAGACAGACATATACATGAAGCAAAATGTTGGTCAGTTTATAAAGCGAGTGACCACCACTACCTCATCTGGCATAGAGCCACCAGCAAGGATCTTAGCACTAGACATTGATAAGACAGACATATACATGAAGCAAAATGTTGGTCAGTTTATAAAGCGAGTGACCACCACTACCTCATCTGGCATAGAGCCACCAGCAAGGATCTTAACACTAGACATTGACAAGACAAGCGAGTGACCACCAGTATGTATAATCTAACACTGTACATAGTACAAGCAATAGCAAGGGTCTTTTCAGAAAATAGACAGTAAACTGTTATAGGCCTATTGTATCATAACCAGCTTCTTCAGCTTTGAAATATTGTCATAAACTACTGATAGGCTTGATGTATCTGCAAAAATATGTCAGTCACAAATAATATGATGAAAATTTTGAAAAACAGCAGTTGTATGTGATAAAAACGATTTTGTTTCATTGTAAATGTGATACTATGTGTTATCACCTTCCCTCCCAAAACAGTCTGCACTTAGATGATTGTCGTCCATGCATGCATGTGGTTTTTTGGCAAAAGTAGCGGTGGCAGGACGTGCCACTCTTTTGACCAGCATGAGGTCAATACCAGTAGTATCAAACTGCAATAAACATGGAATTCAAGAATGGAAAAATCCGCAGTTTTTGGTGCTACTTGTTGTTACATTTAAGGAAAATTGATTTGCTTTAACCACTGTATAAATACATAAATGATGCGAAAATATGCGTAAAATTAACACTCCAATTTTCAATGTATAATAAAATCAAATATAATAGGCCTATCAGAGTAAGGTTTACACATATTATATTGTAAAACCCTCTACTATACGTATGCAAAATTTGAAAGTGATCCACCTCTTATTTTGTTGGCCATGTGACAAAATGCGACACCACCTCTACTCATGAAATGACCCCCTGAAAAAACACAATAAAATGGCCTATACCCTAAACGCCCCAACAGTGACACTTAAGAAAAACATTTTCTGGAGCCCCAATATATACCCTAACAAGATATAATACTAAGATTGATAAGAAAATTTGTCCATTAAATGGGTTCAGCCCGGGGACTATAATGCCCTTTGCTTCTGGAGGACAAAGGTTGTACTCAGGCTCCTGCAATGGAACAGAAGGTCCCCTCTTTAGAGGTTACTGACTTTACTATCAACGTAAAATGTTCTCTTTTGTATAGTGGAGCCCAGGTAACAGTTGTATTTTAAGTTGAACACACTGTGTAACAAACAGTAACCTCTTTTTAAAAATCACAGTGGCGGATACACAATGTGGTCCTTTTATAGAGGAAAACTAATTCTTCACTGCAAGAGGATTATCTTTCTGGACAAATGCCTGCACTTAATTGTTGAAAGAGGAAATACATGGGGATCATAAAACAACATATCATGTGCAGACCATACCTTTTCTGGAACTAAAGTCCTCAGTATACTATAATAATAAGCACTTCATCCATTCCCAGAACAGCTCCATATCACCTGTTTTTAAAACTGCATAGAACCCCGTTTTAAACATTTTTCCGCTTAAAAATGCAGCTTGCAACAATATTGTCTCAGAGGTGAAAGGACTGAAAGGTGGCATTAGCAAATGATGGAGGAGCTGCAGTTAGTTTGGTTTTCTCAATCCTCAAAATATCAAATCATGATGGATAACGTTTAGGGGGCTGTTAAAACTGCTGTCAGGTCAGGGCCCCATCACTCGATGGTGGAACTTGTTATGCCATCCATCAACTATAGGTGGCAGCATTGACACATGATCTGGCTAACATGAAGTTTCACATTCAAATTCCAAAAATGTCAGAATAATATTGATTTTCTATTGAAATGGGTTGGGAGTCAAACAGTTTGTCAGCAATTTTAGCTAGGGTTGTGTGTGTTCATAAAGTGTTTTTTCTATATAAAATGCCATCATCTTAAATCTTTCATTTATATCTATCTTCTTCTTACTAATATTAAAATAGTGTTCGGGATTTATCTCAGTTCCCACTTAATGCCTGGCCTTCGAACTTTCCCCATGTCTTCCCCATGCTCATAGGGAGCCACTGCCACATTTCCATCCAAATTGCTTTTCTCTAAATGTCCTAATTAATGATAATTAGTTTTAAGCTTTTTCGTACACAATACACAAGAGGGCAGCAGCTGCAAGATCTCTACCATCTTCCATTGACCCGAGGTTGTGATAATCCCATACAAGCGCATAAAAGGTTACAACTCCTCCTCTTAAAAACCATTTACACGGGCACTTATTGCTATGTGCAATTATATTTTTAAAAGCTACAATCTACCAAATGTAATGGTAAATCTTACTTATTTTCATTTGTGAAATAGCAACATGATCAAAACAATAAATAGACATCCAACCAAACAATGACCATCCATGGATGCATTCATTGCAATGTCAGCCCCTGGATCAAGTTGCAGTTCGAATAACATGGTGGCTTAGGATAATTATTGTGCTTGTTGCATGCCTTGGAGCAGGGGGCGAACTCAGACAATGTTTTTTTAACTCAGTCTGTTACAATACTAATCTGATTATTCCTATAACTCTTATTACATAGTATCAGTGATGCCGGATGAAATGACAGGAAACGACTAAACAGATATTTGGGACAGCAGCTGTTATTGCAGAATTTCTCTTAATTGTGACTGAAGACAAAATTGACAAAGACAAGAGAATGCCCTGGCCAGTTTGTTGCAGGATGGGGGATATAGCACTTGTTGGGAGTTTGGCATTCCTTTGCAGCCAGGACTTGAGACTCTGATGAGTACTTTGCGGAACCTGAGGTCAGTTGCAAGTGATATTTTGAGTCAACAGGGAATTTTGTTATTCACTGGGGACAAATCATTGCAGAGGCCGTAAAAGACAGGAATGCTAATTATTAGGAGTGTGCACAGACTTCCCCTGGGCATCACTCATCTGCATTAATGGTCACACTGAAAAAAGATTAACTCTAAAATAGAAATTAAGTCTAGGATGCATGCAGTGAGGACTAATTTTATGCTGGGTCCAATAGCAAGTGATAACCAACAAAAATTACTGGTAAATGGTGATGTTAAGCATGCAAGTGGCAACACATTATCGGCATTACATACGTTTTTGTTGCATATAGGGATTCATGTGATGCACCAACCTCCATATTGTCAAAGGTGAATTTTCGGGTTTCAAACATTCAGGGCTTCTTTATGAGACAAGGGATAATGAAACAAGTATTTTGAAAGAAGGGGAGATTAGAAAAGGTAAGCTAATTCATGTTTGGTAAGTATATTAGCAGTTTTTAGCAATTTTACTAAAATGACACTTTTCCTGATCATTCAACCTCAATTTTGAGGTTTATCATTTTGAAAATTGACTGCTTATATATTTAGATGCAATAAGAGTTCTGATAAGTGCATCTGTGTGTAACAGGATAGCCTTGATCTGATGTTGGCAACTGGTTTAGTCTTTAACTCATACCTGATTATTGAAATTTGTCGGCTGAAGCCAATATCGTGTCGAAGGGAGAATAGGCGACAAATCGTTTGACGTCAACAAGCATGAGCCTTGCAATCAGCCATGTTAGTAGCAATCAGGGAGCCTTATTAATTATTAAATCTTATGTTCCACTAATGAGAAGAGCGTTAATTAAGGAAACTGGGGGCTGACAGTGGATGATGTTACAGCTAATTGACTCGTCAGTAGCTGACTTCACTGTTGCAACCAGAAATTAATCATTGCAGATGGGTCTATCTCTGTGAAGCTTTACTGTATAGTCATTGTTTATTTTCTAAAATCAATATAGGTCTGTCTGAAGGATTAGTACTTTGTATAGATAAATTGGTATTATCATGATTGATGAACTCGTTCCCATGATGTGTAACAGAACAATTTGCAGTGGGAAGTTGCACAGTATCATCATATTAAGGTTCACTTGGATTGTTTTCATCATTCTACATTTGCTTAATTAAAACTATGAGACAGATTTAGTAACTTTTAATTGCTCATTAATCGTCTGTACAATATTTAAGAATCAAATTTAATTCCCAGGGTGGTTCCATTTTAAGATAGATAATGATTTCTGTCATTGATTTTCAAGTACTGTTGCAGAAGTACCAGTAGTCAGTAATTTTATAACCTCTAACTTTAATACTACCAAACTCAAAATACTTTTATTATTGTCTCTCATTAATATCATCAAAAGACCTGAAGAGAAAAGCCATGAGAACATTGTACAGTCATTCAATCATGTTCAATCTCAGGTCTGATATATTGGGATGTGAGGCCAAGGTGGTAAGACCGTGGTCTTCAAGTTATTTGAAGAGTTTACTGAAGAATACCACGCAGGTGCGAAAATTAATTGTTCCAACCCTTGTACCTCCTTGCTTTATTCATTTCTAAATATGAAATGCCATTGGCTAAGTGAAGAACTGCAATTCAAGAAGTATAATATTCATTTTGGCCTTCTTTGGACTGCACAAAAAGCATGGCCAAAATATTGTAAGGTCAGTTGTGACTTTCATGTGCTGTGCCATAGAAGATTTACGAGCACTCACTGAACCAATGGCTATTTATTGAGCAGTCATTATTTATGGCTGAGAGAATTGAATGACAGGGTCATTTAGCCAGATTGGTCACCCCTCTCAATCACTGAACGGATGAATCTAAACAGGTCTCTGTTTTCTGAGACTTATCGAGAGGGTTTTACAGGCAAAACAGGCTGGGCAACCAATCAATTATAAATCACTAAACCTTTTCATGTCCACATAGGAAATACTTCTTGTCGAGTATATATACTTGGGAGTCTTCAAATTTTGTTCTCTGACCTTGAATGAAGGAAGTCTTGACCTAATTAATTTTTGAATACATGAAGTGAGTCTTGACCCAGTTTTTTTCCCTTAGGAACAATTGGGGTGTTATAGGAATACGGAAATTCTAATTGAAAATTTCCATAGGGTGGCAGGATTTGGAGAGGGGAGGGGTCCACTATACCCTGACACAAATCAGCAAAATCAGTTGAGCTGACATAGTTGGTTAGGGGAAAGGGCCGGTGAGGCATAAGGGGGTTCTGTTTGTGGTCGATACTCATAAAACGCACACCCAGCCTACACCCCTCTTTTCGTCTAGATGTAGAATGACTGGCATAGTGTGTCAGGGTTTGCTCATACGTGCACAGAAATTTAATTCAGATTTGCAATTCCGATGAATGATGCTTCACTCTGCTGCATCTGCATTCTTCAATGGAAGAACTGATTGAGGCACAGAAGGACATGTGATACTACGAGAGTAGCCATATTAGCCTGTAGCACTTACTTCAAACGACTAATTTTGCTTCAAGAATCATTCCCTTTTGTTGGACCCTGAGCAAGTAGAAGACCAATTGGGGTCCCTATCATTCTCTCTGGTGAACATGGTACAAGACCTGTATGACTAGGCTTACCAAATTACCACACCAACTTCCAAGCTGACTACACATCACCAGAATTACTGCTGCCATTGCATAACATCATCATGATCATAGCCAAAGTTTCACTCACAGCTCTCTTCATACTTGAAATTCATAGCCCACTGCAATTGCTCCATCTCATTCACGCAATGACTCATGCTCTTCTAATTTCTCTGGTTTATTAATACTCACAGGGCAGAAGATGACTGACAATCTGAAACTGACATAGACATGATGGAGTCAGAGTGAGGTGGCCAAATCATGCTCTTCTAATTTCTCTGGTTTATTAATACCCACAGAGCAGAAGATGACTGACATCTGAAACTGACACAGACATGATGGAGTCAGAGTGAGGTGGCCAACTCATGCTCTTCTAATTTCTCTGGTTTATTAATACTCACAGAGCAGAAGATGACTGACAATCTGAAACTGACACAGACATGATGAAGTCAGAGAGAGGTGGCCAACTCATGCTCTTCTAATTTCTCTGGTTTATTAATACTCACAGTGCAGAAGATGACTGAGAATCTGAAACTGACACAGACATGACGGTGTCAGAGTGAGGTGGCCAACTCATGCTCTTCTAATTTTTCTGGTTTATTAATACTCACAGAGCAGAAGATGACTGACAATCTGAAACTGACACAGACATGACGGTGTCAGAGTGAGGTGGCCAACTCATGCTCTTCTAATTTCTCTGGTTTATTAATACTCACAGGGCAGAAGATGACAGACAATCTGAAACTGACACAGACATGACGGTGTCAGAGCGAGGTGGCCAACTCATGCTCTTCTAATTTCTCTGGTTTATTAATACTCACAGCGCAGAAGATGACTGACAATCTGAAACTGACACAGACATGATGGAGTCAGAGTGAGGTGGCCAAATCATGCTCTTCTAATTTCTCTGGTTTATTAATACCCACAGAGCAGAAGATGACTGACAATCTGAGGCTGACACAGACATGATGGAGTCAGAGTGAGGTGGCCAACTCATGCTCTTCTAATTTCTCTGGTTTATTAATACTCACAGGGCAGAAGATGACAGACAATCTGAAACTGACATAAACATGATCCAGTCAGAGTGAGGTGGCCAACCCATTTCATTGTGTATCCGGTTGGTGGGAGTAACCCTATAAATTCCTGAGATTGAATTATGCTTTCTATTGCTCTTATCGACACCTGACTGTTCTTTGTAAGGGAAATTACTTGGTAGAAGATAAAAGAAGAACATGACTTCAGTTAAGTTAACAACTCGAAAAATAATTTATTATTGATCAATGTCATTTTTGCTACATAAGTTCACCTTTGTTAAAAAGTTAAATTAATTGATAAATTCAATTCCTTGTCACCACATTTTTGACTTCTCATTTTATCTCTGTCTGTCCTGTTTAGCTATAGTATGTGAGCCTATTCAATGCATAAATAAAGGACATAAATGCCTAGCACCGACATAGGCCTAATTAAGTTGTTCATTTTTAAATTGACAAAATCAAAAGCTGTGCTCCTAATTATGTCATAGCAGATCATTCAATGATGCAGGATGTACAATGGATGGATCATTTGTTGCCTTTGAAAATTATACAAAAGCATACAAGATGAATAATAGGTATTAATGGTGTCCTTTCAAGGCCAGATCAGTTAACAAAGGTGTCTTGTATTTGGAGGAATGAGAAGGACAGAAAAAGGCTCATGCAGCAGACAGGCCATTTTCTGTGAAGCCATTGTCCTTTTAGTTTTTGTCTCAGTTTTTGTCTTTGTGGCAGACAGAGGAGGCAAAAGAATCAATCTTGGGCCAGGAGAGAAAGCATCGATTGTCTCTTTTTGTCCTTTTGTCACAGGTTGCTGTGTGCATGTTGCTTTTTTGCTATCTGTTGCCATTTCTGATGCAAGCATTCACAGCAAGCATTGACAGGAGACAGAGCAATAAGCAATGAAGCTAAGGAACACATGTACATGTATGTGTTTACAGCAGTTAAAATTAATCATTACGCAGTGCCGAATAAAATATCACAAGGAGGCAATAGCATTATGTTTTATATTTATGAGCCAGAGTGTTTGACATAAAAGCACAAAACTGACCTTTATTATTTTTAATACAATATTTGTATTAATACAGTAATTGTACTAATATTTGTAAAGGTCAGTTGAAATAACAGTTTGCAAAACCCACAGGTGGATGCTGAAGATTAGTATTGAGGACAATGGCTATTACCACCTAATTACTGGTTTCATGCTGATTGCCAAGGTTAACTGTCATATGATGACCAATTAATTTGCTATTGTTTCTCCTAAATGCCGTAGAATGACAATTAAACCATGCTCTGATTGGCCCCACAGGAAATTGTGTTTTGATGCCAGCAACGGAATATCAAGTTAATGTCAGATTAATCTTCTTTTGTGGCACAGCAGTTTACTTAGGATTAATATTATCCACCTTGTGAGTCCTTGTTTATCTCTGACCTTGAGTTTCTTTCTGACAAAAGCTTGCAGATAATAAGTTTTCTTGAAGTCTATTTCCTGGTGCACTTTGGAGGCTAGATTACTGAGGACAGACCAGACATGTATGACATTGAAATATTTCCAATGTCATCAACAATTCCTAAAAAAGCAGGAATTTTTAAAACGTCTATTCAGAGCAACCTAATATATATTATCATGGTCACATTTTTTATTTTGCAACAGATAAAGGATATTACATTTGAGGAATTGTTACGACAGAAATGTACTACAAAAATAGCTGACATGACAAATAAAACCACACAAATGTTTGTCCTCTTCACCAAGTCCAACAGTCCGAGGCAATTTTCTGCACACACAATGGAATGTGAACCAAATGTCCCAGAACTAGTCAAGAGAGACTCTTATTTCTGCCAATTCATTTTCGCACCTTTTATATTGCATGTTGTCACCACCAAAGTATCACACCTTTCATCATTCACCTCATCCCAGGTCACAATGCGCCCTCAAGCCAAATGGTGTATCTAAGGATTGCTATGAATAATTTGCAAGTAATTTACTGTCATATCTCACAATGGATGTTGATAGCACTGTGGATGTGGCATTCTGCAACAAGTGAAGAAAGGACTTAAAATAGCTGTAGTAGGCAATATACATACATTTATGAAAATGTTACCAATAATTTGCTGTATCTGCTTGCCTGCCTTGACAAAAGAATGTCCTAGAAATATTTTTTTGGAATTAACCTCATGACTTTGTTTCCAGCTGTCTTATCAGATCATGTTTTTAACTTTACAATTATTGCACATTTCCAGAACCAGACATGTGGAGCTGGCTGCTTTTCAGTTACATCTCTTGTGAATATTAGACATACGAGAGATCAAACCACTGTATATGGCCACTGTAATATTAGCTGATGACTTCTAAGAAATAATATCTAGGCTATTATGGTCAGACATGATGATTGGTTACATGACCCTGTGTATCATATAGGTCAAAGTGTTCCTGAGTACCACTGAGTACAATTGTTGTGTCAAGTAAGTTGTATATAATATTACTGCATCACAAAAGAACCAAAGTATATGATTGTGTATGTGGCAGATAAAGTTTCAATGTTTCAGGTTCACAAAAGCAAAAAGGCCAAAATAGTCATGTTTGATCTACCTGAGAGATCCAGCATCCTGTCATTGATTTCAAATATTTTTGTGATTCGATCCTACATAAAAAATGTTTCACTTTGTGCATCAGACATTTTTGGAATTCTTTGAATCATCCTGTGGCAACACAGAGGTGCATGGTTTGTTGGATGTAATGGTGTACTTTAGTCAAAGTTGCTTTTCATGAGAGCCAAAGTAGTCGGGAGTTTTTGTCAGTTCGCTCATTACCCGACTGCGAAGCCCTGATATTAGCTGTGTTTAGCTCGAAGTTCTAAAAAAATCATAAATTGTGTGTATATACTGCTGACATTCATTTTTGCAACAAAGCTACTTCGATTACTACTCCGAAGGGCTGTTTCCATCATGTTCAAAAGCACTGGATCTTTTTTCTAATTTTTTCAGGGTCATTTCTCTTGTGGACTTGGTCAAATTTCAAAAAGGTTCACAAAAGCGAAAGGCCAAAATGGTCACGTTTGATCCACCTGAGAGACCAAGCATCCTGTCATTGATCTCAAAAAGCTTTGGTGATTTGAACCTGCATCAGAAATGTTTCACTTTGTTCATCAAACATTTTAGGAATCCTTCGAATCATCCTGTGGCAACATAGCAGTGATTTGTTGGATGTAATGGCTTCAATTGTGTTCCTATAGCCATACGGCCAGACAGAACAGGCGTTGACCACAGTAATGAGGCATGGTTCACAGGCAGGATGGAACATTCGTCAAACACAGTTTACCCAGGCTTGAAATTAAAATGAGTCTTTTTTTTTATAGAATAAATAATTATTTTTAAAAAAGTATTACCATGATTTACATGTTTTGCTGATTGATGTATCCGTGTTGAAACTTATGATGTATGATATGCATAACAACTGGCAGAAATCATTACATTGCCTGGGTGAATATGAAGGTATGCTAGTGATAGGCCCCAACTGTAATAATTTCTACATACATGCCATTTTGATTCTTGTCTCTGAAAGCATCCAATGAACTAATGATCTTTTCCTTTTCTTAAAGGCTCTTGATACTGCAAAACATGGTTATACATGATAACAGACACTTTGTTCATTGAACCCCCTGTTATGGAACAAAACAATGATATGTGATGTTAGGAAAATGATTCTGGTGTCATATTTTGTCTCTTTCAGCATCGGCTGTTTTGAATGGCCACACTAACCAATGGAAACAAAAGAGACTATAATGTAGGAGGGGTGCATCACTCCCACAGCATCATCCACAATACATGAAACACAATGACACAATGCAGTGATGCTCCATTATGGCAGATATCTGGTTATTGCCTCGAGGAAGTTGGTTGCTGTACTGAAGGTTTCTTGTGTAGTGATACAGATTCTTTTTTAAGAGGTGTGAAATTGCCGCAGGTAGGTTTCATTATTTTTAGAGGAAGCTTTATTGTTTAATACGAAACAAGCACCAGGTATGTCATCAGGTGTGCAGGATACTGCAGGTGTCTCTATTTTTACGTAATGGGTGGGTGTTACTCAACCTCTCATATCAAAACCTTAGGCTACATTTCTATTCTTGCAAATTGCGAACTTTGCTAATTTATGCTGTCAATAATGTCAGTGCCAGGAGGTTTAAAGAATTTGTGACCTCACAATGTCGTAAGGAATAGCCTTGAACTGAATTTACTATACCCTGTGTAGTTTTTATGCCTTATTTCATTGTGTTTGGACAAAGAAAAACACCCTTATTATCATATCAGTACTAAGAATATAAATGTTTTATTGTGATTTTAGAACGAGCTTATTGTCTGTGGGTTATTTAGTTTATCTTTGCTGCTGCGTCATTACAGGTGGTCTGCTACTGACCAGTGTAGTAGCTGTGGTGCAACCTTTGTCCCAAAGAGACATCAGTTAAAACCAAAAAGGCAACAGTCTCCTGGACAGGCAATGAATCATGTGATGTAGAAGTGACAACATCAACTGACCTTAGAGACAGGAGGTCAATCCTGGAGGTCTGAAGACAACCAAGAGACCTGAAAGGGCCAAGAGGACATCCTGGAAGGACCTCTGAATAAAGAACAAGTACCAGAGAGGACCTACAGCTAACCCTTTAGGAAAAAGGGGTCAATAGGAGACTGTTGGCTGCTGCTGGGACCTTGTATGGCATGCTTTTACTCCGGGGTCAGACCATTCATAATTCATGTTACAAAGACCAATTGTCCAGCCAGAGATTGCTGCTTTGTTACAACAGGACAAAAAGTTGAGTTTTCTTTGGTCCATCTGAATTCATTTGCCTTGCTTTATTTCAATTCAGGCTCACTGCAACCAATTGTTCACTATAATGATTGGTATGATTGCCATTCAGCATGGTGAGCGCCGGTGAGCACATTTATCTGGAATGGGCGCTATATAAAATCATACTTGCTGCAGACAATCTCTAAATCGTGCCCAATTTCACAATCGGGCGTGGCTATTTCTCCTATTGGCAAACTATTTCAACTATTGGCAAATTATTTCTCCTTTTGGCAAAATCTTACAACTTTGCCCAAAGGAGCAATTTGCTATTCTAACTATTGGCAAACTATTGTAACTATTGGCATACTTTGCCAAAAGGAGCAATAAGCTATTTTAACTATTGGCACATTATTGTTCCTATTGGCAAAATTTGCCCATCTCTAAATATCTTTTCGGACCACTTAGAACATTAACAAATAGTTAAATCGTGCCCATTCCTGCAATTATCGCCCACTTTTGACATTAAAATGCGGGGCACAGCAGCGGAAATCCCGAAAATGCGGGATTCGGTTTTTTTGCCATTTGCGTGACTTCTAGCAAAGATACAGACTTGATGTTTGTACCATTAAATTCGGCTTGAAAATAGCTATTTTCAGAGGTTAGTTTCATCGTCGTAGCTTGAAAAGAAAATTTTTGAGAATTTTTCCATTTAGTGTCATAACTGTTGCAGGAAAATCTCTAAAAATTGTAATAAGAATGTAAATTCTTTACAAAATTCAAAATTAAGTGATAGACTGATTTTAGAGACTGATATTTTCATGGTTGAGGCATCTATCTTTATTACTACTTTGAAATTGTCTGAATTTTAGAATCCATACATGCCTTTAAGTACTGATGAAAAAGGCCCTGGAATGGACTCATTGATTTACAAAAAGTATTAAGTATCCAACTATTAGGGACCTCCCTGGACTGAATGAGCCATAGGATTGGCTAATTCACAATTGTTCACACCTTTTCAACCAATCCTGCCATTTATTCAGTGGGAGGAGGTCACTACTTGTTGGATTCTTAACTTGAGCCGCTAACGCTCCCACCTATAGGCCTATGGAAAATAAATTAAATAAACAGAAAAAAAGAGAGATTAGCCTTCTTTCGGGTTTCTTGTTTGAGTCTGATTGCTCATCACCCGCATATATGTATTCCATAGATGACCACTTAGCTGATATTCCTATTTTTAAGCAGTTCAGGGGAATTAATCAAAATTGCTGCACAGATTTATTAATTTTCAATTTTAGTTTTAACAAATATTTGAACATTTTCCATACTTGTAATCTAGCTGAATGGACAAGTCTCTCCAGAACGCATTTATTGGTGCAAAAATTTCGTTTCTATCATTATTAGAAGTGCTTCAATGGAAAAACCAAGCCCAACTAACTAACTCCTATAAAAAAAATCTGCAAATTCGGCGATCCCGCATCCCGCAACCACGTCCTGCATTTCAGAAAAGACATACTATGGGCGATATTGCAGGATTGGGCCCAGTTAATTAAATGAGCGATAATTGCAGAGATGGGCATCGACTTTTCTTTGCCAATATCTAAATAAGACTTTTTTTAGTCTTTTGACTATTTGGAGATTGGCAATTTAGAGATTGGTTGACGCAATACTATATAATTCTGTTATTATTACTATAATACACATGAGGAGTGACCTGCTGATGCGTCAAAAGTCAATTCTTGAAAGATCAGTCAATAATTACCTAATCTCAGAATAAAACAATGGTCCCTGAACCTAATGCACTTGACCTCAAAGTACCGAACAAGCATCAAAACAAAGAATTGAAAATGAAAAGAATAAAATGTGTTCTTCACGAACTATTAAGAGAAAAGGTGAATTTCACATATTCAGTTTTTGCTTCAATATCGTTTTTGCCCAAGTTGAAATCTCACTTATTCAGATACCATCCTTTTTTTAGATTGATATGTCACAAAATAGCAAACACTTGATTATGTATTACTGTTACTGGCATTTACGGACTTGTTTCCTTCGCCATTTATTGGCCTAAATATCCCATTCTTCTGTGCAGTCATTTCATAATATTTGAGTATTATTTATGATGATATATGATATAGTTTTTTTTAACAATAACTAATCTATCATTTGGTAGATGGCAACAACAATAAAATGAATCAGGTATCAGATTGTTGGTAGAGAGGTATCACAATATTTTAAACAATACTAAAGGTCACACAATTTCTTCTTAAATCTATAGATTGCATATTTGTCAAATAAATGTGCACAAAATTAATGATCACCGAGTTGGGGAAAAATGGGCAGGATTAAGTTATGTGCACTTGAAATAATTCATGTTGCTGCATGCACATATAATGAGCATTTTTGTTCAACTTAAGATTTATATCATTTGCCTGGTGGCTGAAACAATTGTTATCATCCAAACTGCTATGGAAACACAGCTTTGTACATAAGGCATCATTGTGACACTCTGTAGGACTTATAATGATGGCACTTCTTCTGATCATATCATCATGTACTTTATCCATCAACAGATTAATTAGATGTCATTGGCACCTCATGAGCTATTATTCCACTGTGAGGGGCCTTTATATTTACAGTACAACCCAATTAACTTACTCAAGTAAAATGATGCTCTTACTGTTGGCACATTGTGATATAGAAGAACTGCATGGGGTGAATCCAGATGCTGAAGCAATATAAGATGCATCAAACTGGTGACCAATATTTTTTCTGATTGGACGATTGGTCATTACCCTCCCCTAGTACATTGAGTCACAAAGAGCTTATAGCCTTTTTAGGTTTCTTGAAGACACCTTGACATGCTAAACGTTTTTGTTCAAACATCCAAATATGGTAATGGTAAATTTTATTCAAAGTCGTGTTGAATCCTGTGGCAGCGCAGTGCCCAAAAAAAAAGCTTCTGTATGACATACATTCAGAACGGAGTATTACAAATTATATACAGTTTTGTTGTCTAACATCTTACAGAACACTAAATATTATTTACATAATTGCTTACTTAAATCTGGCATGAGAGCTGCGAAGTTTAGACCAGTATATCCTGCCAGTTACTACAATGTATTTTATGTTGTAGTAAAGAGAACACATTCTTTCTAGAATCCAGACTGAGTGTTTCAAATGACAAGGGCTGTAGGAGAAATAAATTTGCTGATCTGGTGTCGCATCTTGCCTATTTAAGCACTGCTTGTTGGGAATAACCAGGAGACAATATAGAGACACTGATGTAGCAGGAGGGTTATGTCACTGCTAGTAGCTACATACACAATGTAAGATACAATGACACAATGTGGTGATGCTCCATTATATGGCAGATATCAGGTTATGGCCAGAGGAGTGGGTTCCTGTACCGAAGGTTTCTTTTGTAATGATGATGCTATGTCTTCTTTCAAGATTTTAAGAGGTGTGAAATTGCCTCAGGTATGTTTGCATTATTTTTAGAGGAGGCTTTATTGTTTAATATGAAACAAGTACCAGGTATGTCATCAGGTGTGCAGGACACATTATGTTCCTTTATCTCTACACATAAAATCATAGGCTGAACCTACTTCTATTTTGTAAAGTTTGCAATTTTATACTATCATAAAAGTGCCTGGAGGTTTAAGGAATTTGTACCAATGTTATATCATAACGAATTTTCATGACCTGAAGTTTCTAGCCTATGCAGTTTTTGTCACATAACACAGTCCTGTGGGATATGACCCTTTTCCTGAAAGGTCGCATAAGTCTGACTTAGCAATTGTGTCAATTTTCCTGCGATTTGGACAAATCGTTTTACTCGGTATTACACAGGGTAATACCAAATGACACTCAAATGATTTTTTTAAATCATGAGATTTCCAAAACATTGCATGATGCAATATCTGAAGAAATTTCAAGTTGGTATGGCACTGATTTACCGAAATCACATTATTCCAGCATCTTGCAAAGAATGTGAAAAAAAACAAAAATATAATTTGGTATAGCAGTGATTTGCCCAAATCACTGAATTTCTATTATCTATCTGCATAAGTGAGGATATTTGTTCAAATTGCTGCATTGCAAAGCACAAAGTTTTCGGCAACGTTCTTAGCAAACTGGAAAAATGAAATGATGATCGATGGATGGATGGATGATTGGGGCTTACATCCTGTATTTTCGCACTTGGTAGGCTAATTAGGACAGGAGGAGGGCACGGCAATGAGGTGAAGGATGATTGAAACAGCCATCCAACATAGGCCCAGGTGACCCGGCAAGAGCTGGATTCAAACCCTAGACCCAGCGATTGGCAGCCCAGCACGCTACCAATAGACCAACCCTCCCCCATAATGAAGTGATAGATAGATAGATATGGTAAGTGCAGCCCTCTAAGCCCAGTTCTGGGCGCTCACGAGGGTTGATTGATGACATTGGAGAGAGAGCGGGAGTCCTCAACATGTTACACATTTACCCCATGTGAGGGATCTTTTACTTACCCAGCATAGAAACTGATACAAGGGGCCGCCAATTTAACGTCTCATCCGAACAACATCCAGCTGGGATTTTGCTCATGAAGGTTCACTGAAAATTTTGGGTTCCCCACGATAATGATAGCTTTATTGGCCATAATCTAATACAGAAAAAGAAATTTTGTCACATGATATTTGACAGTGAGTACGGCCAAGATTAAAGAATTTAAAAGCAACATGGACAAAAGTACCTTGCAGACGCTTTGTGCGAGCCCTAGGGACTCTCAACTGTACCACTAGTTAACAATTCAAATTCATGAAACAATGATCGGGATTTGAATTTCTGGACTTTCTTAGCCTGAGCCAAAGTTCTTTTCCTCTTCTGCACAGTCATGGTGTTGAAACAGATGCTTGCAGATACCACAACGTCGTTCAAGGTCCTTCACCAGTGCCTCTGACAACATGCCATAAGAGGCTGGACAAGCACATAATAGTGACAATGTAACAGCAGCATTGAATTACAGTCAGGCATACAATGTTAACATCAACTTTCAGTTTACATGTACTGCCAATACAATACATTTTTATCTGAGATTTCCTAATTTGACTACTAACTTGTGTTTTAAAAAAGGAGCATCCAAAGTCCCTACCACCTTTCTAATGTCATCTGCCAACCGTTTTCACGGCCCCTTAATATGATGCTACAATTTGTAAACATGTTTTTTTTGGGACATACTCTGTAATTCTTGCTTCTATGAGATGCTGAGTTTTAACTACAAGTATTTACCGACATTTGGCCCCCAACTATTTATTTGTCATTGACCAGTGGATCAGCATTGGGACTAGGTCAGTTCATCAGATCTAGACAATTTTACAGTTCAATTTAGAACTTCAGTTCTCATTCCTATTCTTGTAATGTGAAAGGGGTTTAAGACTTGGTTGTAATAAGACTTGATTTGCCCAAAGAAATGGGTAAAACACAAGGTTTTCATGCAGCACCAAAAAGGCAAACCATGTTGCATGAACCACTTTTTGTAAATGCCTATAGTGTTCACTCTTCACCCTTCAATAGTGATGTGCACAAAATGATTATTGCAAATCAGCCAATGATAAAAATAGCACAACTCACAACGGTCTCCCCTGTTGTCATAAATATTAAATTTGCTGCATCACCCCTCTGCAGATTCTTGTTTCCGGGACAATCACTAACTTCATACATGAAACTTCACATGGTTTATGAAACAAGTTATATGCAGAGTAAGTTTTCTCCTTATATATCCCTGTCAATGAAGACTCATTGATGAACCACTTGGTGAAGATGAATATATAGAAAATATCAAGATTTTGCTCCATGGTTCTATAATACCACTAAAGAGACCAACTGAGAAACACTGTTTTGCTCTGTTACTTCTAATTGACATAACACCTATATCTATTCTTGATGACAACAGTTTATGCTAGGATTAGAGCACAATAATTATAATCATAGTTTGTTTTTAACAGTTTTCAATCTAACAATTGAGCAGGTGTGTCCTTTAAACTTAAATCAAACTTTGCAGTATAGTATCAAAATTACAAGACACAGTTTCAAGTGTTGAAACTGAAGGCTAGCTTATTGGAATTATTCATAAATTATAAGGTAAATACATTTTTTTTATTAATTCATAAAATATTTTTGACATAGAAAAAGACAAATTTCATATCAACTCTGTCATTTATAGGATGTGAGATTAGGCGAAATCATAACAATCAACAAATTATGATGAAGCTTAATAATAATATGGCTTGAAAATTAAGTGGATTCTTACTGTCCTTTTGAATTTATGATTTTACTATATAAGAAAAACATAAGAAATATTTTTGCAGTTTGTAGAGGGATGAGTAGGGGGGAGGGTTGGTCTAGTGGTAGCGTGCTGGACTGCCAATCGCTGGGTCCAGGGTTCGAATCCAGCTCTTACTGGGTCACCTGGGCTTATGTTGGACGGCTGTTTCAATCATCCTTCACCTCATTGCCGTGTTCTCCTCCTGTCCTAATTAACCTACTAAGTGCAAAAATACAGGACGTAAAGCCCCAATCATCCATCCATCCATTGTAAAGGGATGATCAGTGTTTTATATCCATTTTTTTTGCTACCATCCTAGTTGTGTCTTTTAGGAGTCTAATCCACATGGCATTAATACTTTTCTCACAATTATTCAAAATTATGAAAAAATATTTTTTTGTGTATTGGGCAGTAATGTTTAAACTATAGCATGTATATTTTTTTGTTTTGGAACGTTATTGTATCTATCATCATAGTTGTGCTTTTTTAGGAGTGTCATATACATAACATTGATAATATCCCCATATTATTAATACTTTTCTCACAATTATTGAAAAATTAAATAAATTAAAAAAATACCAAAGATATGCCTTTTGGGCCATTAAATGCTTTAAGAAAAATGGACTGATTAAAATCCAAAAGTAATGTGAAAAATTACATTTTTTTTCAAAACTGCGTCATTCAGTCAATTTTGCAACAACATCTATGACAATATTTTCCGTTTATGCTTCTATATTATAACTCTTGAAACATCTTAACAGATTTGGAATTTTAACCCAATAATTTTTTTAGAAAACCAAAAGAAAAAAAAATAGAAAAAATAATCTTTGCTAATTTTCACACATTTTTGTCTGAAACGCCAAAATAATGCTGGCTGAATTATTTAGATTTATGGCGAATTATAGCTAAACATAAAACTATGACAGAATATTCATATCCACAGCATGAGTTATCGAAATTTAAGATTTAAAGTGCAAGAAATATGTTAAAATATCTATTTCCTCCAAAATTCTAGCAAATTTTCCTCTTTTTAGAAATTTGTTCTACCTGCATTGATTCCGACATAGATTTTTATTTTGAACAGAACATTAAACTTCCAATTCAATTGCAAACCTGGACCCGATAGAAGCTGAGACATGCACTAAATGGCATAAGTAGGCTTATTGGTTATGTAATGTATGTTACAGCCTGGAATTTTGACACAAAAAAGTAGTGGACTGCTGCATTGTGACAATGGCACTTCGTGACTACTGGGTGCAATTTCACTGACCTGTTGAGACCAGTCTAATTGCTTTAGACTAGTCCCAATTCAGAAAAACCATTTCACCAACAGGTCACATATTCATGTAAAATTATCCAATTCCCACCAGCAAAAATGTATCCCCGATTGAGACATACTTGCTGCATTAAATATTTATAATTTTTTTATAAAGTTCTTTTGGTGATGTTTGATTGAAAAAAAATTAACTTTTTATTTTGATAAATTTGCAGAAAAAAAAATTTAATGTTGCCCCATAAGCTATGGTTCTTCCTAAAGATGAGAAAAATATTCAATTTGATAACATTTTACAAAAACTGTGAAAAAAAGTTTTCAGACTTGTCTCTTTGAGACAGATGGCAAGTCAAATGTTTTGATGGCATTTCAAGCCATTTCATCAACAAATTATAGACAAGTCCCAATTTCTTTGGATTGGACTGCTCCTAAGCTGTTGTTTGGCATTCTTACCAAACTGTCCAATGAGAATGTTTGTTAATCCTACACTTTTGATTCTTCTTAATTTCAAAAGTAGCCAAATGTTTGTTCGAACTCTAAACTGTGGAGAACAGAGATTAAAAAAAGGGTCTACCTGACAAGCTTGCCTGTTGCAGTTTGCAAAGGATGGATGGATGATTGGGGCTTCATGTCCTGTATTTACGCACAAGGTGGGCTAATTAAGACAGGAGGAGGACCAGCAATGAGGCAAAGGATGATTGAACCAGCTATCCAACATAGGCCAAGGTGACCCATCAAGAGTTGGTGACAGCAAACAAAAGGATTATGCATCTGATTTTTACTCTAAAATCAGTTATGACAAATCAAAATTTAATGGCCTTCTCTTGATCATAACTGATCAAACAGCCTCTATGTTTCCAATTTTCAGTTTAGAGAAGGTGATACTTCATCATTTATCAGCTTAATTTGCAAGCTACAGTGGGTGACTGGAGGGTTAGTCTGGTGGTAGTATGCTAGGTTGCCAAACGCTGGGTCCAGGATTTGAATCCAACTCTTGCTGGGTCACCTTGAATCAAAAGTGTAGGATTATTACAGATCTCGTATTAGTGTGCCATGTTCTTTTCAACTGCCACAGTGCTCTTGTGATGTCAGTATCAGCATAATGATTTCACAGTTGGTATATTCGCAGTTTCAGCTGTGTCACTTGGAACCCATACTGATCACACCATTACAAAGTCCCACATAAGCTGTTAGATTGTTGCTCAACATTGATTATTCAGTTTGATGTTTAGAATAAATCCAAAAGTTAACTGCTATCAGTTTTAGCACTTTTACAACAAAACAAATTCATTCACTCTCACATTCATTTGTTGGTCTGAGAGGTTATCATGTGCTGCTCTGTCTTGGCAAAAATAATATACTCAGGAACCATTCAGAATTTAAGACCTAAGGTGGGGGGGAGTTTTGCTTGGGGGCATCCTTATCACTGATTTCCAATAATGTTTATTTGATGATCGAATTCTTAGCCTCCTTGTCTGGCCTTTTCCCAAATTTTTGGGGAGCAACTACCCCCCCCCCCCATTTCTCGTCCTCTGGTATGCCCATGCAACACCGCCATGTTCACTTCCGAAAAATCTCTCCATCATCCTCATTCCAGTCATAAATTCTGAAAAGTTTCTTCGGCGCAGATCTCACCTAACAGTCTGAAAAGCCACAAGGTGCTGCCCTTAATGAGAAATTTCACAACAGGACACCATGAATGTCCATGTTGGATCAAGCAAGTGACTCAAACATATAAGTTTTACCTGCTCCAACTGAATCAAACAACCATACCAATGAATGCAGATTAATCAATTGTCATTCACACTTAGACAGCCCATAAGCCTGACTTGTTGGTATCAGTTGGAATCAACACTCAAGCTTGGAGTGCCAATAGTGATGTAATACTGACATCATCTGGGCATATATTCACATGGAACATGGCACACTTATACGAGATCTGTAATAACAAACATTCTCATCAGACAGTTTGGTAAGAATGCCAAACAACAGCTTAGGAGCAGTCCAATCCAAAGAAATAGGGACTTGTCTATAATTTGTTGATGAAATGGCTTGAAATGCCATCAAAAGATCTGACTTGCCATCCTGTCTACAAGTTGACCGCTATTTGCTGCCACCTAGGGTGCAAAATTTGCGAGCTCCTGTGAACGGTCAACATAATTTCATCTCTGGAAGAAGCCAGGACTGTCTGGAAGAAACCAGGACAGTTCCATCATTTAGTGATGGTCTAGTTTATTTCCAAAAACTTGGTTGGCTTCAATTTTAAGCAGACAGCTTGTAAATACCAAAATAAGTTGGAACTATTTTTTATCATGGAGCATGTATACATTGTAGCTCACATATAATGCCAGTATAGAGGGGGCCACTTGTGGCATGGTCAAGACATTTTGTTGAGTGTTACACAGCTGTTATGAAATTGTAAATTATATTGTTGCCCTGGTTAATAAATCTCCATAAAGTAACTGAATAAATACAAATGAGCATTTCCAAACATTTTCATTAAAAGCAGTGGACTGGATCTTTGGCAGCAACCATGCTTTGTGACAGTAGTTTGGCGTAGTAATATGGACAGCTGTTGTGCGCCCTGATCTTGTGATCTGTCCAAAACGGATCAAATCATTGTTGACCCAATTTGATTTTCCAGGGACTGTCAGCATTCTGCTGCCACTTGACAGTCCTGAACAGAGATAGCTTGCCATCAGTCTCGAAGAGACAAGTCTGAAAAAGTTTTTTTCACAGTTTTTGTAAAATGTTATCAAATTGAATATTTCTCTCATCTTTAGGAAGAACCATAGCTTATGGGGCGATATTACATTTTTTTTTTCTGCAAATTTATCGAAAAAAAAGTAAATTTTTTTCAATCAAACATCACCAAAAAAACTTTATAAAAAAATTATTAATATTTAATGCAGCAAGTATGTCTCAAGCGGGGATACATTTTTGCTGGTGGAAATTGGATAATTTTACATGAATATGTGACCTGTTGGTGAAATGGTTTTTCTGAATTGGGACTAGTCTAAAGCAATTAGACTGGTCTCAACAGGTCAGTGAAATTGCACCCAGTAGTCACGAAGTGCCATTGTCACAATGCAGCAGTCCACTACTTTTTTGTGTCAAAATTCCAGGCTGTAACATACAGTGATGCATGGTTGCGAATATTACATATCCCATAAGCCTGCTTGGGTTAATAAAAGTCATGTCTCAGTCTCTATCGGGTCCAGATTTGCAATTGAATTGGAAGTTTAATGTTCTGTTCAAAATAAAAATCTATGTCGGAATCAATGCAGTTAGAACAAATTTCTCAAAATTTCTAAAAAGAGGAAAATTTGCTAGAATTATGGAGGAAATAGACATTTTAACATGTTTCTTGCACTTTAAAGCTTAAATTTCGATAACTCATGCTGTGGATATGAATATTCTGTCATAGTATGTATGTTTAGCTATAATACGCCATAAATCTAAATAATTCAGCCAGCATTATTTTGGCGTTTCAGACAGAAAAGTGAGAAAAATAGCAAAGATTATTTTTTCTATTTTTTTTCTTTTGGTTTTCAAAAAAAAATTATTGGGTTAAAATTCCAAATGAGTTAAGATGTTTCAAGAGTTATAATGTAGAAGTGTAAACGGAAAAAATGTCATAGATGTTGTTGCAAAATTGACTGAATAACGCAGTTTTGAAAAAAATATAATTTTTCACATTACTTTTGGATTTTAGTCAGTCCAGTTTTCTTAAAGCATTTAATGGCCCAAAAGGCATATCTTTGGTATTTGAAATTTTTTCTTTTAATTTTTCAATAATTGTGAGAAAAGTATTAATAATATGGGGATATTATTAATGTTATGTGGATGACACTCCTAAAAAAGCACAACTATGATGATAGATACAATAACGTTCCAAAACAAAAAAATATACATGCTATAGTTTTAACATTACTGCCCAATACACAAAAAAAATACTTTTTCATAATTTTCAATAATTGTAAGAAAAGTATTAATGCCATGTGGATTAGACTCCTAAAAGGCACAACTAGGATGATAGCAAAAAAATGGATATGAAAAACACTGATCATCCCTCCACAAACTGCAAAAATATTTCTTTCTTATGTTTTTCTTATATAGTAAAATCATAAATTCAAAAGGACAGTAAGAATCCACTTAATTTGCAAGCCATATTATTATTAAGCTTCATCATAATTTGTTGATTGTTATGATTTCGCCTAATCTTACATCCTATAAATGACAGAGTTGATATGAAATTTGTCTTTTTCTATGTTAAAAACATTTTATGAATTAATAAAAAAAAAAGTATTTACCTTATAATTTATGAATAATTCCAATAAGCTAGCCTTCAGTTTCAACACTTGAAACTGTGTCTTGTAATTTTGATACTATACCGCAAAGTTTGATTTAAGTTTAAAGGACACACCTGCTCAATTGTTAGATTGAAAATTGTTAAAAACAAACTATGACTATCATTATTGTGCTCTAATCCTAGCATAAACTGTTGTCATCAAGAATAGATATAGGTATTATGACAATTCCAAGTAACAGAGCAAAACAGTGTTTCTCAGTTGGTCTCTTTAGTGGTATTATAGAACCATGGAGCAAAATCTTGATATTTTCTATATATTCATCTTCACCGAGTGGTTCATCATTAAGTCTTCATTGACAGGGATATATAAGGGGAAAACTTACTCTGCATATAACTTGTTTCATAAACAATGTGAAGTTTCATGTATGAAGTTAGTGATTGTCCCGGAAACAAGAATCTGCAGATTGCCAAACATAGGCGGCGCTCTTTTTTTTTTCATTGCAAGGGGTGATGCAGCAAATTTAATATTTATGATGTCATAGTTATTGACAACTGGGGAGACCGTTGTGAGTTGTGCTATTTTTATCATTGGCTGATTTGCAATAATCATTTTGTGCACATCACTATTGAAGGGTGAAGAGTGAACACTATAGGCATTTACAAACATAGGCTGCGCAGCAGCAACCTTCAGCGAATAACACCTTTAAAAGATTACAATAATATCATAAAATTGGTGCGTTTATGAAATTGCTTATAGGTATGCAATAGCGGTCGAGTAGTGGCCTTCCATTATCTCTATTTTTCCAATGATTCATAAAGTGTTATACGCATCAAAAAGGACTGCTAAATTAATTGCATAGGTGATTTGTTTAGAAAAATGCATTACTGTATTATGCAATTTTGGGGAAGTTTTGGCTCCGATATAAAAAAAATTTGTTTAAATATTTTTTCTCAATATTACAAAAACTATAGAATAGCCATCTGTCAGACCATGAAAAGGCACAACTAGACCATACAAGCCATATGTGTACCAAACTTCATCCATGTATATGGAATAGTGACCGGATGTTGGGCCAGAAACAAAAATAATAATTTTTATGTTTTTTTCAATATTTGAAAAATTATATAATATTTTCCATCAGACCTTTCAAAAGACACAAATAGACCATATTGACCATATGTGTACCAAAGTTTATCAATGTACATGCAATATTGAGCGAGTCTTAGGCCAAAAAACAAAATAATATGTTTTTATATCTTTTCTCATTTTTTCAGAAAGTATAGAATATCTGTCAATGAGACCATCAAAAGGCACAACTAGACCATATAGGCCACGTGTGTACCAAATTTCATCCATGCACATGCAATAGTGACCGAGCCTTGGCCCGGAAACGAAAAAAATTTTTTTTTATATTTTGTTAATTATTTCACAAAGTATTTAAGATCTATTCATCAGACCATCAAAAGGCACAACTAGACCATACAGGCTAGATGTGTACCAAATTTCATCCCCATACATTCAATAGAGGCCGAGTGCCGGGCCGGAAACGATCTATCCGCCCGCCGCCCGACCGCCCGCCCGCCCGCCCGGCGGACGGACAGCATTTTTACCCAAGTGATTACAATACCTTCTTCGAACTTCGTTCGCTGAAGGTAAAAAGTGGTTCATGCAACATGGTTTGCCTTTTTGTTGCTGCATGAAAACCTTGTGTTTTACCATTTCGTTGGGCAGATCAAGTCTTATTTCAACCAAGTCTCACACCCCTCTCACAGTACAAGAGTAGGAACGAGGGCTCAAGTTCTAAATTGGACTGTAAAATTGTCTAGATCTGATGAACTGACCTAGTCCCAATGCTGATCCACTGGTCAATGACAAATAAATAGTTAGGGCCAAATTTCGGTAAATACTTGTAGTTAAAACTCAGCATCCCATAGAAGCAAGAAATACAGAGTATGTCCCAAAAAAACATGTCTACAAATTGTAGAATCATAATAAGGGGCCGTGAAAACGGTTGGCAGATGACAATAGAAAGGTGGTAGGGGACTTCGGATAATTATAAGCATTTGGGGATATCGATCGATTACAGATGCCCTTTTTTAAAACACAAGTTAGTAGTCAAATTAGGAAATCTCAGATAAAGATGTATTGTATTCGCAGTACATGTAAACTGAAAGTTGATGTTAACATTGTATGTCTGACTGTAATTCAATGCTGCTGTTACATTGTCACTATTGTGTGCTTGTCCAGCCTCTTATGGCATGTTGTCAGGGGCACTGGTGAAGGACCTTGAACGACGTTGTAGTATCTGCAAGCATCTGTTTCAACACCATGACTGTGCAGAAGAGGAAAAGAACTTTTGCTCTGGCTAAGAAAGTCCAGAAATTCAGATCCCACCCATTGTTTCATGAATTTGAATTGTTAACTAGTGGTACAGTTGAGAGTCCCTAGGGCTCTCACAAAGCGTCTGCAAGGTACTTTTGTCCATGTTGCTTTTAAATTCTTTAATCTTGGTCGTACTCACTGTCAAATATCATGTGACAAAATTTATTTTGCGGTATCAGGTTATGGCCAATAAAGATATCATTATCGTTATCTTATACCAGGACAACGGAGGGTTACAAGGAATAGGGAAGTAGTGCAAAAACAAACGATTGAACATGTGAAGTATTTCTTCATGAATTTTTATGGAAAGCCAAAAGAGTCTTCAATTGTTCACACCTTTGAATTATATTAACCTCTATTTCATACAGGACAAACTCCAGTATTCTGAAATACTGGTTTGATGATGGATGAATCTGGCACTTTCTTTTTGGGCAACTAAACACTTGGTCATGCAGGGCGCTCAGAGCAGGCAGCTTCTGAGGCGGTTTGTCAGACAGCATATCATCACATCACATCCATCTTTTCTGCCACAAAAAGAATAGGACTTTTTTTTTAGCTCTTCATTATGCTTTTCATTGTGTTTTCATCACAACAGCAGCTGGGTGGCCAAGTGGTTAAGGTACCCGCCTGCTCCGCTGAAGGTCTTTACCTGCATGGGTTCGAACCCCGGGTGGGGAACCCAAAATTTTCAGTGAACCTTCATGAGCAAAATCCCAGCTAGACGTCGTTCGGGTGAGACGTTAAATTGGTGGCCCCTTGTATCCGTTTCTATGCTGGGCAAGTGAAAGATCCCTCACATGGGGTAAATGTGTAACATGTTGAGGACTCCCGCTCTCTCTCCCATGTCATCAATCAACCCTCGTGAGCGCCCAGAACTGGGCTTAGAGGGCTGCACTTACCATATCTATCTATCTATCTATCTATCTATCTATCCATCTATCACTTCATTATGGGGGAGGGTTGGTCTATTGGTGGCATGCTGGGCTGCCAATCGTTGGGTCTGGGGTTTGAATCCAGCTGTTGCCGTGTCACCTGGGCCTATGTTGGATGGCTGTTTCAATCATCCTTCACCTCATTGCTGTGCCCTCCTCCTGTTCTAATTAGCCTACCAAGTGCAAAAATACAGGATGTTAAGCCCTAATCATCCATCCATCCATCGATCATCATTTCATTTTTTCCAGTTTGCTAAGAACATTGCCGAAAACTTTGTGCTTTGCAATGCAGCAATTTGAACAAATATCTACACTTATGTAGCAAGATACTAGAAATTCAGTGATTTGGGCAAATCACTGCTATACCATTATATTGTTGTTTTTTTCACATTCTTTGCAAGATGCTGGAATGATGTGATTTCGGTAAATCAGTGCCATACCAACTTGAAATTTCTTCAGATATGGCATCATGCAATGTTTCGGAAATCTCATGATTTAAAAAAAATCATTTGAGTATCATTTGGTATTACCCTGTGTAATACCGAGTAAAACGATTTGTCCAAATCGCAGGAAAATTGACACAATTGCTAAGTCAGACTTATGCGACCTTTCAGGAAAAGGGTCATATCCCACAGGACTGTGTTACATTATATTGTCGTCAAAAAAGAAGACCCTCTTGTATTCATATCAATTCCAATAAAAGTATTACAGTGGTCCCTGTGTTATAAAGACCCCTTTTGTAAGACCACCTTGTCTCATGTGACCACCTTCCTCCCGCACTAAGTAGTATTTTTAGTGCATTTTGCACCCCGATGTGAGACCGCAGCCCGACGAGAGACCACTACATGACTGCAGAAGGGGTGGTCTTATAACGCAGGCACCACCGTATTGTGATTATGGCAAAAACTAATAGTCTGTTGCTTTATTTTGTAGAGATTCGCTGTAGCCATGAAGTTGCTTCATTACACATGGTCCTCAAGTGACCAGCAGTTCTCTTTCAGTATAGCCGAGGTCCTGCAGAAACAAGAGAGCATCAGGTAAGACCAAAAAAGCAACAGTCTCCCAGACAGGCAATGAATCATGTGATGTAGAAGTGACACCATCAAGTCACCTTGGAGACTGGAGGTCAATCATGGAGGTCTACAGACAAGCCAGAGACCTGAAAATACCAAGAAGATATTTATTCAGGAAGGACCTCTGAATCAAGAATACAAGAGAGGACCTCAGGGAGACCCTTGAGAAAAAAAGGGGTCGAGAAGAGACTGTTGGCTTCTGCTGGGACCTTGTATGGCATGCCTTTACTCCCAGGTCAGGTCATTCATAATTTATGTTAAAAAGACCACTGATCCAACCAGTGATTTCCTGCTTTGTTGCTATAGGATTTGTCATGCTTCCTTCAACTCTTTTGTGCTCAGTTGACATAATTTTTGCCTTTGTACTGGAAATCAGGATTACTAGTGCCAAGTGTTCAACAAACTTTCACTCACTGTAGATCAGCAATAAGTGCTGATTTTAACACAGGAGACACGTGAAAAGCCGCTGCTGTTTATAATACAACAGTTCACATGATACAACTTTTTTGACGTGGACAGCAGCATTTACAGGTGATTTGAGAAGGACAAGATAAATACCAAAGTTTATAAATGTTCAGTGTGGCAATTGTCTCAGGGAACTGGTTGCGGAGAGGTTGTTGTCTGAGGCCCGAACTGCAACCGGGAAACAAACATGCTCAAAAAGTTGCATAATCTTTAGATTGCTTGTTTCTGAGTGAAATAAGTCTTCTTCGACCTTTGAAATTTATGGTCTGAGACCCCAGACATTGAGCAAACAAACCTGAGAAGAGAAAGGGAAGAGTCAGTTGATGTTCTTTAAATAACACGTCACTGGCCTCATCTCCAAATGACAAGAAAGTTTTCTTTTGTTGATAAAATAATTGTAATTATTTATATCACAAAATATGGCACTTGCCTTTATGACTATATTGACATTAAATTTTATAGATTTATCTAATAACTAACATATATTATATAATTGCACATTTCCATTACAATCACTTTGGCACAATTGTGTTTTTGATGAAATATGATATAGCAGTTGGTTTTATGATAGTAACTAATCTGTAATTCGGTAGATAGCAATAGAACAAATAAATCAGGTACCAAACAATTGGCGGTAATACAGCATTTTGAACAGTGTGGGATACATAATTCTTTCATCCATTGATTCTGCAGATTGAGTAGGACTCGAAGGCAGACAAAGCAAATGATCACCAAGTGAGGGAAATAAAAGGGCAGGCTCACGTGCACTTGGAATAATTAATTTAGCTTCATGCACATTTGATGAGCATTTTTGTTAAAGCTATATAGCTTTATATCACTTGTATAGCATACTATGAGCTTCTTTGAACCACATCATTATGTGCTTAATCCATTAGCAGCTAAATTAATTAGTTGCCATTAGCACCTGAAGAGCTTTTATAAATAAAGCCTGTTTCAATTGATTTTTCCTTCTTGGACCTGCCAAACTCACAAATTTTCTGCCAGTGAAAAGAAAAAGCTTACCCACAATTTTATTTTACAATTGATTGACGTATGGAGTAAAAAGAATTGAAATTGTATCTTCTTTTTTTAAATAATTGATATAACCAGAATTACAGTAAATGTCAAGGTGTCAGTCGGTTGTCTTCAGCTGTGGTACTTAAGTAAAAAAAAAAGCACAATTTATTTTCTGAAATGAATACAATTTCCCAGCAAAATACTATAACAAATTGAGTAATTACATCTGCACTGAAAGTCTATAATTGGGCAGTTTTACGGTATTTGCACTCGGCCGATTTTTCGTCTTTAAGCAATTACTCTGAGAAAAGTATGACAGGTACGCAGAAATTTGTCTTGGTGGCAGTCTTGCACTATATTGAAGTATATGTGTACCAAATATTACCTTGCTACGATGCTTACTTTTGAAACAGTAGGCGATTTATGACCAATTCTTGCACTTTTTTGTGTCTCACGGAGAGTTTCACATATTTTTATGGCAACACAGAAAAGCAAAGGCAGGCACTTGTGATTCATGTTAATGATGCGTGTCTAGACCCATGTCTTGGGCATAAAATACAATAGGTTTCATCTGGATAACTTATATACAACATGACTTGGGTCCTAAAATGTAAAAAATGGCAGATGTCAAAAATTTTGTTTTCGATGGACCATCAGTTGCTTTATATGCTGGTATGAGTAGGTATCAAAGAATGTGTATACTGTTTGTGTTAATTTTGAAGCTTGAGACATATCTCAAGGTAAAACAGAAACATTTGTTTCACTAACCATAATTGGTTTTCAGAATGTGAGGCTTGAATCTGATGTCAAAAAAAGCATGTCCTCTCCAACCCATAGAAAAAACACTAAGTGTTTTGTAGGAAAAACAAGCTATTTGTGTATCTTTTGCTCAATCATGTGCCTTTACAAGTATGTGACAAATACAAGTTAAAAAGATATCCAGGCCATGTTCATACATTTTCTTAGAAATTAAAATTCATGATGTCAAAAAAATGTCCTCTCCAACCCATCAGAAATTTTGCTCTGATTTGTGCGTTTTAACACTGGATTCATTGAAGAAACGGCCATGGTTATACAAACTAAGTAAACCTGGATGCCTAAAAAGGGTTTTGATAAGTATTGAAAATGTCAAATATATTATCTTTCATTATCTATTACACTATTTTGAGAAATCAAAATTGAGAAAAAAGTTGATTTATTTGTGTCATATATCGATATAATTGTAATTTTTCACTATTAACTGAATGACTTTAAAGGATAATAACCAAATATCTTGCTAATGGAGCCATCAAAGATGATTTATTAAAAGGCGCCTGATTTTCGGTCATTTTCGGCGGTTTTTTGCTCCAAAACACTATGCTTGACACAGCCGAACACCGTGATTTTCAATCGTACAGTTACAAAACTTGACATGGGGTTAATAGGATACCTAGGGATTATTAACCATGGAAATCATGTGTCTTTTGAGACTAGTACCCTACTCAACAGAAACTTTCAAGGTAATGGCAAACCAGATTTCCGTAATTTCGTAATAAAAATGGTAAAAAAAAAAATTGTGGCAGCTTTAATCAAAATTTAAGTTTTGTATGGGTTTTGATGTTCCTATGCAACAATGTGGCTTGATTTCCAAGAGTAAGAATGGGTGAAAATTGTTTCTGGACGGACATTTTTCCTGATAAACAGTTTTTTCAAGAATCAACCCTTGCCTACTTTAAGTAGCGGTATTTTGGTAGTGAACCACCAAATCACTTCAGTCCTCTTTGATTATAGAAACAGTAATATGTTAATTTTATGATAGGATGATGGAAATTCTCAAATCCCAAACTTTATTTTGACCCCCCATGAGACACTTTGAGTGCAAATACTGTAAAACTGCCCAATTATGAAAATTGCTGTAAATGTTGTGAAAAATCAAAATTCAGAGAGATCGAATTATCAACGGTTTCAAAGATGCTGATTGAATATTAAGATGAACACTCGCTGGTTTGTCAAAATAATCTTTTCTTTTTGACCCAAGTGTGGTCAAATCAGCGAGGTTCAAACTGCTGGTCTATTCTCTAATTGTTCAGTGTTCTGTTCTCTTCTGTTACTTTGAGGCACCTGTGGAGTAGATGGTGTTGGGCCATCTATCACTGGATTCTGGACAAATGGCTTTAGTGTCAGTGCCCGTGAGGGTTTACATTGGAGACACTAACTGCAGATGGTGTTCACTGGCCACCAGAAACCACATGTGCCCCATTTGACTGCAAATGATTCCTGATCTGAAGTACTCAGCATTGAGTCTAAATGACATATGCAGAAAGACAAAATGATGAAAGGTGAGCCAATGGTCGTGTATCCAACTTCTATATTTTGGGCTGAGGTTTTAAAAAATGCACCAATTATTAAATGACAAATTGCAGTTTTTTTTTGTCACAGTGAACTTCATTTATAGAAGATATAATTGACACATATCAACCATGTTAAGCTCATAGTTCTGAAAAATTCAAGGTTGTGTGTATATAGCTGTAATTCATTTTTGCAACAAAGCTACTTCGATTACTACTCCGAAGGGCTGTTTCCATCATGTTCAAAAGCACTAAAAAAATTTTCTAATTTTTTAAGGGTCATTTCTCTTTTGGCCTTGGTCATTTGACTACTCCCCAGTGTTATTTTCATCATAATGTTCAAAAGCACTGGATCTTTTTTGTAATTTTTTTCAAGGTCATTTCTCTTGTGGCCTTGGTCGAATTTCAAAAAGGTTCACAAAAGCGAAAAGCCAGAATGGTCACGTTTGATCCACCTGAGAGACCAAGCATCTGATCATTGATCTCAAAAGCTTTGATGATTGGGCCCAACATAAAAAACATTTAATTTTTTGCATCAAACACATTTTGAAATCCTTTGAATCTCCCTGTGGCAACATAGCAGTGATTTGTTGGATGTAATGGCTTTACTTGTATTCTTATAGCAATAAGGCCAGACAGGAGAGGCGTTGGACACAGTAGAGAGGCATGGTTCAGAGGCAGTGCAGGATGGACCATTTGTCAAACACAGTTTACCAGCGCTTGAAATTAAAATGAGTCCTTCTTTTTTGATAGAATAAATAATTATTTCTAAAGCATTACCATGAGCACATGTGTTGCTGATGGATGTATCCATGTTGTAACTTTCGATGTATGATATGCATTACAACTGGAAGAAATCATTACATTGCCTGCGTAAATATGTAGGTATGCCAGTAATAGGCCCAACTGTAATAATGTCTGCATACACTCAATTTAGACTTTTGTCTCTAAAGAAATGTCCAATGAACTAATGCTCTTTTCCTTTTCTTAAAGGCTCTTGATACTGCAAAACATGGTTATACGTGATAACAGACACTTTGTTCATTGAATCCCCTGTTATGGAACAAAACAATGATATGTTATGTTAGTAAAATGATTCTGGTGTCATATTTTGTTTCTTTCAGCATCGGCTGTTTTGGATAACCATATTTACCAATGTAAACAAAGAGACTATAACATAGGAGGGGTGCATCACTCCCACAGGATGATCCACAATACATGAAACACAATGACACAATGCAGTGATGCTCCGTTGTGGCAGATATCTGGTTATTGCCTCGGGAGTGAGTCCCTGTAATGTAGGTGTCTTGTATTATGATACAGAATTTTTCTTGAGAGGCGCAGGTAGGTTTGAATCATTTTTAGAGGGAGCTTTATTGTTTAATATGGTACATGTACCAGGTGTGTCATCAGGTGTGCAGGAAACTGCAGGTGTCCTATTTTTATATAATGGGTGGGTGTTACTTAACCTCTCATATCAAAACCTTAGGCTATGCTTCCATTACGCAAACTTTGGAAATTTATACAACCATTAATGTCATAATGAATATTCATGAACTGAACTTACTAGCCGGTGTAGTTTTTGTGATTTGTAAAAAAAAGACACTCTTGCATTCATATCAATTCTGACAAAAGTTGTATTGTGATTATAGCACAAACATGGTCTGTGGCTGTATTTAGTTCATCTTTACTGTTGCTTCATTACAGGTGGTCCTCTACTGACCTGCAGTTCTCTTGCAGAAGCCAAAATGCAGCCTCAGTCCCATAGAAACAAAGTGCATCAGTTAAGACCAAAAAGGCAACAGTCTCCAAGACAGGCAATGAATCATGTGATGTAGAAGTGACACCATCAAGTGACCTTGGAGACTGGAGGTCAATCCTGGAGGTCTGCAGACAACCAAGAGACCTGAAAGGGCCAAGAGGACATCCTGGAAGGACCTCTGCATAAAGAACAAGTACCAGAGAGGACCTTAGACTAACGCTGGAGGAGAGAGGGGTCAAACAGAGACTGTGGCCTATTGCTCGGACCTTGTATGGCATGCCTTTACTCCCAGGTCAGGTCATTCATAATTCACGTTGCAAAGACGCCTGGTCCAGCCAGCTATTGTCTACTGAGTTTACAGGTGATTTCATTACCATGCGATTCTTGTCATTCACACTTGGCTGTTAGGAATCAATGCTAAACCAGTACTTACTATGTTTGATAAATCAAATGTGTGATGTTCTGTTGTTTCTAAACCAATCAGATTAACTAAAAATGTCATGTATTTGGTGTGTCTAGAACCTAAGAATCGCCTACTAATGAAATCACCTGTAATAATTTTGGCTTTAATTCAATTCAGGTTAACTAATGCCACTATTCAACACACTTTGACTCACTGTAGATTATCAGTAAAGCGCTGATTTAAACACAGGAGACGTGTGAAAAGCCACTGCTGTTTATAATACAACAGTTCACAAGATACAACTCTTTGATTGTAGACAGCAGCATTTACAGGTGATTCGAGAAGGACAGATACCAACTTTATAAATGTTCTAGATGACAATTGTTTCAAAGGAATTGGTTTGTCTGAGGCTGGAACTGCAATCAGAAAATGTGCGAAAAAACATTGTTGCATAAAATCAAATTAAATTTTCTGAATGAAATGTGTCTTCTTCAATTAATGAGCTCTAACCCGAACACAGACCAAACAAACCTGAAAAGAGAAGAGTCACTGAAGTTCTTTAAATAACATGTCACATTATCGCACATTTCCATTACAATCACTTTACCACAATTGTGTTTATGATGAAATATGATATATAGCAGTTTGTTTTATGATAACTAATCTGTAATTCGGTAGATAGCAATAGAACAAATAAATCAGGTACCAAACAATTGGCGGTAATACAGCATTTTGAACAGTGTGGGATACACAATTCTTTCATCCATTGATTCTACAGATTGAGTAGGACTCGAAGGCAGACAAAGCAAATGATCACCAAGTGAGGGAAATAAAAGGGCAGGCTCACGTGCACTTGGAATAATTAATTTAGCTTCATGCACATTTGATGAGCATTTTTGTTAAAGCTATATAGCTTTATATCACTTGTATAGCATACTATGAGCAACTGGAACAATCGGCAGCATCCTTATCGCTATGGAAACAGGTCATCAGTGCTATAGTGTGCAATGACTGACGCTTCTTCGAACCACATCATTATGTGCTTAATCCATTAGCAGCTAAATTAATTAGTTGCCATTAGCACCTGAAGAGCTTTTATAAGGCCTGTTTCAAATGATTTTTTGCTTCTTGGACCTGCCAAACTCACAAATTTTCTGCCAGTGAAAAGAAAAAGCTTACCCACAATTTTATTTTACAATTGATTGACGTATGGAGTAAAAAAATTGAAATTGTAGCTTCTTTTTTTAAATAATTGATATAACCAGAATTACAGTAAATGTCAATGTGTCAGTCAGGTGTCTTCAGCTGTGGTACTTAAGTAAAAAAAGGCACAAATTATTTTCTGAAATGAATACAATTCCCCAGCAAAATACAATAACAAATTGAGTAATTACATCTGCAGACTGAAAGTCTATAGTTATGAAAATTGCTGTAAATGTTGTGAGAAATCAAAATCCAGAGAGATCGAATCATCAAAGGCTTCAAAGATGAATTGCTGATTGAATATTAAGATGAACACTCGCTGGTTTGTCAAAAATAATTTTTCCTTTTTAACCCAAGTGTGGTCAAATCAGAGAGGTTCAAACTGCTGGTCTCTCCTCTACTCTTATAGGTCAAACCATTCCTCACTTTGTTCGGTGTTCTGTTCTCTTCTGTTACCATGAGACACCTGTAGAGTAGATGCTGTCCAGCCATCTATCATCAGATTCTGGACAAATGGCTTTAGTGTCAGTGCCAGTGAGAGTTTACATTGGCCGTGCTACAGCAGCAAACTGCAGCTGTTTTTCACTGGACACCAGAAACCGCTGTGCCCCATTTGACTGCAAATCACTGATCTGAAGCGCCTGGCATAGTGCGCCTGAATTAGATGCAGTGAGACAAAATGTGATTTGAACTGAACCTAAACAAGTGAGTTATACTGCAACAAAGTCTGAAATAGTCAGCTGGAATCGTGGTCTTTTTAATATCAGATAGAGATGACCTCATCTGCATGGGAGTAAAGGCATGCCATACTATGAGGTAAGCCGCAATGACAGGCCCTTCTTGATCTCGTCCATACTGCCCACCCAAATGGCTATAGTATAGGTGAAGCATACAAAAATATTCTAAATACTTTTGGAGATATGGCAAATAACCATCGCTGCCTAATAGGGCCCTGCACGGGCCGTTACTTTCTTTGGTTGTGGTTCTTTGGCACATAAGCACTAGCTGATAACAACCCTTTGGCAGATGCAAATGGTACCATTCAAAGACCCTAAACATGGCAACAGTCTCCAGGAACAACAATAAATCATTTGAAGAGGAAGTCACATCATCAAGTGACTCTAGTGACTGCTGGGGGTCATTTCTTGGAGGTCCAGTTGACCTGCAAGACGTAACAGGACTTCAATAAAGGACTTGGGGGAGGGAAATTGTGTCAGAGTTGACCTGTTGTTCGCCCAGAGGGGAGGACAGGTGAATGAGGTCAAGAAGAGACTGTTGGCTGCTGCTGGGACCTTGTATGGCATGCCTTTACTCCCAGGTCAGGTCATTCATAATTCATGTTACAAAGACCACCAGTCCAGCCAACCACTGCATGCTTTGTTACATCAAGGCTCTGTTTGTATTCTACAATTCTTTCAGGTTCACTTCGAATTATTTTGGGCTTTTTTCTATACCTCATGCAGGTTTAGGCCTAGGCTACTGATGATAATTGATCGACTCACTTTGTAATAACGTAGAGACCGACAGTCATAAAGGGACACAGGCAGCTTCTGGAGTTGAGTGAAAAACAGTTGCATTTTTCCACAATGGCTCTCTGCGATTGTGGAATTGAGTCTGTCTGACAAACAGAAGCCATTACTTTTTGGTTCCTCACCAAGATGGCTAGATGGTCTAAATTTGAAGGGGAGGGGGCACATTGGATTAGTGTCATTACTTGTGATGGTCACAACCAGGAAGCCTTAAAAACAGAGCCAAAGTCCAGAAAAGAGTCTTGAAGCTGTGGCTGCTTATCAAAAAATTAACATGATAGGGAGGTCTCTTGCCCTACAGATAAGAGGCTCTTAGGGGGAACTGTTGCACCTTGTTGCAAAAATGTCTAGAACTCTGAAAGACAGTTTTTATGAAATTCTTTGGCCAAATACACCGAATGGTGTCAGGCCCCTGTATGACCTAAATGGTGTTAAAATAAAAGACTTGACTTTACTTGATTTGTCTGACAGCTCTTGTCACCCTCTTTTAGCACACATACTTTACAGCTGTTCCATTGACTATACGTAAACACAATGTTGAAATTTCGTTGCACAAAATTGACAATTTGTTAACAATGTTACTATGATGTCGCATGCTGGCGTCATATCGACATTGCTTCAATGTTTCACAATGGTGCAACAATGTAATTTACACCAACCGAATGACGTTGTCACAATGTTGCAGCAACGTAGATGTGCGCAATCGGTATATCGATTAATGATGATGTGACAAATTGTGTCATACCTTCCATTAGTTTCAATAGCACTTTGACGGAGGGCGAATTCTTGTTGGTGATTGACAAACCAAAGGGTCATGATTGTGTTTGATTATGTGAACTAATCAAACAGCCTCTGTGGTTTTCACTCTGAAAGTGTGATAATGACAAACTACCAGCTATACGAGAGAGCAACTTTTACTGTTATGATCTTCTCTGTCACCATAGACAAAGAAGCTGCAACCGATAATAACGAAAGTACATTATTTTTTGGTGACACTTAGTAATAACTCATAAAACGCTGAAACTACAACTTTTGCTGTCCAGGTGGCTACAAGAAAAGGATATTAGTTCATCACGTATTAATGCACAAAAATGTCAGCTCAAGGTTAGGCAATTTGTTTTGAGTTCAAAGTTGGCAGGCAGCTGTTTATTAATTTAAAGACCCATTTTTTGTCACACTCCTCAACTTTCTTACTTCAAATGTATTTTTCTAGTCCAGCAATAAAATTCTATACATTTTTTGTTGCGAAACTGTCATGGAACACCAATATAATTGGAAACTGCAGTATGCAGGTCAGACTCAGTATTTGTCATTAAACTGCTCAATGCCACACTAAATTTAATGCTTGGCACACAAAGTAAATTCAACTTATTCCTGTCATGGATAGTAATTATCTGAATGCTCACACTTTATGGTCACACCTTCATTCTGTCATAGTATAGTCGGTACTGTGATTTTTACACCTTTCCGGAGAGAATCACCCCTCTGAATTAGTAATTCGACCAAAAAGGCAACAGTCTCCTGGACCGGCAATGAATCATTTGATGTAGGAGTGACACCATCAGGTGACCCTGGGGACCAGATGTGAATCCTGGAGGTCTGAAGACAACCCAGAGACCTGAAAGGGCCAAGAGGACATCCTAGAAGGACCTCTGAATAAAGAACAAGTACCAGCGAGGACCTTAGGCTAACCCTGGAGGAAAAGAGGGTCAAAAAGAGATCGTTGGCTGCTGATGGGACCTTGTATGGCACCACTTGAATTGATTTAGCTTCTTCTTGGGGAAGGCAGGGTGTACTATAGAGAACCTGGCAATTGCCTCTGATCATTGAGCAGCATAGGTTGGGCAAGGAAACTGATGGCTGCTGCTGGGATCTTATATGGCATGACTTTACTCCCCATCAGCTATTGTCTTCTTTGTTGCAACCGAGCGTTCCATTTTTCCTTCGGCTCTTCCCATCATACTTTTAAAATTTTGACTTTTTAACACAATTCAGGATTACAAGCTCTTCCGGGCACACTATGACTCACGGAGAACAGCTGCAGTTTATAATACAACAGTTCACACAATACAGCTCTTTGATTGTAGACCGCAGCACAGATACATTTACTGGTCATTTAATCAGGACAGAATTAATACCAAAGTTTATAAATGTTCAGGACGGCAATTGTCTTGCGGAATTGGTTGAGGAGAGGTTGACTGAGGCAGGAACTGCAACCTGGAAATAAACATGCACAAAAAGTTGCATAAGTTAATAAAATAATTTTTAGATTGTTTGTTTCTGAATTAAATAAGTCTTTTTCAACCTCTGAAAATAATGGTCTAAGACCTCTGAAAATAATGGTCTAAGACCCCAGCCATTGATCAAACTAACTTGGAAAGACATACCACATCACTGGCACAAGCTTTATCTCCAAATCACCAGTGATTTTAATTGTTGATCAATTAACATTTTGTGCCAATTGTGAATATTCATATCCAACAATTTCACAATTGCTTTAGTTCTACGTAACTGTATTGACTTAAATTATAGATTGATTCATCATTAACAAACATATCAAAAAATACTGCACATTTTCATTACATTCATTATACCACATTGGTGTTTGTAATGAAATATGATATATCACTTGGTTATATGACAACAACTAATCTGTTATTTGGTAGTTATCCATAGAGCAAATAAATCAGATACCAAACTATTGATGGTAATACAGTATTTTGAACAAAATGCACAATTCTTTCAACAATAGATTCCACAGATTGAGTAGAACTCGATCGTGGACAAAATCAAATGATCACTGATAGTCTAGTCATTATGTGAAATGACCTAGAACAAATTGCAACACAAATGGTTCCAGTGGCATTTGGTCCCTAAGTATGTCAAGAAAGACATACTAAAAGTCCTGGAAAATCCATGTGGTGGAACACCCCAAATTAGCCATAAATCCAAGATGGCCGCCATAAAAATCATGTTTTTTGCAAATAACTCAGAAACTATTAGATATAGACCCCATATGTGTATGAAACTTGAATATAAACTTAGGTATTACAGACATTTTGACACTATTCCCATGTCTCTATCTCTAATAGTTCTCAAGATATAGCATATTTGAATATCTCTGATTTTGCAAAAAATGCTGTAAATCGCCAAAAATGTCATATATGAGTCTTGATTCTGAATACTTGGAAGTAAGACTTTTACCTTACCTATTACAGATACAAAAGGAATAACTTTTGTTTAATTTAAGACCCCAATCATGTCTCTACCTCTCTTCAATCCCCTGTTCCCTCGAAATTCCTTTTATTTTGCTAAAATTGGCATTTTATGTGAAGGAAAGTGCTCATTTTGGGTCTGAAATGTATGAAATATTGTGGGTATGGAATTAAGCCTATTCTGAGTTACTGCATGTGTAATGCTAGACATTATTAAACTAAAATCATTAAAGAATCACACAAAGAATCTGACAAAGTTTTCCGAACCATATATTATCATCGATTTACGTCACAAGCCTCAATCAGCGCCCAGGATCAAAAGTTTACAGGCAATTTATGAAGCAACCGTTTACTTCTCTGAGACGTATGGTATATCATTTTAAAGCTCTGAGAGAGATCTATCTATCCATTTGAGAATCACACCTGTAACCAGTGACGTAGTTGAGGCAGGACCATTAAAGACTGAGGCATCAGCCTCCAAGACCGAGACCATCTAAGTGTAGCCTCAAAGCCGGCCTCGAGGACCTTCAACACTGGCCCAAAGACACCTGAGACCGAGGTAATACCAAGGATTTGGAACCGAGATGGAGCCAAGGCTGAGGCCATCAAAATATGGCTCCGAGGCCGGCCTTGAGACATTCAACTGAGACTCTAATCCTTACGTAAGTGCGAAATTGTGAAATTGGCCTAATTTGCATTACATGAGTGAAGGCCTGTTCATTGGCTAGCTTTTTATAGGTGACAAAATTAGGAGTATAAAAATAATAATAAATTTTGCATTTAGATGTCTAAATTACACTGGTCTACAAATTTTTGGAGTCGGTCTGCTTCCGGGATAAAAGTGGCTAAATCTCATTTATATTGATAAGATGAACTGAAAATCAGTTGAAACTTGTTCTGGTTAGCTAATGCATTGAAGATATACCATGACCTTGAAATACATGAAAATCGCATCTATTTATTCAATAGATTTAGGCATTTTTGCTCTAAAATGATATTTATGTTATGAAAAATTTATGTTGCAATTATCTATCTGTCAAGCACTGTTAAGAAATAATATCTTAAGACATCAGGTGATTGAAAGTCATTTGAAAAAAAAGCTAAAGCATCACTTAAACCCGCAAAGATCCCCTTATTTTGTATCTGAGCGACCCTTTTTGGCCCGTCTGTTATATTTAGCAACTGAGTCATCCCTGACAACATTCCAACAGTAGTCAGTTAGCATGGATGGATTCCACTTTCCCTGATGCCTTTTCTTCATAATTCTTGGAATTGTTCAATCTGTTCATCACTTACTTCTCCACAGTTCAAAGGAAAGAAATCCAGAACGCAAAAATTGTATCTTCATCACTTGACATATTGAAGCCAAGAGCTCTGTCAGAATTCAGAAGGTGTTTATTATCAGTTTCCTTTTAATTATCTGCCTTGCAGTTTCCAAACAACTGGTACTACTGACTGAAAAGCTTTGCTTGACTTCTTTTCTCTTCAACATGGTGTTGATTGCTCCGGGCCAACTGAATCCTTGTTATTATCATGATAATCAGCTGTGTCAGAAGTGTACATGATTCTAAAGGGACAGGAATTCGTCTCCATGTAGGTCAGGGCACAGAGCTGATAGAATTAGTACTTGGATAATAATCCACTGTCTATTTCTTTGCTGTTACTATTCCATATTGCAACTGGAATCATAAAAAAGTAGCAGCAACTGTAACAACCGTGATATGTTGGTTCTCGCCAAACCATTGAGATTTCAACATTGTTCAAAGGGCATAGGTTTACATTTCTTGTTGAGCCTCTTCTGAAGATTAATTGCACTTGTCTTACAACAATAGTGGGAGCCCAAAATTGGGTCCTGAACTCCAGCTTTGCAACCAAAGCAATTAATTATGCCTTTCTAACCACTGTAGTTAAATGTTGCACTTTTGTGAAGAAAACGTCATTTCACCACAAATGTAATAGAAGTTTTCTTGGTTGTTTATACAAATTCCAGGAATGTTTTTTTATCACTAAATAGAAAAAGTGATGAAGTTGAGTAGAGATATCTGACAAATGTGATCTTAGAAGCCATTACATGCAGCTTGTGATGCAAAAGTAATTTGATGCTCCCGTTCATGGAATTAGTCTACATACATACATTTTGTGCACCTCCAAGAGTGAAATTCCAAAAAAAAAAAAAAATTCTGTGTCAAAACTCAAAAACATATTAAAGATGCATGTATTGGAATGTGCAGACAGGCTTTAGGATAGAAATGGTTGCTTGTGGATGCACTGTGCTTTCTGATATACTGACGTTTTTGCCTAATTTTGCATAAATTTCATAATTTGGCACTATACTGTATCTTGGAAACTAGAGCCAATCTGCACTTTTGACTTACCATTTCCTTATTAGTGACCTAATACAAGAAAAGTTTCACTACTTTTGTTCCGGAAGCATTTTCCTTGTAGACCAGTGTTACACCTTTATGATTTACTCAGCTCATTTGGAGAGGCAATGTTATGAAATTTTGATAAAAATACAAAAACTGAGCAAATGACAGATTTTGAACATTTTTTTGGAATTTTTGGTTCTCAAAAATGAATGGCAATGGATAAATTTATTAACTTAAACAATTGTTAAATATATATATGAGAATGTTTCATATGATTGCCTTGCACACACACATTTGTCATATGACCATGTTCAAATTGAAGATACTTCGAGAAATAAAGGTAAAAATTCCAAAGAAATAGCACAAGTCTCCAATCACGTTTCAGTCAATTTTTGACATTGTTTAATAAAATTCAGTGACATGTGGTGAGATACATTTGCATGAAAATATTTATAAATACAATGAATTAGGACTTCATGGCAGAAAAGCTGGTGGAAGTTGAGGGTCTGCTGCTGTGCAGCTTATTTTTTTCAGATTGTAAATTCCTTTCCATTTGCATTCTTCGAGCTATATTTGGAAATATTTCAACCACAAGCGGAAGTACGTGTCATTGATAGAAATGGTATATCAGTGCTTGTTGATCGATTTAATTCATCCATATACTAACATTCGACAAGTCCAAGAAATGCCCTGGACATGTTTTTGATATATTTGTCACAGATTCTATCAAATTTGACAGTTGACTCTGCAAAACATTTCTTCAAAATTTACAGTTATTGTCAGGTGTTGTTAGTTCTAAAACTTGCAGATTCTTATATTTTTTTATCTCAAGTCTAACTGCTAAAAGCACACATAGTAACAAATAACGTATAACAGTTTGTGATCACTGCTATGGTTGTATTATCATTGGAACTAGCATAGTACCCGTGAAAGGGGAATAAGAAAAGATGATGGAGAAATTGTGATTGAAGAAAACATACATTTTGTGATGACATGAGAAACATAGCATGCAGGAGTGAGAGCTTGAGGTAAAACAGAGACAATATGAAATAGGAAATATTGGAGAATATTGATGGTCGTGCAGAAATGACTAATAAGTTTCCTGGTATAATATGAACAGTTTGAGAAACCACAGGCACTTATGGTTGTTGTAAGACTTGAAATAATGTTAAATTGTAGTTGTGGGCAATCAGTAGTTTGTTTGGAGTAGCGTAGAACATCCATGAATTTATGGTATGATTATAAGTTGAAAGGAGCCTATTAGTCCCATTAGAAATGTGAAGTTAATACTTTTCACCATACAGTGGATAGGATAGATACTGTGTATGTAATGAATAGCACTTAGCATATCTTCATTTATATTTTGTAAAAAGTCTGTGGAAGTGTGTGATTGAAAATGTGGGTTTTCATTATTAAAAATAGGTGAACATAAACTGTTGATGCTAAGGAATGAAATGTACATGATGTTGAAGAATTGTGAGATATGACATTGCTCAGTATTTTATTGTAGAGGGCAGAAGTATCTAAAAATATGTTGAGGTCAATGACACACTAATAGCAGATGCCACAGAAACTTCTTCACACACTTGGTATACACTGTGTACCGTTTGCTCTATGCGAAGCGACCCAGTTAAGGCTCGGGTTTGGCTTCAGTCAACGCTTTAGACAGTTTAACAGATGTTTTTTGTGCCTTAAGTGAAACTACATCTTTCAGGCAAATTCAATCAAATGTTAATATAGCCAGTATGCTAGATTATATTCTCACCTATATAGTGCATATTTTTATATATCAAAATATTTTTTGTTGTCAAAGATTACGTGATTCTAATAAGAGGGACTTTGGAACAACTGGACTATTTTGTGCGTTTTTGGATAAAATTGGGTACTTATACTATGTTTGAGACTGAAATATTCTCCAATGTGCTTCACTATGCTGGTATGAATATATTTGTAATGTATCCGGAAGCTTGCTATGAAAAAATTCTACTGAAACATAGTTTTTTAGTTTAGGTTTGGCTTAGAACTTACAGGTTTGGCTTTTTTGAACGCTGGTCTTGTAAATATGTAGGGGTTTCATACTTATAATTTTTTGGTTTGGCGTGCCAATATAACTGACCTCTTTTGTTGCATTTAGCAATATGTACAAAAGCAGAAAAGCTAGATGCGGCCAACATTTTCAATCATTGGCAGGATGGATGGACATGAAAGAGGAAAAGCCCGTGGAAATGCAGCTGAACATCAGTGCAGAGTTTGTGGACTAAAATTTTACACAAAGACAGCAAGTACAACATAAATTTTCACGAAACGGAATTTGTCAGTTTTTTCCTGTACCTCAAAATAAAATCTGTATGTATGGTACAGTCAATCTTTTTACCCTTACCAATTAACATAGTTTCCACCACATAACTTTGGGTATAGGCTACGGTTTATCATGTAAAATTTGGAAATCATACAGTCATCGCTGTATCAATTCTCATTTGAAACATGTATTACTATACCTTAGGATGATTACAATAACACAATTAATCCCTGTACCATAATTTCAGCCCAAATACCACCAAATGAATAAATTTATTAATGCCAATGAGCATTAAATATCACTAATCATCATCTTCAATTATAGGTAGTAAGTCCGCTGATTCTATGTAACATTAAACATGCATTTACAGATCATAAACTGATAGATTTAAAGTGCATGCACTTCCAATCAACAGAATTGCTTGTTTTCCATAATTTTAGTGAGTTTAGTTGATTGTGAAGCCTTAAACTACTTAAGGAGAGCCCTGCATTTCTTGATTTGTACACAATAACAATACTTTTTCACAGCATGAAAAGCTCTATGTTTACATTTTTGAAAGAATTCATCTTCATATATTGAGCTTCGAATGACAGTTAAGTAAAATTGGTTGTATGGATAGGTTTAATATTACTCTTATCTTTCTTTTGGACAGCATTTTATTCGAGCGACATACAGGCTTTATAACTAACTGCGATTATACAGCTGCATGTAATTTCACAAGCGATAAGTATCACAAAATACAGCATGTATTATCATATTTTATCAAAATTTTCAAGACATGCCTGCTGCAGTATTGTCATTAGTTATCAAACAAATGTAAAAGATCATTCAAATTTCACAACTGCATTAAGATCATTCAAATTCCACAAGTGCATTAAAGTTGCCCTGAATGATAGAACCCTTCGCTGAATATTGGCGGTTTCATATGTAGTATAATATAAACTTATGACGAAAAATATTTTTGACTAATTTGCTTAAGTATCTCTTTGATAACATAAATTATTTAGTTATTTTATGTAAATTTTCAAGATAGTTTCTCCATCCTCCAGCACAGCCATTGTTGATGACGTCACAATGGCCATTGTTATAATATATAGCTATGAGTTAACTAATTCTAACAATGGTGATGACGTCACAAAGTTGATTGCACTCAAGCCTAGCATTTTTTCCGTGCGTACCCGAAATAAAATCTAGGGGTCATTTAGGATATGTTGGGGCTTAATTCATCAAGAAAAATTAATTCCAGAGCAAAGAAAATTTACATGCTAAGCTGTATAAGCATAATACGCCAGAAAATGTGAAAATTGGAAAAAGTTTTGGTGGAAGTCTGACCTATCATTCAGAGCAACTTTAATCACCATAAGTGAGAAAATCATCCCTAGCAAGGCACATAAGAGAGAAGCATGACCCGCAAGAACATCTGTGCGAAGTGTGTGCTCCAAGTTCTCAAGCCAGCGCCTTCTGACATTTCATTCAAGAAGGCCCATAGAAAGATGCAGTTGGAGTTTCAAGCCTAACTGAGTTCCATTTTCCTGCCCACTTTGAAACTTTGAAACTGAGTTAAACAACCACTAATGACAACAATACCAGCCGACACGCTGTACAGGAAAAAACTGACAAATTCTGTTTTGTGCACATATTTGTTATACTTGCTGTCTTCATGAAAAATTTTAATCCACAAACTCTGCACTCATGTTCAGCTGCATTTCCATGGGCTTCTCCTCTTTCATGTCCATCCATCCTGCCCATGATTAAAAATGTTGGCCGCATCTATATATTCTGCACCATACATCATATGTATTACAGCCGAGTCATGTGACCACATGCTCACCATTGACAGACTTTAATTGGGTCTGACACCTTCTGTTCATTTCATGTTGATTTTTCACCTTTTTATCCAAATACCAACAACTTGCACTGCCTTCTCGATATGTTTCTATTACAGTTTGTTCTTCCATTCAGCTCTCTTTCCCACTGTGGTTGCCATCCCATAATAGTCTTACATTTGTTTACTATCCTACTGCAGACAAATTCCAGCCTCATGCACATGGCTATATTGCCATCTTGGGTCAATCGAAGCACATAGCCTTAATAATCAGACTATAGACAAGTTGCTTATCATTTTCAATTGTATATATATCTATCAAAACTATATCAATTGCTCTTTACGTTTTATACGCAGTCCACATTCACAATTCCCTCTCAACTCTCAACCAGTTTTGGCAGGCCTGATCAGCTGTTTACTTCAGTCAATAGTACAAAAGTATACTTTATATGTACATGCATAGACTAGGTTTACCTTGCATACTTCATACAAACTTTTATTATTGCAGGCCCTTATTGCTATTCAAAGCCACAGCCTTCACCTAATCTTCCCTCTCCTTCTTCTTGTAAAATCATTTCAAAATCGCTATTTTCCTTCCTTTTTAATTATCGGTTTCTGTGCTTTCAATGGGCTTTGCTAGTTTGTACATATTACTGAATGCAGCAAAAGAGGTCAGTTATATAAGCAGGCCAAACCAAAAAATTATAAGTATGAAACCCCTACATATTTACAAGACCTGCGTTCAAAAAAGCCAAACCTGTAAGTTCTAAGCCAAACCTAAACTAAAACACTATGTTTCAGTAGAATTTTTTTCATAACAAGCTTCCGGATACATTATAAATATATCCATACCAGCATAGTGAAGCACATTGGAGAATATTTCAGTCTCAAACATAGTATAAGTACCCAATTTTATCCAAAAACGCACAAAATAGTCCAGTTGTTCCAAAGTCCCTCTTATTAGAATCACGTAATCTTTGACAACAAAAAATATTTTGATATATAAAAATATGCACTGTATAGGTGAGAATATAATCTAGCATACTGGCTATATTAACATTTGATTGAATTTGCCTGAAAGATGTAGTTTCACTTAAGGCACAAAAAACATCTGTTAAACTGTCTAAAGCGTTGACTGAAGCCAAACCCGAGCCTTAACTGGGTCGCTTCGCATAGAGCAAACGGTACACAGTGTATAGCAGAGTGACTGACACTGTGCTGCCCTCTGGCATAGCAAACTTTGTGGGGTGGAATATTTCTGAGCCATTTGCATAGTTCAGTGAAGGAGGCTGTTGTTCCAAGTTTGGTGATGATTGAGACAGGAATGGAAGAGAAATAAGATAAACAACAGAATTAAAGAGATGTGCAGTTATGTGATAGATTTGTCACATGACTTTGGAAAAGGCTACCACTAGTTTTGTGTTTCTTAAAAATATGCAAATACGTACTATAAAAGAGAAAAATACTTTGCATGCCAGAAAATTATCAAAATAAGTGATATGTACAAGGTCAACTATTGCTTTGGCATCATATCTGCGTGTTATTTGCAAAACGGCTCTTCTTCTGCAATCTACAAATTCGAATTTCATACGCTTGTATTGTCTATAGGGTATTATTGCTATTCATGCGTGTGATTTCAACACAGAAACTGGTGACGTGCCTCACTTTGTGCTTGAAACTCATAGGCCTAATATAGCCCAGTTTGAGACAAACAGCTTCTACCAAGCAGATAATTCTGCTCTGGATCTAATTACGGCATTGTTGGCAAAAAATTGACATCTAAAAGTCTTAAAACTACTGATGAAACTGCTCCAACTAAATAATATTACTTTTATTGAAACCAAGTGGTTCTGTTCGTCTATGGATAGCTAGCCCTTTACTTCTGACTATTACCATATTTCGTAGTTCCGTAGCATAATGGTTAGCATGTCTGCCTTGTGTGCAGTGGATCCGGGTTCAAAACCCGCTCTGGTCAGACTCCAGAGGTTATGACTATGATCACCATAATGATTAATATGATTGTCGTTAAGTGTGGTGAGCGCCGGTGAGCAGATTTATCTGGAATGGGCGCTATATAAAATCATGCTATATATTAAACATTTTCATTTTGTTATGTGGTCCCTTCAATTCCTTGCCTTCTACACTTGTCTGTTTGTTATTAATAATATTTGTCATATTTTGATGGCCTTAGCCTTGGCTCAGTCTCAGTGCCAAATCCTTAGCTTGCCTCGGTCTTGGTCTTGGAGGCTGATGCCTCAGTTTCTAATGGTCCGGCCTCAATTACATCACTGGTTACAGGTGTGATTCTCACATGGATAGATAGATCTATCTGAGAGCTTTAAAATGATATGCCATACATCTCAGAGAATTCAACAGTTGCTTCATAAATTGCCGGTAAACTTTTGTTCCTGGGCGCTGATTGACGCTTGTGACGTAAATCGATGATAATAATAATAATAATAATAATAATAGTAATTTATATAGCGCCTCTTCCAGTAAACTGCTCAGAAGCGCATTGGTAGATTATTTGTAGAATGTTTTAAATAAGTGGGTTTTTAGGCTTTTCTTGAAGCACTCAAGAGTCTCTGTTGTGCGAACATTTTGTGGTAGCTTGTTCCAGAGTTTTGGTGCTGTAAACGAGAAAGCTCGATCTGCAAATTTGTTTTGACTGTTTGCAGCTGGCTCTTTTAACAAGAGTTTACTGTTACTTCTCAGGTTATGGTCTCGACTCGGTTTAAGCTGGACCAATTGCTGAATGTAGTGGGGTGCTTGACCGTTTAAGGCCTTCCAAGTTGTTGTAATCAGCTTAAACTGTATTCTAGCAGGAATGGGCAGCCAATGAAGTTGCTTTCTGTGTGATCCCACACTATCATGCTGTTTCAATCTCTCTATGAGTCGAACTGCTGAGTTTTGGGCCACCTGAAGTTTGTTCACTAAATATTGAGAGATGCCATACAAAAGGCCGTTCCCGTAGTCAAGGTGAGGTGTGACCAGGGCATTTACCACAGTTTTAACTGTATCTTTGCTCATAGACTTTCGAAGTTTTGAAATGTTTCGAAGATTAAAGTAGGCATTTCGGCACATTTCGTTCACTTGCTTCTCCATTGTCATGTTTTTGTCAAAGGTCACCCCTAAGTTCCTGACATTCTCTGCTGTTTTGATTGAAACATCTTCGACATTGATTGATGAAACTTGTAACTTATTTAGTTGGTGGGATGTGCCAATCATGAGAAGTTCTGTTTTTTTCACCATTATTGCACAGTTTGTTTTCATGAAGAAATGTTCTGATTTCGGTTATGCATTTCTCCATTTTCTTAATTGCATTCTCTTGATCTATGAAGGTTGGTTTGAAAGATAAGATGAGCTGCTCATCATCAGCATACTTTTGGTCTTCTACCAATAATAATGTATGGTTTGGAAAAATTTGTCTATTTCAGAATCTCTGTGTGATTCTTCAGTGGTTTTAGTTTAATAATGTCTAGCATTACACATGCAGTAACTCAGAATAGGCTTAATTCCATACCCACAATATTTCATACATTTCAGACCCAAAATGAGCACTTTCCTTCACATAAAATGCCAATTTTAGCAAAATAAATGGAATTTCGAGGGAACACTTCCAAATGCAAAATATGGCACAATAGGGGGATTGAAGAGATTTAGAGACATGATTGGGGTCTTAAATTAAACAAAAGTTATTCCTTTTGTATCTTTAATAGGTAAGGTAAAAAGTCGTACTTCAAGTATTCAGAATCAAGACTCATAAATGACATTTTTGGCGATTTACAGCTTTTTTTGCAAAATCAGAGATATTCAAATGTGCTATATCTTGAGAACTATTAGAGATAGAGACATGGGAATAGTGTCAAAATGTCCGTAATACCCAAGTTTATATTCAAGTTTCATACACATAATTATGGGGTCTATATCTAATAGTTTCTGAGTTATTTGCAAAAAACATGATTTTTATGGTGGCCATCTTGGATTTATGGCTAATTTGGGGTGTTCCACCACACGGATTTTCCAGGACTTTTAGCTTGTCTTTCTTGACATATTTAGGGACCAAATGCCACTGGAACCATTTGTGTTGCAATTTGAACCGGGTTAGACCCAATATTTTCATATAATGACTAGACTATGAGAGAGGGAAATAAAAGGGCAGACTTGTGTGCAATTGGATTGCTTCATGCACATTTGATGAGCATTTTTGTTAAACCAAGTTTATTAATTATCATTTGTATAACAACTGAAACAATTGTCAGCATCCTTATTGCCATGGAAACACAGGTTGCCAAGTCATTGCCACAGAGTACAATGACTGACGCTTCTTCGAATCACATCATTATGTGCTTAATCCATTAGCAGCTAAATTAATTAGTTGTCATTTGCACCTGATGAGTTGTTATTTCACTGTCAAGAGCTATTATATCTGAGGCGAGGTAGAATAAATTTTTTGATTCTCAGACCTACTGACCCAAAGACTTTCTGTCAACTCAAAAAAACGTACCAATAATCTTATTTGATTGATTGACACCTGTAAAAAAATTGAGGCTTCAGCTTTTTGTGGCACTGATTCTATGACCTTTCAAAAAGTGCTTCAAGAAGAGCAAAGAAGCTAAGATCAATATTAACAGGCCTCAATGTGATGCTTAGCACTGCAAAGAGGTCTCAGTCTTGAAAGAGAGTATCTTGATTGGTCCTATTTTCCCAACTTAAATTTCACAAGAATTTCTATTCATAAATTTATTTGTATAAACAAGGCATAAGTTGCCGATTAAGATGACTAATTGACAGGGAGCATAATTAGATAAATGGCAATGTGTCAAATGTCTTTTGGCAGTGGTACTTAAGCTGTCGGAAATTGTGTAAAAAAACACCAATTATTTTCTGAAATTACGATAAGGAGCTATTACATGACTCAGCCACATACAATAACATTTCCTCTAAAAATATCACCTGAAGGATTTCAGTCTAATAATGAAAAATATTCGATTTAATTCATTGAACACATCTATGTATGCACGGGGAAACACATTCACGCAAAAGGCAATGGTTTTGAAGAAAAATTACTAATTTCAGGAATTCTCTTAGAAGTAGACTTGTGATACACTGGAATCAATGAACTTGGCTGTACGTGACGTGTGGTAGAAAGCTACTCATGTATGTCCAATGTTCATTCAATTTTATGTGTATATTGGAGCTGAGAAGAAAATAGCATTTCTGTTGGTTTTTCCAGTTTATTTCAGTATATATTGCAAAGGTATAAACAAAACAAAACTGCGATAATTCGTATATCACAACTTTGGAGTAATTTGTGTAATCCCTGTCAATCATGAAGTAAACGTGCTTGTTTGATTGGTCAGAAATCATTGGTGGGCAGGGCAACTCATACCATTCATGAACAAGGATTTTCTTCGATTGCACTTGAGCATACCAGATCGAATTTTTTAAATGTTCAATCAGCTCCGCATATTCTTGATTGTATAGACAAGTTGTGTAGACTGCTTGTATAGATAGATAGATAGATAGAGATAGAGAGATAGATAGATAGAGATAGAGAGATAGAGAGATAGATAGATAGATAGATAGATAGATAGATAGATAGATAGATAGATAGATAGATAGATAGATAGATAGATAGATGGAAGGATGGATGGATGGATGGATTGGTTGATGGATGGATGTATGGATAGATAGATAGACAGATAGATAGATAGATTTATTGATTGATTGATTGATTGATTGATTGTTTTACTGATTGATTGAATTATAGATAATTAGATAGATAGATAGATAGATAATACCTAAACAGTTAGATGATTAGATTGACAGACAAAATAATCTATTGATCTATAAAATAATGAAAACCTAATTTTGGCTCACGCATGTGACAGTACGTTTACCGAAGCGTCTTGTGGTATATCAGAATCAGCATGCTCAAAAATTAATATGCTGTGAAATGTGGTCAATTGGGATCACTTGATAATATCATTGGCATGACCCATATAGGTATTATTGTAGACAGCTTATTTCCAGTATTCCACTGTTTCTGATCGTTTTTGACATGTTTCATGGTCAGCTTTCTCTCTTTTCTTTTTCTGTCAGTAATCTTTCATGCCTGAGCAGGCCTAATTTTGTATCTACCACACGTCATCTGTGCACCATACATCACGATCTTAAATATGCTTTTCTTAATAAATCATCTTTGAATTATTTTTTCAGCACCAAGACTTTGCAGGAACATTTCCTGATACAATGCCCACCAATTGATACGCAAATATGCACATTTAACAGATTAGTTCGTGGACAGTCATCAAAAGCTATGGAAATACAATTTTGCCAGATTTCAATCTCCATAAGTCGACTTCAACGCGAATTCATGTAAATACAAGGATGGGACCCTAGTGTGACTAAAATCAGTAAGGTTCCAACTGCTGGTCTCTAATACACTGTAGGTAAAGTCATTTTTCACTTTGTTTGGTGTTCTGTTCTCTCCTGTTACCATGAGGCACCTGTAGAATAGATGGTGTCGGTCTATCTATTACTGCATTCTGGACAAATGGCTTTAGTGTCAAAGCCAGTGAGAGTTTACATTGGCAACACTACTGCAGTGAACTACAGCTGGTTTTCACTGGACACTAGAAACCACCTGTGCTCCATCAGACTGCAAAATCACTCCTGAATCTAAATGACACATACATTGAGACAAAATTATTTGAGGTACATGAACCTAATGGGGTTGCAGACAACAGTTACTCAGTAAGCTATGTTTTAACAAAGCTAAATTAGCTAGCTGGATTTGTGGTCTTTCTAACATAAAATACAGATGACCTGACCTGGGAGTAAAGGCGTGCCATACAAGGTCAACCGCAGACAATGTTGTTCAGCCTCTTCTCGATCTCGTCTATCCTGCCCATCTGAACGGCTACAGGTGAAGTATAGATAACACTTCAAATAAACTGTCCCTGTCTAAGTACTTGGCACTCGGCATGTGTGCGTACTGTGTACGCATCATCAAGTGACCTTAGTGACTACTGGGGCAGTGCTGGGGGTCATTTCTTGGAGGTCCAGTTGACCTGCAAGACCTAAGAGGACTCCAATAAAGGAATTTGGGGGAAAATTGTGTCAGAGTTGACCTGTTGTTAGCCCAGAGGGGAGGACAGGTGAATGAGGTCCAAAAGTGATTGTTGGCTGCTGCTGGGACCTTGTATGGCATGCCTTTACTCCCAGGTCAGGTCATTCATAATTCATATTACAAAGCCCACTAGTCCAGCCAACCACTGCACGTTTTATTACATCAAGGCTCCTTTCTGCCTTGAATCATTTTGGGCTTTTTTCTATACCTCATGCAGACTTAGGCCTAGTGATAATGATTGCTCGACTCACTTTGTAATCAAGAAGTGACCGACAGTCAAAAAGCAACACAGGTGGCTTCTGGAGAGGAGTGAAAAACAGCAGCAGTTTTCCACAATGGCACTCTGGGATTGTGGCATTCAGTCAGTCCAAGAAACAGAAGCCATGATTGCTCCCTTGGTTCCAAAACAAGATTGCCAATTACTCTGCATTTAAAGGGAGCACATTGGATAAGTGTCATTAGTTTTGAAAGCCACCACCATGAAACCCAGAAAAAGAGTCTGAGTAGAGACAACCTTAAAATTTAAACAGAGCAGAAGTCCTGAACAGTCTTGAAGCTGTGTGTCCAGAACATAGTCTTGAAGCTGTGTGTGCTTATGAAATATTTTATGTGTGTTTCTATTAAATAGGTAGGTGTCTTACCCAAAAGATGGGGTAAGAGGCGCTATGGGTGAAATTTGCACCTTTCGGCAAAAATGTCCATAACTCTGATGATATAGAAATTTTTTTCGCAACTTTTACACAGAGACAAATTAGGATTTTTTAACTGCGTAGGTCAAATGGCACCTTGAATTATGGGCAGTGACTTAACACTTATTTCTTACTATGTGAGAAGTCTGCTGACCTCCTGGCTCTTATAGTTCTGGTAGATGGTTACCTTTTTGGAAAATATGACACCTTTCGTCTGGAGGACAAAGGTTACACAACAGTGTTTGTAAGAGAACTGAAAGAAGAGGGCAGCAGGACAATGCTAGAGGAAATCATAGCTTTGTTGGATGGTCTTGCCTTTTTAGCAGGACAATGTCCAGGACAATGAATTCAGTATAACAACAGCAGAACTTCCGTTATAGTCAAGGATTGAATGTTGTCATATATCCTGTATAGTATACATTGTACTTTCCATGTCATAAGAACATTTCAGTGAATGAGTTACACCAATCACCAGTTTGGTCATATGTCCTCTGTAGTAGTTTTACCATCAAGAATCTGCAACCTTTTACACAGGATTTCATAATTGTATAAACACTGAGTCTGAGTGTGTTTTCTTTCTTGGACATGTATTCTATAGTGAAAAGTAAAAAAAGGTATGAGGCAATTTTCTCCAATGGCTGTAGAATTCAAGTCCCAGACAAAAAAAAATCACATTCAGGCTCACTGTCTACAATTACATTTGTAAAATAATTGGTATCATATCGCTGATGTTTCCAAACACCTGAATTGTTTGACCTTGAGGTGACATTTTTGTACATTCATCTCTTAGGAGCTGATAGATCTATCCTTATCTTGGAGGCACCTGGACAGTGATTGTGTCTGATTCTATGAAAAGCTTCCTCTTCATTTTGACTTATCAAACAGGGTCTATGGTTTTCATACTAGAAGGGTGGTTAAAACTGGTTATGACAAGCTGCTGTCTATAAGTTGACCGCAATTTTTGCCACCTGGGGTGCAAAATTCGCGAGCTCCTGTGAGTGGTCAACAGAATTTCGATCTCTGGAAGAAACCAGGACAGTGTGAAAGAAACCAGGACAGTTTCATCATTTAGTGATTGTCTAGTTTATTTCAAAAAACTCTGCAAGTGTCTAATCTGACTTTGGTAGGCTTCAATATTAAGCAGACAGCTGGTAAATACCAAAATAAGTTGGAACTATTTTCATCATGGAGGATGAATACATTGTAGCTCACATATATTGCCAGTATAGAGGGGGCTACTTGTGGCATGGACAAGACATTTTTCTGAGTTTAACACAGCTTTTATGAAATTGTGAATTATATTGTTGTCCTAGTTTATAAATCTCCATAAAGTAACAGAATAAATACAATTGAGCATTGTTGATATCACAAAGCAAAAACATTGGCTTTGTGTGGACACGTGAATAAGTGAGAATGCATTCTTTTTGGACCATTTCTGACCACAATTTAACATGCACTAAATGGCATAAGTAGATTGAATACCACCAAACTTTTGATGAGCAAAATCATTCAATTTCACAGGCAAAGTGTATGCTAAAGTTTCAAAACTTTCTCTTTGTCTCATGATTTCCAAACATTTTCATTCAAAGCAGTGGACTGGATATTTGCCAGCAACCATGCTTTGTAAAAGTAGTTTGGCGTAGTAATATGGACAGCTGTTGTGCGACCTGATCAGGTGATCTGTCCAAAACAGATCAAATTATTGTTGACCCAATTCGATTTCCAGGGACTGTCAGCATTCTGCTGCCACTTGACAGTCTCGAACAGAGACAGGACAAGCTGTAAACATCAAGTCTCACATAGTCCAACTTTCACAATGAAATAGTCTTCTCTGCCATCATAAATACTGAAGCTGCAACATATTGTAAAGAAAGTACATTCTTTTTTGGTGACACTCACTAATAACTCACAAAACGCTGAAACTACAACTTTTGCTGTCCAGGTGGCTTCAAGAAAAGGATATTATGATAATGGCTCAGCCATGAAATTCGCGCAGCGTTTACACCCCACAATTACCTACAAGAACATGTTATGTATGACATAAACGTGGGTCAGGTTCCACTCGACAATGACAAGGATCTGGCTTGAATATCTTGTTGAATATTGACAAAACATTTCATTTTTTCAACATTCTCGTATTTTAATTTCAAGACCAAATAAAGAAAAAAGTCTGATTCTGGGTGAAGCCAGTGCAGCTGTGCTAATTGAGGGAAACTAATTTTAATAAATTGCTGCACAAAAAAAGTGATAATGAAATTCACGACCCTTCAGACAAGGCTGTTTTCTCAGTCATCAGATTCATCACCACAATAAAAAAAAAATGAAGGGAATCACTGATCTTTACCGAAATTTCTGATATTCGAAGAATTCAGCCTCAAAGACAAAGAGACACTCGGGTAAACCAAAAATGACATTCAGGCTCTTAAAACATTCTTCTTTCAAAAATTTTCTATTTCATTTTACCACAAACCCTCTCACAGTGTATGAGGTATTTTACATGTTATGCCGAAGGAACATTTTCTCATTTCATTTCACCAAACACCACACTCATATTTCGATGAAATTCACATGTCATGCTGATTGCTGAAGGAACATTTTCTCATTTCAATTTCCCAAAACTACAATCATATTTAGATGAAATTCACATGTCATGCTGAAGGAACATTTTCTTGTTTCAATTTACCAAACACCACACTCATTTTAAGATGAAATTCACATGTTATGCCGAAGCAACATTGTCTCAATTTCCAAAAACCAAAATCATATGTCATGCTGGAGGAACATTTTCTAATTTCAATTTCCCAAAACTACAATCATATTTAGATGAAATTCACATGTCATGCTGAAGGAACATTTTCTCATTTCAATTTCCCAAAACTACAATCATATTTAGATGAAATTCACATGTCATGCTGAAGGAACATTTTCTTATTTAAATTTACCAAACACCACACTCATTTTACGATGAAATTCACATGTTATGCAGAAGCAACATTGTCTCAATTTTCAAAAACCACACTCATATTATGATGAAATTCACATGTCATGCTGGAGGAACATTTTCTCATTTTAATTTCCCAAAACTACAATCATATTTAGATGAAATTCACATGTCATGCTGAAGGAACATTTTCTTGTTTCAATTTACCAAACACCACACTCATTTTACGATGAAATTCACATGTTATGCAGAAGCAACATTGTCTCAATTTTCAAAAACCAAAATCATATTATGATGAAATTCACATGTCATGCTGGAGGAACATTTTCTCATTTCAATTTCCAAACGCAGCATTCACACTACGACGAAATTCACAAGTTGTGTCGAAGGAAGATTTTTTTTTTCTTAAATTTAAAAAACGCCAAATCCGGATCCCAGGTGTCAAAGATTCCCAAATTTTGAGAAGGACACCCAGATTTTGTCATTATTTTACTATACAGGGCTTTCTAGTCTTGAGTCAGTAGGTCAAAAGTTTTGAGGTGCTGTCAAAGTTATGTTTGCAGGTGGAGTCAGACTCCTCACCCACAAGAAAAAAAATAAATAATCAAACCAAACAAATTTAGAATTTAAATAACAAATATTTGTGTGAAATCTCTGAAGCAAAAAAATTGTGCAATTTTTTCCCCCATTCTGCTTTCTATTATTATAAAGCATGAGCAATAACGCAGATAAGTAGAGTTGGGAGTCGGAATTGAGACAGCAAGCAGTCAGAGTCACTTTTCATGAAGTTAAAGGAGTTGAAAGTCAGAGTCAGTAAACTTGATTCCCAACTTTGATTTTACAATGAAATAACAAGCTGTACATCCTGCATGTGACAAATGATGCCCAAAATATAAGGGAAGACCTCTTTCTCACTTTCTTCTGCAAGGATATTAAGATATATGTGTATCACCTGCAACAATAGATGCCCAATACTAAAACAAATGTTGCAATATCATTACAGTAAACAGCTGCAAATGTATTACAATTCATGCAGCAAGTCATATTCTGAAACAATAAAAACCTTCTTGAAAGTTAATTTAAGTTTCTTATCATTGACTGCAACAATAACAAAGATATATAATTTATAATAACATACGGTAATTAATACAAAATATTGCTTGATATTGTTCATTCCGATTTTAATGCATTTCCTTATCTGATAACTAACTGATGTCCTGATCATTTAGGCAGTTGCTGCCTGGTAGCATTTCAAAGTCTGAGCGACTTGGTCAATGGTCAGTGTAAGATTTCCCAGTGAGATCTTCTGATTTGGGATGGTCTTGTTTGCTGATACTGATGCATCTTTTGTCAAGTCCGGTTCGCAGACATGCGAGTTTCATGGTTATGTTATCGTAGCAGTCTGGCGGTTGGGAGATGGCGAGGTGATGACGCGTGAACCCTGAAATTGCAAGAAGTCTGTATTATAGTTTGTGAAAAGTTTTTTTTTTGTCACAAGTATGAGTTCTTATATATTCAAGATCAATGTTTACTAATAAGAATTATTAAATTTCTTAATTTTGAATTTTTAAAAGCATAGTTCTTTATACTAATAGCACAACAATTTCATTAATTACATTTTGATTGATGTATCACTTTGGGACTCACTGAAATTTGATTACTCATTTTTGAAACAAAATTCCAGGATTTTCCACACCAAATTTTCTCAAAATCAAGACCAAACTTTTAGTGAACAGAATCAACTGATAATAAATTAACACACAGTACTTTTTTCTAGACATCAAATATTTTCTACCAGCTGCTTGACAGTCACAAGAAATCACCAAATACTCAGCTGTGAAGTTAGGCCAACAGTAAGTAGATCTAAATTCCAGAATTGGCGGAACCCTGTTGCTCTGTCTGTAGATTAGCAGCCAAAACGACCAAAATGGCTATTGCCAAAACAGCAAGGATTTTTCTTAGCTTGACCAAAACAGCTATTGCAAATATTCAAATGGCATGCCATTCATGCCATTGTCAGAACAGCAATATAATATTACAAGAACGGCGATCATGCTTAACCAAAACGGCAATTACCAACTTGAATGTCCAAAACGCCTATTTCCTAGACAAATGTTGTTCTGTTATCATTACTTTGTTCTTTGAATCTTTGTTCTGTTATCATTTTTGCAAGTCAACTGGTTTATGAGAATCAACACCCCTTTTAATTGTCATCAATTTCATGATCAATCCAAAATAACTGGACTCAACTCAAGTTCCCTTGGCTTACTAGGTAGTATAGCCTTTCTGGTATAGACCTATAGCCATTTGGATATCTAATCATCGCCGTTGTGTCATTGTCATAGTCAAAATCACAATAGCCGTTCTGGTTTATCGCCGTTTTGACTGCACACTTTCTTGTATTTAGGCCGGTAATCAGTCAAAACGCCTACAAACAAAAACGGCAACAGACAATAACGCCTACGATTTTTTTCCATTATCAAAAACGGCAACAGCTAATTTTCCCTTTGCATGACAGTGCAAAAACGGCTATTGGCGATTACAAAAACGGCTACTTCCAATAGGCCAAAACGGCTACAATACAAAATACAATATAGGCCTACAACAACACAATTAGGCTTGTAGTGAATTGCTAAGTCAAGATTGTAATCAAGTCTTAGTATTCCGTCCAATCAACATAAGTGTTTGATCCAATTGAAGGTGAACTTGTCTTTATTAATTGCATTACAAGACACGCCAATTAAAGACTGTCACAGTGTCAGATCTAGGTGAAAATAAAATTTCACTTTCAAATTTCAATCACACATGTGTACATACTAATGCATGAACTGCTTAAGTTTGACACTTGCTCTTGTTATAAACAGTAGGCGTTTTTGTAAAGTGGCAGCTATAGCCGTTTTGCTATAGACCTGTAGCCGTTTTTGACATCTATCAGTAGGCGTTTTTGCATTGCCATTCTTGCATTGTCAGAAATATACACAATGTTGTTTGTCAATGGATTGATCAGATAAACATTACCTCAGGCTCACGACTCGGATCTATTTGTGTTTCTGGCTCTGGGTTTAGGCTGTGGCTGCTCTATGTATTCCTCCAACTTGTCCCAGTCCAAGCGATTCAGTGCAGTTACATTTTCAGTGATTTTTCAAACAAACTGCAAGCAGGTTGATTTCCACGATGGAATGTGGCATTTTGACCTAATTCCTCTAAGTGTGTCAAGTGAAAGTTGTCCAGATGGCGCTTACTGCAAAAAAGCCCCCTAGTGTATGAACTGAAATATCACTTCACACACCAAATCTTTGTGAAAATTAATTGCTAGCCACTTGGATTACGAAAATATTACTAAATGCCAACAGTATTGGCTAATTGAAGCAATTAATGTGTGCAGGTCTCCAGATATAGCTTCAGACCTACATCAGTGCATTGTGCTGCCACAGACGGCGCTCGGTAGGGGACAATGACATCAGTGCCGCCTTCGTGGTGGCGCTGCAGTCTGTCAAAGTCTGTGGACGATTTTCTTTCATCATGTCGTGGCAAATGATGAGCTTATCCTACGGAATAATGCATGCAGAGGAAATATTATTACAAAACATGAATATTGATGCACATTAGAGCACACAAAGGTACGTTTTGTAACGTTTTTAATTCGCAATGAATCAGTTTTTTTTCCGGCTGGACCTGACAAATCTATTTTTAGCACAAGACAAATTGTCGACCATCGATGTTTTGAGGTCCAGCAGCAGATCTGAAATGGAGCATGCTTAAGCTAAGTTCGCGTTCCGCGACTGGCGGCTTCGCCGCCAGTCGCTACGCGAATATTAGTTCATCACGCACACTCAGAAAAAAAGGTTACACAAACATCCATATGTGGTTTTTTGGCTTGTCACCAGTATAAAACCACTTCTGGTTTTTTAAAAAACCCTTTCGATGTGGATGTTTAAAAAACCACCATCTTAAAATCCACTTTGGAATGATATAAAACCTTCAGTGGTTTATCAACAAACCGATGACTCATTGTTCAACACAGATTTTCTGGTTCTTTATTAAACCATTTGTGGTTTATGGAATAATCAAATGTTTCATTAGTTGGTTTTGTACATATTCATCCTTGGTTTTTATAGAAACCAAGTGAAGTATATATTCACCCTTTTTGGGTTTTACAAATATCCATAACTGGATTTATATTATTCCATCATGGAGTGCATTTTAAACCAAAATTGGTTTTTCTGGTTATCAGTTGTATATTTTCATCAACCATACCAAGAATTTAAATAAAATTTAGCTGGTTTGCTAGATAACCATGATAAGATTTTCAAATGTCCATGAATGTTTTTTCACCTCACCATCGGTGTTAAAAAAAATAAAAATTCTAGTTTATAGACAAATTTATTTTTTTTTTTAAAATATTTTTTGAGCACACAGGGAGAAAATACTTATAAGCAGAACGACAATAGGAAGCCATCTGACTTTATTTATTCGTATCTATTTATGAAACTTTCAACATACAAGACCAAAATAAAATTGACATGTATAAAGAAAAATAACATGTCTATAGCTACTACTCAAACATGTTCAAACATAAACTCCAGGAAAGCACAATAACTTTTGTAAAAACACAAAATTGAACTGCCATCCTGATATATGTTACATTTGTTAATGTAATAGACGGGTCGTAGAGCCGCAGGCTCGCCGAGCGAAGCGAGGCGACACGTCCCTTATGGCAAACATACGTGGATCCTGCTCAGATGGTTCAATAAAAAATTTTGATTCAGACATCCCATAATATGATCCTGGCACTTGTTTCACGTCACGCGTCGGCGAGATGACGTCGGCAAATCGCATCCTTTTGCTTATTCAGGTCTTTTTGATTATCAACACTCCCGGCAGAACACATGTAGAATGGCGCTCAAAACAAAACAAACTGTTTTGGTCAGCAGGATTCTCTCGGAGGTTTTACTTCGTCGTGAATTTTGCCATATTCGGCGATCTGTTGACGGACAACCACTGTGACGTCATCCCTGCACGAACGGGAGACTGGCCGCGTGACGTCATCATCTCCGCGCTCATTTTTTACAACATGTGCGTTACGTCTGCAACAGGCGATTCATCAAACTGTGATGATCAATCCCATGCGTGCGGAGGATGCAGTCGATTGTGCCGAGATATCCACGTTGATTTTGTCACAGAACTTCTGTTCACCACCACGCCAGACCTAATCCGAGTGTTATTAGACGTACTTCTAATCCCAGAAACGGCGCCAGACCCTGCCTGAAATCCGACATCGCAGCTGTCATGGACATTCTCAGCGACATGCACAGGTATTTGGACCAAAATCATAACCAGTAACGACAGGGGTCATAACGGATTTTGATCCTGTCTGAGAAGTATTGTGACAGCCATTTGAAGATGAAATTGGCATTCATATAATACATGTAAAGCCTATTAGAATTTACTGAAATGTTAAGAACCATTGGCTGCTGAGGTTGTGGAACATACATGCATTGATAAATCTGGTTAAGTTCTTCAATTCAGATAATCATACCATTAGGCCTACAGACAGTACAGTAATTTCTGGAATGAGTGTCCGCCATCAAAAATATGACAACAAAACATAACAAAAATGTGACAGGGTCACAGAAAAATTGCAAATTTGCTAATCTGCATGTGAGCATGTAAAATGTGTATTACTGCTGTGTAACCTGAAGATGACACTTCAGCAGACCAATCAGGCCAAACACCGGTTCGCATGTGAGACAAACTGTAATTCATGGACCCCTTATACTTTTCAATTCAAGTTGCTTAAAACAAGGCTGGGATGAAAATTGAGTTATGCCCAAGTTACTGAATAATAATTCTCAACCTTTTCACGGAAATTTGGGGGGCACCCATTGCCTATTGACAATAGACCTATTTCATTGAATGGCCTGAACATGGACCCCCAATAACTTTTCTGCAATTCAACTATTCTCAATCTGCTTTTCACACACAGGAGATTTATACACTCTAAATCCAAAAACACAACCTTCAAAATTTAAACTGAAATAATGACCAAGATTTGCAGTTACATTAAAAAGCACTGAAAATACTACAGCTTGGGGACACCACTTTTCCCCTGGTGTTAACTGGGAGAACCATCAGTGAAATTGGTCTATTGAAATCAATTGTTTTGAGAATCAATTCTAGAACAAGACATAACCAGTTGACTTTTCCCACCATGGACAGCTACTTGTAGATAGGCCCATAGAATATAATATTATCTTCATTATTGATTATGCAAAAATAATGTATTTACCTTCACTAAAGACTCCATAGCCATGATGTAGAGAACTGTCTCTCATATCTAGACATCTTGAACTGAATGACCAACACCAAAATGTTCCCAGTTATATACCATTCAAAGTGTTCAACTATGCAGTGTCATCTTGACTGCAATTGCCTGAGCTCCTGCCAAATTTCAAATAACAGCTCACCTGATTGCAATCAGCTGTGGCAGGTCAGTAACATACCATTCAAACTGTTTAAGGGGTGTCATCTCAATTGCAATTGCCTGGACTCCTGCCAACTTTCAAATGAAAGCTCACCTGATTGCAATCAGCTTTGACAGTTCACCTAAGTGTCAGATTCGAAGGAAAGCTCACCTGATTGCAACCAGCTTTGACAGTTCACCTAAGTGTCACATTCAAATGAAAGCTCACCTGATTGCAACCAGCTTTTACAGATCCCTGAACTTGTGTCACATTAGATATCCAATTCAGTTGATTACAAATGAAAGGTGACAATGGAATTTGCATGCACTGACAGATCAATTGCCTGAGTGGTATTGAGCTGCTACTAAACCTAATTGTCATAAGTTTTTAAGATGATGACAAATTGGTGCCAAATGAAAGGCCCTAATAATCAAGTGAATAAAAGAGACATAAGTATCGATACAAAGTTTATAACTTATGATTCATATAATTGTATTATTGATGATTGATATAAAATAATTGTTAAAACTATCAAACTTCCTATTTGCTTTGTTATAATTTTATATCTATTAGCTACAATTTACCATGAATCATTATTTAAAAGTTTTGTTTCTGTAATTGAGTCTAAGCAAAATTGGACAAATAAATTACTAATACACCAATGATTAACTGATGCTAATGAGCAGCTTTCTGGAATGGGCGCTATACAAATTCTATTACTGTTATTATTTTATTATTATTTACCGTGGGTTGTAATTAAAACATAATATTCTAATTATGATTTCAGACAGAAGAAGTCAAAGGCCTATCTGAATGGAGACCATTGTATGAGGATGAGCTTTCAGGTAAATTCGTGACTACTTTCAGGCATATACGACTATTTCATAGCTGAATTTGCTGTGGATGTTCAAAATGGAATACAGAAGTTCTCATTTAAGTTGACTTCTCTGCAGATTTTTCTTGCAGTCTGCTTGTACGTAGATAAGATGTGTCACATCATGTGTGGTAGTTACCTACTCTTGTGTAACTAATATCTGATTCAGCAGTAAATTAGTTTTAGCAAATTAGATTTAATGTTGTTCTCATGGTTTCCACTGTTTTTGAGGGTTTCATTGTCGGTATTTTAATTTTATTAGATATTGAGCTTCTGTATATCATTGGTATGCGCCATAAATCATTTGTCAAAATAGTATAGAAAGAAAGGACAGATTTGGATTCCTTAGATGTATTTTTCTTGGAGATAAAAGCGAAATAAAAGCATAACCAAAAATTCATGCCTCTAAAATCCAAATTGTCTTTTTTTGTTATTACAGTTCATGGGGTTGTTGGAATTTAGTAGTTTTAATTAGTTTTTTCCTAGAAGTCTGCCAGTCCTGCAATATACCTCAGTTCACAACAAATTAGAACAATTTTGAAAGCCTTATGAAATAATCCCATTACTATTCGCTTGGGTAAAGTTATTATTATGCTGTGATTTGAAAAAATTAATAAGCAGTTTCTTTGTTTTTCAGGGCACAAGCTGGTTACTCAGCTACTCGAATATACATGTAATGTCATTGTCAAAGATTCAACTACAAATGTGGCCACTTCCACCATGCTTTCAAGTAAATGGTGTATTGCTCACATGATTGCGAAATATTTGATTTTCAGTGAACTCAGTGAGAACCTGACTTAAGTGTATTCATCATAACAATGGCCTTTTCAATTTGTGAGTCATAATAGCCTATTGGAATTCTTGTCATGACAGGGCCGTAGCCTGCAGGAGGGCTGGGGGAAAGGTTTGGAGTGGGGGTAGTCCCCACCCCCCCGTAGAATTAGAACTGTCCATCTACAAACTTTGTTTTTAAAGCCTCCTCATGGTTATTATGCTTAGCAGCTTATGTAATAAAAATAATAATGATAAGTTTATTCACCTTTGTATTTTTTTTTCAGTTTGACTTGCACTATGCTGGCTATGGTTTACATTGTCTGGAGGCTGGAGGCAAAGAACTTGAAATGAAGTTGTCAAAAATGCAGGACTCGGTAAGTAACAATTATAGCATGTCGAGTGATTGGTCTCAACTAGGCTTGTTGTCGATGTTGTTGAGAAAAGATGACTCGAATGAATCTTAGAAGCTTCCAATCTTTCTTTTGCTTATTGATGTCTTTCTAAAAAGCCAATTTTCAGAACAAAATTATCAAAGTTTCTCACAGTTCTTGTTTTTGCAAGATCTCGTAGCTAGACAAGAAATATCAGTGACAGATGGTGAAGTGCGACACCAGCCTAGCATGGACAATTGGACATTTTGTTAAAAAGTGAAATTTACTTTACATATTTAGACCTTTCAGTCTATCCATCTTATCTATTTTCATAATGATTCGTATAGTGAACCTGTGTCAATCCCCAGTTTGAACTTAAGTTAGTTGTTGCAAATTTTTGTGTTGAAATTGCACAAATCGGCACTGCGACTTAAATAGTGATTTGGCTTATTATGTGTTTAGTTAATACACTAAATTTTTATTTTCAGAGATACATTGGAGGCACAAAGATTCCATACGCTTGAAGGTACTAGTTTCCAGATGCAAATTTCAATATTCAATAGATTCATTGAAATACATGTGTAGTTCCCAATGAAATTGTTCTTTCCACAATGCTAGAAAAATCATAAATTAATAAAAGTACTCGTATATTTGAATGCATATTTGATGTGTGTTTTCGCTAATATGTGCAATATACCTGAGAGTTGTCATGAAAATTAAACTGCTGAGGCATGTGAATCTAATCCAAAGTTAAAATTCTTTAATTCATAAAATGTGCGAGCTTCATGAAATGCTTAAACATGTGATTTTCATCGAACCTCCAGCTGATGAATTTTTTTCTGAGGTTTCTGACACTTTGATAAAATGACTTTATTTAGTCAATTGGGATATTATTATTATGTTCTGAATGTCTCCTGGAAAGCTGGTGTCACTGCAGGAGTGCAGCTAAAAAAAAAGTGAATAGCTGGAACAAATTTTTGAAGGAGTTTGATTTTCGTTGGCATTTTTAGGTTATGGCTCATTCCAGATTTCAGGGTAAGGCCCTCTTGTGTTCATCAGCATCAACATATTTTCAGAATGTTTTGTTTTCACAACGGATCCATTTTAATTGTTATTCGTAAAGAGAATGTCGGGAAACTAAAATTACCTTTACGTTGTGCTTGAATTACATGTAAATAGTGTCACAGCAGTAAATTACATTATGCAAAATTATGACAAAATATTACGATGAAGGTTTCATGAGGATGATGTCTTTTGTTTTTTTAGCCTGCAGCTTTGTTCATGAAAGGGCATTTCAATTAATGTGTTGGTGAAAATCTGTTTTCGAATTTCAATTTGTTTATTACATAGAATTATATAGAATATTGTTGACCGAACGAGTATTTACACGTCCCGTCTTCTATGCTGCGGCATTATCATATTAGTCCATGAAGAATGCAATGTAATGTTCATAAATGTGAAAATGTTCTTCTGAATGTTGGTGAACGCTGGATGTCGTACACGTGGTAACGAGTATACTGATGCAAGAAAGAACCAAGGTAAAGGCCCATACTGTCATCCGCGGCAATGCTGATTGTAGCTTACGTGTGTCCGATGGACTTCGACATGGACCAAAATTCTTCAAGATTTGCTGTTGAGCACTTGGCTTTGCTCCTGAAATGCAAGCAACTTTTCATAAGTACATAAACAAAATATTATGCAGTGCTTGTTGCATTGGATTCATGCACACATTGAAACAATGAGTTTTAACTTCCTGCCTGATTCTGAAACACTCTTCACAGCATTACATAATTGTGCCACATACAGTAGTTGAACGTTTTAACTTGAAATAGCATACAATTCTATTGCATATTTTATGGCAGTCGATCCACTGGTTTTATTAAAATATCTAAAAAGCTAGGAAAGAGAGCTGAAATACAAAACAGCTGTCATTTGCTCATGATGGTATGTGCACTTTGCTAGCTACATTAAAATGCAAAGCAAAGAATTTGTGACTTGCAATGCCCTTCATTTAAGAATTAAGAGAAAGACAACATAAAAATAGAGCACAGAAACTGTACGACACACAAATGAGACACCCACCTTTTCATTTGTCTGCCTCAAGGGCATCACCAATCTGGGTCAGAGAAAAATTTTCCACGGATGATTCCTGAGACCTATCCAGACCCGCTCAGGAGGTAGGCTCATCCAGTTCAACTGGTTGGATGAGCTTAATTTCACGTAGAAGCTGAAAAACAAATAAATCAATAGTTAGCCACACTCCATTAAGAAATACCCCACCACAAATCATTTGTTTCAAGACTGCCCAAAAGTTATTTATTTATTTCATCAAAACTGAGGAAGAAATTATTATTTTAAAAAAATCCAAGCCCACCTCCTTAAGATTAAATGGTGGCCCCCTTAGATAGAGACATATTATGTATCAAATTACATGTCAATTATAAAAACTGTTTCCAGTGTGATTTCTGGAAAGTGATCAAAGACCATAATTCTTACTTCCCTAAAATAAATGATCATAAGCGACTAACCAGTTTTTTTTAAATGTGTACACTTTCTGAATAACGACCTTTACATAAAATAGAGTGACTTGTTTATCAAATAAATGTTAGCTAATATTCCCATGCGGCTCATAAAAAAGAAAATGAATCATAAAATTCCTACCTTGGAACTGAGGGTAAACCAGGATGAGCTTGCCTCTTCATTCAATAAACAAATCATTCAGAGATGGTCACTGCACTGTCCAACTGACTCTCACAAAAGGTATAGAATTGTGTCTCAAGTCTGACAAAATCACCTTGTGATTAGCCTCAAAACAGCTGTAACAGTGTCAAACACAAAGATTAAGTGCTGCATATCCTTAAATGTGAAGCTGTGAACAATGTTTAAGATCAGTGAACCTGGACACATGGTGTTTCAAATATTCACTTGGTTTGCTATAAAACCAATTTAATCTTTACGGATTTTGTAAATATCCAAGTGATTTATTGTAAAACCCTTATAAACCAATATTAACCAGACTGGATTTTCAATGATTCATTTGATTTTTCACACATCCTCAATAAACCATTAACATTCAATTGGTTTTTTAAACATTCAACTGATTATGTAGAAAACCCCAAAAAACCAAGTTTTTTTCTGTGTGCGTATTAATGCGCAAAAATGTCAGCTCAAGGTTGGGCAATTCGTTCTGAGAGTCAAACTGGAAGGTAACCGTTCATTAATTCATGGAGCCATTTTTTACATGTCACACTCTTTGGCTTCCTTACTTGAAATGTAATGTTCAAGTCCAGTTGTAAAAACGTCCCACATATTCAGGGAAATTGTGATTAAATTCTAACAGTATTGAATACTTCAGTCTGCAGGTTAAGCTCAGTATTTTTCATTGAACTGCTCAGTGCCTCACAAATGTCTTGCAAACAAAGTAAATTCAAGTTATTCCTGTAAAGGACAATAATAGTCTGAATGCTCTTTTTTGTCAAACCGACATTCCCTCACAGAATTGTCAGTAGTGTGATTTTTACACCATTCCAGACAGAAATACCTTGTTCATCCACTCCTATGAGAAGAGCAAAGAGCATTGCGAAGGACAAAAGCAAATGATCACAAAGCAGTGGAAATAAAGAGTGGGCTCATGTGCACTTCGAGTAATTCATTTAGCTCCATGCACATTTGATGAGCCTTTTTGTTCTACTCAGCCATTGTGTGTCAGTGATGGTGCATTGGTGGTGCTGAAACAAATGTCAGCATCCTCATTGCTATGACAACATATGATGCTAAGTCATTACCTGAACAATGATAATCACCTGATTCGATAATGATATATACAGGCTATATTAAAAAGCTGGTAAATAAATTAGTCGTCATTTACACCCGCGGAAACGTAATTCACTGTAAAGGGCTTTTCTGCCAAGGAAATACGAGTGATTACTTTTGGCTCATGTCCTATCTTCAACATATATTGGAACTGCTTGAAGCGGCCTGTCTAAAAGTTGACCGCTGTTCTCATTGGTATCACAATGAGTGGTCAACAGAAATTGAGGGTGAGGAGCTCGCACAACTTTTGTCTGGAAGAAACCGGGCTGTTCGGGTGTATGCAGATTGCCTTGCCTGTTTCTTAGAGTATGAATTTATTTATGATTGTTTAGTCTGACTTGCTTTGACCAAGATATTGAACAAAAACTTTGTGAAGGTGCAATGAAATTGGAATTTTTACTTGAAGTTGCGAAAAACTAACTTTGTGCCAGGTGGCAGCAGCATATGCAGTTCTCAGTTCCAAAGGATTGTGAGCCTCCCAACCAAAGTCCCAAAGACACAGGTTTGAAACCTTGTTTTAATGAAACAAATCAAATTTTTCCCCTACCTTTCAGTTTTTTTTTCCATAACATGCAGAGTAAAATGGGCTTACACAAGAATAACATTTTTACTTGAAGCAGCAAAAAACTAACTTTGTGCCAGGTGGTAGCAGCATGTGGTTCTCAGTTTCAAAGGACTGTGAGCCTCCTACCACAGTCCTGAAGAGACAGGTTTGAAGCCTTTTTAATAAAAGAAATCAAATTTAATTTCCGCTATGCACACAGGCTCTTGCTATTAATGACGTTATGTCCATATATTTTGGTTGATATAAATCTTGACAAATTCTGTTGTACCTTTCAGTTTTTTCTTGCCATGACGTATATGCAGAGTATAATGGGCTTACACAAAATATAACCAATTTGTATATAACTAAATAGTCTTTTCTACAGCCATGGTTATCAGAACTAATCACACACTGCACATGTGACCTATGGTACCAAGTGTCATGTGACCAATCATCATGTCCAACCATAATAGCTTATCATATTTCCTTGATGACACTGTCTCATATTCTGATACTATGCTAGAGGCCTGCACAAATCAATGATCTTCTCTTTCCTTCCAAAATAACATAACACAGTGGCATCGCATTTGACCATAACGGCAAAAGGTCAGTTGCGCCCTGTTTTTCAGTCTTCTTGTTCTTTTTCATTTGTCTTAAGTTTATTTACAATTTTACAGTATGAATCCACCTATGTTAAAATATGAAGGGGAACAGGAGTCTTAAAATCATCAAGATACATCGTAAGACGAAATTAACATTACAAATAATTTATCAGAGCTACAGTCACTTCCAAGTTCCCTGTATCATTTTAATTTATACTTGGGTGAGTTAGTCACTTTGATTGAAATAAATCACTATCCAACTGATTGGGTTTCAACATTGCAGAAATTGTATTTGTTATTATACATTCTCTACCAGCACCAAATGACAGTTTTGGAAAGCTGAACTGGCAAGCTTCGATTTAAATGAAACACTCCAAAGAAATTAAAGAAAGTTTACCAGAATTCAAGAAAGACACAAAACCCATGGGCTTGAGACATTACGTGCTATTAAGAATTTAGAAAAGTATAAGTTTGGCAATACGAGACTACCTATATTAAAATTTAAAAAAAAAAAGATTCTTAACATCATCTCAAAGTACATCATAAATAAAAATCAACGTAATAACTAATTTATCAGAACTACAGTTGCTTTCCACTTCTCTGTGTCGATCATTAAGAATAATAATGTTTGGATGACTTGGTCAACTTGATTGAAATAAATCACTGTACAACTTATAGGCTTTCAACAATGGTAGAAATTGTGTTAATTGTTCTACATGCTCTAACAGCACAGAATGACAGTTTTGGAAAACTGAACTGGCTAAATGTGATTTGAATAAATCACTCCAAAGAAATTTAAGAGAGTACACCAGGATTCAATAACTATGGCATTTGTCACAATAACAAATCATTATTCAGGGGCATACACCTAGAAGTAGCCTTTGAAGATGGCCAATGTCAGACATCGGTAGAACATGTAGTACAGTGGATTTAACTTCGGAGTCTGAGGCCGGAGGTTTTTGGGTGCAGTTGAACTTTAATTTTAAGGTATAGTTGGGAGTCGAAAATTCATTTGGTGACTCATAAAAAATAATTAACAGACTTTACAAAATCACACTTACCACAATGTGAAAAGTATCCCAAATCTTACACAGGACATCCCACACAAGTATTCATGTACAAAATCCTATGGAAACAACATTTACCTTGATCTATGCACTGCATAAGATACTTGAGTTTTTTTTTTGAGGCACAAGAGCATTTGTAATAATGGCGTAATCTATTTCGTTAAATCAGGCCAAAAGTTGAAATATGAACTGCTACATGTAACATGTACCAACCTAACATATGACAATACCTCGGGTTTGAAAGCTAATAATTATATATGCAAGTTAGAATTATTTTCATTTGCAAAAGACAAAAATTGTTGTTGGAAGTGAACGATTACCTTCCGAGAAAAGAACGAAGTTTTTCATCACTGCCCCATCTTGCAGCACATTCGCTAGTGAAATTGGGCCTGTAAGTCTGTGAAATACAAACAAGCATGACTGATAAGATCACTGGCAATTAATCACCTGTGCAGTACACAATTATGATTACATGTATTTAATGGATATTGCATGGTTGGATAACTTGAAATGTCATTGAATGTTTACTTGCCTTGTAAGCAGTGAGAAATTTGAGACAAGTCTCAAGTGTTGAATTCACACTTTTGGACCAGTCCAAAGGTTAAGTCTATGTATGCAATGTTATTATATTTCAAGACACATGTCTAAATTCCACTGGTGTGACAGACATGATTAACAGTTTGAGATCTGTCAATGCAACTAAATGGATGGTTGAGTGTGTAATTGTTTCCTGCTAGTTGTTTCAATTACTTTCTTTGTAGAAAACAATAAACAATCATTGAAATAACGTTGGAAAAAAGCTGTTAAAGGATTTGAAAACTTCAGAATTTTATAGCACTTATTGGCAGGGTAAATGAAAATGAGCCCTGCAATGGGAGGACGGCCAAAACTAGACAAAATTGAGACTTCCTGAGTGGGTCTCTGCAGTTGTCGGATGGTAGGGTTGGTCAGATGACTGGTGGTGGCATGCTAGGCCGCCAATCGCTGGGTCCAGGGTTTGAATCAAACTCTTACCGAGTCACATGGGCCAAAATTAGATAGATAGATGGATGATTGGGGCTTTACGTCCTGTATTTATGCACTTGCTAAGCTAATTAGGTCAGGAGGAGGACACGGCAATGAGGTGAAGGATGATTGAAACAGCCATCCAACATGGGCCCAGGTGACCCGGCAAGAGCTGGATTCGAACCCTGGACCAAGCAATTGGCAGTCCAGCACGTTGCCACTAGACCAACCATTCCCCCAGTTAGATAGATAGATAGATAGATGGATAGGTATGGTAAGTGAAGCCCTGTAAGCCCAGTTCTGGGCGCTCACGTGGGTTGATTGATGAGATGAGAGAGAGAGAGCGGAAGTCCTCAGAACCTTACACATTTACCCCATGTGAGGGATCTTTTACTTGCCCAGCACAGACACTGATACACGGGGCCACCAATATCTCATCCGAATGACATCCAGCTGGGATTTTGCTCATGAAGGTACACTGAAAATTTTGGGTTACCTCCCGGGGTTCGAACCCATGAAGGCAAAGACCTTCAGCGGAGCAGGCGGGACCCTTAACCACTACACCCCCCAGGATGTATAGCCCCAATCATCCATCCATGCATTACAAGCTGCAGCAGGCAGTCTTATTGACCTTTGTTCTAATTTTAAACTGTTTAGAACACACACTAAACAAACTTTGACTTAGTTCTTTTGAAATTAAGAAGAATCAAAGGTGTGGGATCAACAAACATTCTCATTGGACAGTTTGATAAGAATGCCAAACAACAGCTAATGAGCAGTCAAATCCTAAGGAAATTGGGACTTATGTAATAATTTGTTAGTGAAATAGCATGAAATGTCAATGAAAAACTTGACTTGCCACCAGTCTCAAATAGATGAGTCTGTAAACGTTTTTAAAAATTTTCATAATTTTTGCAGGATTTCGTCAAATTAAATATTTTTCTCATCTTTAGGAAGAACCATAGCTTATACGGCATTAAAATTCAACCTGTTTTGCAAATTCATCAAAACCAAAAAACAATTTTTAATCAAACATCACCAAAAAAAATAATTGAATATGGGTATACACTGCATAAAAAATATGGAGGGATTGAGCCTTTATGTCCTGTGTTTTTGTGGTTGGTAGGCTTATTAGGACAGGAAGATGACACGGCAATGAGGTGAAGGATGATTGCAAACAGCCGTCCTACATGGGCCCAGGTGATCGACCCGGCAAGAGCTGGATTCTAACCCTGGACCCAGCTATTGGCAGCCCAGAATACTACCACTAGACCAACCCTTCCCCTATGACAAATATGGAACCTACCTATATAAAATATCTATTTAAATTGTATGTACATGTACATGAAATTCTATCATCCTGTCCTATTTGTCTACAGAGTGAAAACAAACAATACAGGACCTAAAAAATGTAGCATCCCTCAAACCATTGCAAAATGCTTCCTTTATTTGTAACATGGTTGAACTGAAAAAGGACATTATGAATTTAAATTTTTATCAGACTCAAGCTAATATTGCAGGTTAATCAATATATGTTTTTACTAGTTGTTTTTTTCTAACAATTATTGTATCATATGAATTCCCAAATTGATTTGAATTTGCCTGTGTCAATGCTAAAAATGTTTGATCAATTTAATTCGTACCTTAGATCAATTCCACTGAGACAGCCCTTGGTAATATCACTCCCAAGCATTGAAAATATCATGTGTGCTCATTTTGCAGGCAATATGCAGTCTAAGCCTTTATATTGACAGTTTTCAATCAATTGCTTGTCACAGGTATGAGAACATTACATCATGCTTGTGACCAACAACCTAAGAAAACTGAGATAACATAATTTAATCCAGTATAATATTATTTGTTCCAACACTGAAAAGTAAAATCCTCATTATTACATCTTCAGTTAATGGTCAAAAATAATCATGATGGAACTTACCTAGCTGTAGAACCATATTTACAACAGAAAAATGTCAGGTAAGAATTTCTGATTCAATCTAAACCATGTGAAAAAAGCCAGTTATAATAATCCAGTAAATAATCAAGGAAAACTGTATATCGCTCTTATTTCCATGGCAGTGGCCAACCAAGAATATTGATTACTAATTCTTGAAGAAATATGTACCATTACAATGAAAAGGGTGTTTGCTAAACTACTACTAGTGATAGGTCAGGTCAGCAATTTTTTCTTCATTTTGTAAGACCACATGTCATCATTAATTTTTCTTCTCAGGCTTTACTATAAGTTGGTTTGGGGTGTTGTTGATTTTTGGAGGCATCGTCTCATTATATCATCAATGCAGTTTTGTGTGTAGTGTGGTGAATAAGAGAATTAATAGTACAGAGCAATTCAGGTGGGCTGATTTCCTGGGAGGGGGGTCACCTGGGGAGATACCTGCAAACATTTTACTTTTTGCTACTTGTATCATCAGGTTGAGGCCTGAGGGTCACCTCGGATGGGGGGGGGGGTGCTCTTGAAACATTTTTCTTTTTTTTGGCTTGAGGGGGTACCCGGGTCACCTCGGGGGTGCTCGTGATTTTTTTTATTTGGAAAGCCACAGGGGTCTCCATGCAGTAGGGGAAGCTTGGGAGAGTTGGGCCGCAGGGAGGGTTGGGCCACCCTGATTTTTGAGGAAACTAAACATTTTTTGAGAAAGCTGCAGCCACCAAAATTTTATAAAAATAAAAATCTTTCAATGGATGTAACATTTCTTGCTAATTTGCTTGTCACGATCTTTAGAGAGAAGAAAATTCAAATTTGGATGAAAAAAGGAAAAACTGAGCCATGTTACAAGTTTTTAATTGTCTGTCAGACAACAAGGACTGAGAAAATTTTCTATGGCATGCTTGGTAGGCTTGACTATTCAGTTGTTATTAACATATCTTGGAAAATTATCAGACAACCGGTTTTGTCATAATTGGGATTTAGAGAAAAATGGTGGAATGGGGGAGAGTTGGGACAGTGCTAATACTCTCCCCACATGTGTTGCATTTACCAAGATTTATTTTTATTAAGACAGAAGAACTTGTCTAGAGCAATTTTCAACAGAGATTGAATATTTTTAGGCCTTAATAATTATTCATAGTCTAATAAAATTAGATATCAGGAAATCTAGATGGGGAGAGTTGGGCCATCAGGCCGAGGCTTAAGTCTGACAGCAAACTAGAGTTGCAAGAGGCCTCAATTCAGGATTAGCGACTTGTATGTCCGCCAGACTTCAGGTTAAAAATATTATGGCCTCAAGTGCAGCTTAACCGAACCAGATATATTGCAATGGCCCAAGTCTCCCTCCTGAACGGCCCAAGTCTCCCACGTGATGGGGAGAGTTGGGCCAATTTTTTTCCAATTTTCATAGGGCTGCAGCTCATATGTTCTTGGGCAAATATCAATGCAAACCTAAAGATATTTTTCTGAAATATTTCAAGATACAATACATGCATTAAACATGTTTATATAATCATTACTGTTAGCAGGAGGTGCAAGAATGTAAAAAGTGGCCCAACTCTCCCAAGCTTCCCCTACTTTTTGAACATTTTTTATTTTTGCAAGTTATATGACTAGGCTGGGGGGGTCACCTCTATTGGTAATCCTAAAATTATAAATTAAACTGGGCTTTGGGGGTCACCAGGGGGGGGTCTCAGGGTAAAATCAGGGTAAACTTATTAAAAATTTTATTTTGCTTGTTATATCACTAGGCTGGGGGTCACCTTCAGGGTATTCGTAAATATTTTTTGCCAGGGTGGGGGGTCATGTCGGGGGTCCTCATTAAAAACATTTATTTTGCCAGTTTAATGACAAGGGTTGAGGTCACCTCGGGTTGTACTCGTGAAATTGTTTTTCTTTTGGCCATATTGCCAGCTGTAGGGGTCACTTGGGGTAGCGTGCATCATCTGCCCCCTAAAAATGACAAATTTGTCATAATCTTTCTGCACTTTGCCCATATTGTCCCTTTCCAGTAGAAACACATTCTGCAAAATTTCATTAAGACCGGCTGTGGCCCTAGGATGGTACTTTTGTGTTAATGTTGAGTCTAAAATTGACAAAACTTATGCTTTGAAAAGTTGTGATAAAAAATATCTAGCTTATTTAAGAAAGTTGGACAAATGTCTGGAATAATCAACTTTAAAAAAAGGTCAACTTCTGCCAAACTTCACACATTAGAATAAAACTTAGGAACACATTGCTGAAGAAAGTAGAACATTCAATATGTTTTCTAGATAGTTATTCATCAAAATTCAAATTTTCATATGTGCATCAATTACATGTAGATGACTACAGCAGTTCATTGAGAAACTGCTCTGCCATGTCTTTTTTTCTGACTACATCATAATTAAATCAAGGTTTTATCACATGATGTAACAGGCAACTTCCTCACTATGTCTTCATCTCTGAGTTTCAAAAAGTCAAATTAACTTTTTTTTTTCACCTATCACATATTTCCCACTTCAGCAGATTCTCTGGGTGATATTTCTTTGTAAAAAAATCTATACACAATTGCGACTTCTCCTCAATGGAAACAATTGATTTTGACTTTAAATTAAAGCTCTTTTTCTAAGGAATGTAACTGTGCCATCCAGAAATCACATACTGCAGAAGTGCATGATGTTTTGAAGATATTGGGGGCAGACGACGCACCCTAACCTGGGGATCACCTTGGGGTGGGGGAGTGGGGCACCATGAGCCACTTTGGACATTTTGCACTGGTGAGCCTAAAGTTTCGTGAAAAGCTGGGTACTTTATGTAAACGTAGTAAGACCTTTGGCTACAATATTCGGTTTTGTTACATTATATTCTTGATTTTTAAATAGTCAAATCTTGTCTTTAAAAAATATGCAAGCAGCTCATTGTGCCCAGACCCTGGGATAAGTGGGGCACCATCAGCCACCATAAACTATGCTGCATTTATCAAAATGCCGCAATATTTGCTTTACATAGGGAGAAAACCTCTTCATATCTATAAAATGTGCCTATTATGTTTATCAATTGTGAATTCTAAGACCATTGGTAAAGGAGGAAAACTTCACCCACGAGTGCCATTGTCCAGTACAAGAATTATGTTCAACATCATTTTTTCGTGATTCTTTGTGGCAGCAAGTTAAATGACACTTTTAATGGATATTAATTATCTGATCCAACTACCATGTTTGAGTCACCTTAATAAATTGTAATATAATATATTGATATAAAAATTCAAGGAAAATAAATTTGACAATGCCTATCAACTCAAAATTATTAGATTATTATAATAGATTAATACACACACCACCATTTGGGCTGTTGACATATTATCCCTCTCATTCTCCTACCAGGAGAAAAGTTGCAACACTCAATATTTTACTTTCACTGGTCATAATAATTTTTCAGTTCTTCGTCATACATTAAAAAGAGAGATTATGGCTCCTATTTTGGTTTTTTCTAGTTATAGAACTGCATGACAGGTACTAAATTTTGCATGTAAAACAGTGTATTCGCATTGACCAAGACGAAAAATGATCAAATGCATATATATTGTTTTTCCTTTTACTCCATTCCTCTTCTGCGTATTGAATTTAATGGAAAACTTCTAAAGCAAGTTTTAGATTATTGGAACTTGAAATGGAAAGACCGTTATTTCAGAGTCTATGTTGAACAAATATGACCTGCTCCACCAAAATGAGTTCAAAGTAGGCAATCCCTGTTTTCCAGAAATCAGCAAAATGTGTCAGAAGGTCACATTTTGATGATTTTTAGCTGTTGGTAACACGTTTTAGCAAAAGTAATTTCCTTTGATTATTTAAGACTATTTTAACCAAAAACTGCTTTTAAATTATCTAAATTGGGCATCATTCTTGATTTTCCTAGTTCTTTTATTGTAATGGTGGGAAATTCAAATGCCATTTTCTCAAAGTTCGATGTTTCGTATCATCAGTGTTTGAGGTGCCATATCTTTGGACTGGGTGAAGATATCAAGACAAAAGAAACATCATTTTAAAGCCAAATTCCATTAGAACAAAGCCATTTTCACAGCTGAATATGATAGCAGGCCGACTTTGAACCCATTTTGGTGGAGCAGGTCACAAATATGAGACTCAAAGGCAGGTGATTTGTGGTAATTGTCTGTCAGTCTGTAAATTATTCGTAAACAAACTTTTTTTTTCTGTTAGAACCACAGAAATTTGATTAATTCTCTTTGAATTAATATATTTCAATCACTGCTGTGAGTTCTCAATTGCCATGTCTGATAAAGGTACCGGAAAGTTAAACAAATAGACTAAACATATAAATTTCCAACTTGTGTTTGCAGTGGCATGAATGAGGTTGGCCATCTTCCAAGGCAATTTCTTAGTATTGCCCTGAATAATATTTGATTGTGACTAATGTCATAGTTCTTGAATCCTGGTATACTCTATTGAATTTCTTTGGAGTGATTTATTTAAATCACAGTTTGCTAGTTCAATTTTCCAAATTGTAGTTTAGTGCTGGTAGAGAATGTATAATAACCAAAACAATTCCTGCCATTGTTGAAACCCAATCAGTTGGACAGTGATTTATTTCAATCAAATTGACTAAGTCACCAAAGTATAATTCCAAATGATACAGGGAAGTTGGAAGTGATTGTAATTCAGATAAATTATTCTTAACTCTAATTTTGTTTTACGATGTACCTAGAGATTATTTTAAGAATGATGTTCCCCTGTGCATTTTAACATAGGTAGACTTATACCCCCAGTTCATTTTTTTCTTAATTCTTAATAGAGTGTAATGTTTTCTGCCTAAGAGTTATTTGATTATATGCCTTAGTCTTAAGAGACATGGTCAGTATTCCAATCGTTAAACTTCAAATCCAGTGTTTTGAGAGAGAGTTTATTTTGAATTTTGTGTGAAAAGGAGTGATTTAAATATATCAAAGTAACCAAGTGACATGAAAAAATGGCATATCCAGTAGCAATGCAAAATAGATGACGACCGACTAGCCAGATTTGCTTACCATACAGTCACACACTTGTAAAATTGTAAATAAACTTAAAAGAATGAAAAAGAATAAGAAGACTGAAAAACATGGGGCATTTGACTGGTTTGCCAAATGGTCAAAAGCGAAGCCACTGTGTTACATATTTTATTTTACAAACACATAAAAGCAAGATAAGTAGGTAGTAAAAGTTTATTATGCATTTTTTAAATCAGAAAAGCTTAAAAATAAAAAATTTTGATGATGATCAGGGACCATCAGCTTTTGGAATACTCTGGGACGAAGGTTTGTGTGGCCGTTGAATAAATTGTGTATCGATACAAAAAAAAATTTTTGTACCATCCCTTTTTTTCAAAATAAAGTGAAAATCAAGAAAAAAAGTTGATTTATATGCAGTTCTACTAATGCTAATAACCCCGCCCCCAGGCACTCTGGACTTTTGGCTGCATCGACAAACACTGTGAAACCGTTGACAGCGTCTATGGTAAAATATATCATGAACAACCGCTGGAAGAAATCAGAATAATTTAAAGAAGTCTCCACTGTAACCAAGGATGAACCAAGCCAAATAAGGTTGTCTGCCAACCAAAGCATCTTCCTCTCCTTTTTAGGGCATCGTCATTTTTATTATTCCCCCTCCCACACAAATATACACTGAAATTTCGCAGTGAATGCTAATGCGCATTCGGAAGCAATTAATGCATCACAAGATCAATTTTCGTTTCATGCTAATGATGATAAAGCTGTGGAAATGCTGCAAGGAATTCATTTGTCTGATTTCATCAATAACATGGTCAGATTGCTGGCCCAATGACGGGGAGAATGAACAGTCAACTTAGTCAAGGTGCACTGAAAAAACAGTTGTTTGTGTGAAACAGACAAAACGAATGTTACAGTTGGTGTCCTTCCAAAATTTTGTAAACATTCAGAAAAGGATATGCATATTTTTGACATTTCATTGATCAAATCACACAAAAATTTATCAGGATTGACAAATTCCTTGTCTATTTCACATAAAAACCTTATCCGATACAGCTAAAAGTTTGGACAGACACTATGCAGCTAACATTTATTTTGTCTGTTTTACACAAACCTCTTTGTCAGACTGTCAATAAGTCCTACCAATGGGCCTTGTCTGGTTTATATTGATTGGTACTATACTGTCAAAACAGATTGCTCAACAGACAACAATCTCAAATACTTCTAGTCTGCACGGATGCAAACGACTATCATAACAAAATGTAACTTACTCAGTATTTGAGCTGCAAAAGAAAAAAATTTAATCTGAATCTGAAATTTGAATCTATACATCCTATGTTAGGGCAAGATATTTTGTTACAAAAAAATGGATGGATGGGTGATAGGTGCTTTATTTCCTGTATTTATGCACTTGGTACACTAATAAGGTCAGGAGGAGGAGTCCTGGTGGATACAGCATTGAAGCAAAGGATGATTGAAACTGCTGTCCAACACAACCAGATTATCAAGCCCTCTGTATAGGTTAGATGCATATATCTACCATCTGATTTGTTGAAGACTGAAGAGTGTATTGTCAATGAGCACTGAGACAAAACTTCCAACAGCAGAATTGAGACCCGGGAAACTAATTGGGACTTTCCCTATCCATGAGACAATTAAGCATATCTTAATTATGAATGAATTAATCAGATTTGCATCCCAATAATTGAACCAGGCTAATTCACGGCCAGGGGGGCAAGAAGCAATGGTGAAGCCAGGCCCAGAATCAGCATGTCATACTGTAACAGTGTATCCCTCCCAACAAATGTATATCCCTCAACACATCACCTACACCACAATGAAGGTGATGAATAACCAATCCAGCTACCGAGTATGTGCAAATTATTCATAAGTATCCTCAGATACACCATTTGGCTTGAGGGCGCATTGTGACCTGGGATGAGGTGAATGATGAAAGGTGTGATACTTTGGTGGTGACAACATGAAATAGTAATAGGTGTGAAAATGAATTAGCAGAAACAAGAGAGTCCCTTGGCAAATTCTGGGATCCATTCAGTAAGGCTCACAATATATTCTCTGCAGTTTGCATCAATGAGCATGCTATCTCTGCATCAATGAGCAAGTCATCCATGCATCAATGAGCATGTCGTTCCTATATCCATAAAAATGCCATTCCTGCATCCTTGAGCAAGTCATTGTTGCATCCATGAGCATGCCATCCCTGCATCTATGAGCATGCCATTCCTGCATTCATGAGCATGTCATTGTTGCATCCATGAGCATGTCATCCATACATCTATGAGCATGCCATTCCTGCATTCATGAGCATGTCATCCATGCATCAGCGACCATGTCGTTCCTATATCCATAAAAATGCCATTCCTGCATTCATGAGCAAGTCATAAAATGCATCCATGAGCATGTTATCCATGCATGCATGAGAATGCCATCCTTGCATCTATGAGCATGTCATCCTGAATCAATGAGCATGCCAATCCTGCATCCATGAGCATGTCAACCCTGCAATCCTGCATGCTATAAAATTAATATTTCTCTTTCTTCAAACTAAAACAGAGGTCCCTTTTCACTGAATTTCTGTCTTCTTGCTAAGGATTTGTTCAGAGTCTATAGGACCAAAATAGCAGGACCCTAGATGCAAATTAGTTTACCATAAGGATGATGTACAAACTCACATACTAAATCCTATAATACTGTAGTTTGGAACCATTTTGGCTGGCCATCATGTCATTCCACGACATCGTCGCTCGCATCAGACGCAAATTGAAGGCGCCGTGGGCCCAAGGAAACAAGTCACTGACTTAGCTTGGCCGCCCAGTGGCGCCCACGTTAAATAAAAGTTCCTTTACCTTTCAGTTGTGTTGAATGATTTTGCTTTTATGCTTCTTTCTCATGCAATGGAGCTATCAAGTAAATGCACATACCAATGGGTTTCACTTTGTACCGTAACAGTTGCAACTGCAAAAAAAGCAGTCTGTTTACTATAATTATTGTGCACATAACATTATATTTTAAACCTATGTAAATCATGTCTAACCATTCCTCAACTTTAGCTTGAAAATAATTTAGATGTCCGTGAATTCATCATTAGTGTAAATTGTCTAGAGTGTAGTGAAATAGGTAATGTTTACTACTGAAGATAAATAGCAAATGTTCTTATGCTAATTTACTTTGACCCCAGTGTAAAAGCCTGCTAATGTTATCAGAAGCAATTTTAGGAGCCATTTCACAGAATAAGTCTTTCATTGACTATCAGCCTACCTGGATATTAATATAAATCTCGTAGATGAGACCTTGAGTTACCCTTACTCCTCCCCTCCCATGTTAGCCAAATAGCCCCCTGTTGGTTTCAGACTGAATCTCATACTGGATTACCCCAAACTCCTCCTCCTTGCAGAAAAAGCATCTTCATCATATGATATTTATGTCTGAGATAAGTTTTATGAATTATGTGATAGTTGGTGTTAGCCCTGGCTCATGGTTGAAACCAAAGGCCAGGTAAATGTAGTTGTTACTTTTATGTACAAGTAAAATGTTGATAAAATGTCCAATCAACATATTTTCATATAGAATATGACTTTCTGTTCATGCTTCAAGATACATTTATTAAAAAATATATGGGAAAAACACAAATTGTGACTGGTCAACATAACATATCACGCGCATGTTTGATAAGATAGAAACACATATATGCTGTCATCCATGGCCTTACTCGTTAGTCGCAACACTAGAAAATCAAAGGATGAAGACTGCACACTTGTCGCAATAACGATCGAGAAACCATCCAAAAAAGAAAGAGGGTCGGCTGACACCTCTGTCCTGCTGTCAATGATAATTGAATAATGAAGGCTGATTTAATTAGTGCCCCTGTTAGTCGAGTCCTCTCTGTGTTGACTTCAGATATGATTGATCATGATTGAAGCATCTTCCAAATAATCAAAATATTCCAGTCCATAACAAAGATCTCTTTTTCTGACAAACTATAGCTGAATATGTTTTTAGTGGCTCATCAGTTAATTGGCTCAGGGTGCACGTTTGTTGCAAGACAAAAACAAAAACTGCCAAATGGTTATTGCTTGTTCTATTGAAAGCAAAACCTATTAAAAGGAATAGTCTGTATGGCTGGATATTTATTGGATAGTAGCTGCAGCATTTCACAGAAATGAAAAAATAATATTCAAGAACTCTTTCTTTTGTTGTTGGTGCCAGCATGAAGTACTTTACAAGCCTACTAATATTATCACAGCATATCTTTTGGTTGCTTGTGATGAGCAATATCAGATCGAGTTCAGAGGCGGACTGGCCTATGCAGCAGAGTGGCAGCTGCCACAGGCCCAGTCACTCAGAGGGGCCCATGAAAGGTGCCCAAAAAAATAAAAATTCCAGAAAAAATACGAAAATCTCCATCTTTGTGACTGCATGATTTAATCAAACTTTTAGGTTAAGGCCAAAATCTGAAAGGGCCCTGTCCATGATCGGACCCTTCACTTTTGGGTAAATGACGTAGTGCTGAAGATAAAAATGTGGGGTCCATTGACTTATTCTGTCACAGGCTCAAATGTCGCCAGTCCGCCCCCGTCAGAGTTTTACTGTTGACCTCTTGAAAAAAAGAAGGTTACTCCCTATTTAGATATTTCTTTTACACTGTAAAATATTCTTGCAACCATGCACAACACTTGATGAGTCACAAACATGGTGGAGACAATAAAACAGCAATGAAGAATCGCAAGCAGAAGTGTAACAATCATGCAACCGTCTTCTTGAGCCTACGACAGTTTCTCATGCATCATATGCGCAATTGTTGCAGGTGATAGGTGTTGTTCATGTTGAAGAGCTCTTAACACCAGAAGTGTGGGATGAAAAAGGCTTAAGACATCTGGAAATGATGTGAATAGCTTGTAAATGACTTGTCAGGAGCTTAATTGCATCATCAATAGATGCTGTGAGAGGTGATTAACGGGTGAATGCTTTTGTTACCCATCCTAAAATGATCATAATGATATGTTGGCATTCTTTATGATGTCATAATGCAGTCAATTACTGACAACATGAAGAGTGATGTCTAGAATGTAATAATTATGTGGTATCTGTTAGGTCTATAATCACTAGTCAGGTTTTATTGGGCAGCCGAGACCATGTTCATATCCTTTGACCTTGTTGTTGAACACACTCTTTTAAAAGTGTCATCTGATTATTTGGACTTGCTTTACAACTTACATAATATTGGGTTACGATATTCAAACCATTTATAATTGGTAGAAATCACTATAAAATATAGTAAATGAAATCTTGTTCATTCCTGTGAATTTTTTACCTATTGCTCATCGAGGCAACAGGTCATATCGTCACACAAAATTAAAGCACCAATACAGCATCTTTCCTTCTCCCATACATCATATTTATACTTTGCTATTCACAATGCTGCTTTTGAAAAATACTTCAAGGTCATATAATGTCTGATCTCATTAAACTGAAGTCAAAACTGTTCAAGGTAATCTTGTGATAAAAAAAATCCACGTGACAAAAAATAATTATCTTCATATATGCAGTCTGAAAACTCAAGGCTGAAGATATATAGGAGTTCATAAGGTAGATAGAACATTCTTTATGAATTCTTTGGGCCATGAAACTGGATTCATTTAGCGCCAAATTAGAGAACATCAAGACACAATTTCCTGTGCGGTCAAACAGAGCATGGCTGGAATGGCCATTATGCTGAAATAATGACCAAAGATTGCGACAGAAGATGACTCCAATAAGCACAAAAGCTACATGTATGTAAATAGAGCGAATTTGCATTTCATATTGCTAGACAAAAGAGACTTACTCTTAATATAAGAAAAGTGACTCATTTTGATATTAGTGTGCTGTACATATCACATAATGACATATATCATCCTGACATCAGTCTGATGTCAATTTACATGCTCAATCCTGGCAAATTTATATCTTCAAGTGGATTTTATTTACCACTGAATTTTTTGTCAAACCACTTAAGTAGGCCTATTATTAACATCAAATTACTTAGAGGCGATAAACATGTCTGTCTTCAAATATCAGGAATAAAAACATATATACAGACTCCTCCAGACAAACAAACACGAACAGAGTATCAAATTAAGTGCAATTCCTAGAATTGAAATGCTGATTCAATAGAAAATGGAGATTGGTAATTTTCTGTAGCGTATGTCTGTATCATGTGTCTGTATCACAATATCATGTTACTGAATGTCATGATTATCTGTATCAACTTTCTGTATTTTGTCTGTGATAAATCTGAAAGGTATCAATAACATATTTCCCTAAATATTCGCTTTTGTGTCCACCCCAACCAACAGTATCAAACTAGACTGTAAATTGTGTGTGATTTTAAACTTTATGAATAAATCAAACATCTATATACCTGTTAATGTAAATTCAATTTCAAAACAGTTCCATATACAATTTCGGTCAGTTGCAATGCAATTTACCAGAACCAATTTTTTTAATTTTCAGCCGTTTAACGTAAATTAATGGTAAGGATTTTACCTGCAGCTCACCTTGCTGATGATTTGACAGTGTGCCATTAAAATTTTTGTGCAGTTCAAAGACTGCTGGTTCATTTTTTTTCAATCTGAAATTTGATGCCTGTCACGATTTAGTGTAAAGGACGTAAAGCAACAGAAATAATTAACAACATCAAATTAAAACTCACAAAAACAGACCAAGACAACGACAAAGATATGAGAAATAAACAGGAAATTAGGTATTCCGCTGCATTGAAAGCATTTTTTCATATTATATTTTCATGAAGGCAGAATTATCTTAAAAACAGGTGAGTTCATATTTCTCTGTTCTCCCAACTCGTTCTACAGTGATTTTCCCTATCCATCACATCAGGGCACATTTTAATCTGTGATACTAGATTCTGTATTTTACCTTAATTTCTTTTAATATTGCATTGCTGCTGATTCATATGAGGTATCATTATCTTTTTTCAATGTGAGATTTGACAGATAAATTTCAAAATGGGATTGGCTGGGGAAGACTTCTGGATGAGATTGGATGAGTAAAACCATTGATATCCTGAGTAAAAGGCCATCCGCTAAACGGCATGTTATATTTGTTTTCACGAGGAATTGTTTCATTCTATTCCACATAATGGTTGTCAGTGTCGTATCATAAGCATGTAATGCATCAGCCTAGCCTGATTCCAAGACTGGTCACATGACAGCATTGTTGCTACTATTGTTATCCATTGTTCTAGGGAACACATGCCACTGCGTATCTTCGTAAAAGGGGTTAAACATCCAGAGGCACTTATATATCAACTGATTTGGCACACAAGATATCATATCATTGCTTGTAGGCTGTCATGATATAAAATATTTTCAAGTAAAATTTTTGGTATAGATGAAAGATTTGCTATGCAGGTAAATTAATAAATGATCTTCATATAAATGCTTTTGAGTGTAAAAATGGAGTGCATATTGTATGTCATAAGTTTTATGTGACCCAGGGGCATTCCATTATGAAAATGTCATTGTAGATTCAGATGGTTAATTAGCTGACTATTCAAGCATAACCAATGAAAATGCCATCTGAGATGTGAGAAACATAGTATGACATTTCTGTTTGAAGCAGGTGACGCAGAGAAAGCCAGCAATTCAGCTGGGGTCAGGTCAAAAAGATCATACTGAAAGCAGAATCATAGTAACTAACGGTATAGAATAACTGAAATAGTCAACAAGTATAACATAAACAGTTCAACAAAAATAAGTCTCCCTTTACGAAAACGTGAATATCTCAAAGACCTCTTCTCCGATTCTGGTGAAAGTTGGCCAGTTTGTAGGCCTGCATAGTGCATATTGACAGTCTGCATGTGTATTTGTAGCTTTATTGCTAAATTTTTGTCTGCGCCAGCAGACCCCAAGTGCACGTACCCCTCTTTTCAAAAATCCTAAGTTTTGGTTTTTCCAAAAAAAAATTTACCCAAAGGTGTTTAAACTCCACTCAAATTACTTGTTATTGCATCCAAGGAACCTAAACTGTAAAACTGTTACAAAAGAAGTCCTTAGTTATCTTCTAAACACGATTGAGAAACAAATTTTATCCAGAAACATGATGAGGTTTATCAAGCTGGTGGCTCCCTCGCATGGTGAAATTGTTCATATCCATTGAAAAAGCCATGGATTTTTGAAAACAGGGGTAGGCTCACTCGAAGGCTGCTGGCTCAGTCAGGAATAATGCCACTGAGCTATAAATACACACTTGTAAAGTCGATATATGGGGCTATAATTTAGCCAACTGTCATAAATATCAGCGAAGGAATCTTTGTGATATTCAAGTTTATCCAAAGGGAGACTTATTTTTGTTGAACTGTTTAGTTATATGCAACATTGAAGGATATTTGGGCTACATTAGACTTATAAAATACCAGAATTGAGAACTATTTATTTATCCTAATATTTATTACCCAATTTTAATGCTTTGCTGTTCTAAACTTCTATAAAGGGATTGGTAGAATCAACTTAAAGAATGTCTTGTATCAGTGGAGAGGATTCCTAAAGTGCAATGTGTTTAAGCAGCAGAATACATAGAGATCTTAAACCCTCTCAGCAGTAGGGATCTGTTATGAATTCACCCATTGGGAGATTGTGAGGGGTGACCAATCTTGCTAAATGACCAACTATAAGGGCATTTCACGCCCTCTCATTCAATCGCCTCAGCCATAAATAGTTGCTGTCAACTAAATAATTACAGTTCCAATGAGCGCCCGTCAATCATGATTTGTGAATCGAGAACATGTATGAGATTCACAAGTGCTTTCAGTTACAATATTGCGTCCAAGGAAACTGAATAGTGTACAAACAGCCCACTTGCTTGTGCTTTGTGCTAGAACAATTTTCCCTGATGGTAATGATCGATAGCAATTGTAAAGTGGGTGTTGACAATCTGATCTTCCAGCTGCTGCCTTCTGACTGATGAACTTCTAAATGAGTTCTCATGTAGTTATAAAAGAGATTTTACACTGTTATATATCTGTAGTTTTCATTTTACAGTGTCACAGGACCCATGGCAGCCACAAGTAAAGTTGTAGGATGAGTATGGTAACCACATCAGCACATAAATGCAACAACAGCAGTGGTAATGATTATATATAGTGTCCCTGTCCAACATAAGTTAATTGACAAGAACAACCCTGAACAGAATGACATCATTAGTGTAGAGCATCTCCCTTCTCTTAGCCTCGGCAGTAACTGCAAGTCTGGTCTACAATGCTACCTTTTTTTTTGTTTCAAGTACTTTTTACAAACATAACAACTTTCATCTATGTGACCAGCACATAGGGCCTATATATCCTTCCTAATTGAGATTAATTTATCTCAGCTAGTCTTGTGAGACCTCCCAATTAAATTAACAGATATGCAAACCTAATAAAAGTTAGGATAGAAATTACTTGTGCAATTGAATTTGATTCTTCGATATTGCACAGACATAATTAAAAGTTTCTAAATTAATGGCGTTTATAATTTTTAATAGAGCAAAAGTTTAATAACGAAAGATCATTGAAGCTAGACTCACCAATTGACACCGTAAAACTGTCTGCCGCTTCAGCAAAAGTTATAAAGTCGTAAAATTGCTAGGTTCATTCAATATTCAGAAAAAATTAGAACCTTCATAAGTTCACGTATTGAGAAGTACCAGTGGAACCACCTGTAGTCTTGTCCATATTCAATACAGCAACATACATACTAAGAAAAATACAAAATTCTTTGTACACATAAGCAAATATAAAAGCAAGGCTTCTGATACCCTCCATTGTTTCTTCCATTCTGTTTCCATATAAACTAAGATATTTTGAAGTCCGAAAAATGCATAAGACCCACAAAAGTCGGCGCTTGCCATGACTCAACTTCCTGCAAATCCATTAGCGTTGTCTGTGAATAATTTGAATATGATCACAAATAGTGTCTATATGTGGAAGATTCAAAGAAAACGAGTCTTTGCTTGTTTTACATAATCCACCCTTGGCAGTGTTATCTACAAAATCTCACCTTATGGCCCATAATAGATCATGGCAGCCAAATGCATCTTCTTGCTCCATTATTCAATGTCTCCAAATTAACTCACAATCAAATTGCCTCCATTCCCTTCAACCCTATCCATTTTTAACAGCCATTCCATTAAGCAAAGGCAAAAAAACGTTTTGCCTCATTTGAGGCAATGGCTGCTTATGTCATTGTAAAGTAGTTTATATAACTTGTACAAAGGTTGATATAAAAATAAAAGATGCTCATGGAGAGGGAGTCTTCAATATTTTAATGAATTAAAATATAATTCATTTTGCTGAATTATACAATGTAACTAAAGCATGTCATGGCTATTCAGGGATATATTGCAAAATGTGGTACAAAGAGCCCCAATCCTTCATCCATCAGCAAATATTTTCAACTTTACCACATCTTTTTCTACAACTCTTCAGTAATTTTAAAACACGGATCCAAGGTAATTTTACATAGTTTTTTCCAGTGTGACCATTGATGCAGATGATGGATGGCCAGGGGAAGTACACAGCACCATCTGCAGTCCTAATTAGCAGTTCTGTCATTTAAGGCCTCTGCAATGATTTGTCCTCAGAGAATAACACAATTCTCTGTTGACTGCAGCAATCACTTGCCACTGACCCCAGATTCTCATCTGAGCGCAAATAGTCTCTCCAGTCTCTTCAGTCTCAGTTGTCAGGGAATGCCAACCTGTCAGCAATTTGGACTTGATCACCATTTTTTTGTCTCTCGTCATTTCCCTAGGTACCAATAGTAGTAGGGGAGAACAGGGCAAGATGGGACACTTAAATATCACTTGACCCAGCAACTGTGCATTTTGTTTTGGATACTAAATATGGTGCAGAATTTGATGCTGATAATGGTTGCATCACTTTAAAACACTGTAATTTTACAATTAATTTCTCTAGGAAATTTTATGCCAACTTTAAAAGTTTTGCTGATTTGTCCCATCTTGCCTTCAGTGTTTGTAAGATGGGACAGGCCAATGGGCAAAATGGGACAGGCCAATGGGCAAAATGGGACAGACCAGTGGGCAAAATAGGACAGACCAATGGGCAAAATGGGACAGAGTCCCGTTTTGCACAAACTCACATGAGGTACTGCTAATTAAAATCAACCATTAGTTCATCAATCGTAGCGGGACAGATTTGTCATGAATAGGGAAGTAATTATGCATTTATACAACAGAAGCATGAAACTTGGTACACTGTCTTAAAGAATATATTTAGAGAGGGAGTTCCTACAGATATGACCTGGTTGACCCATGGCAGCTGTTTTCCAAAATGGCGACTAATCCTCTCATTTTCCTGCTTTCTGTGAAGTGCCTATAGGCGAAGTTTGACCGTATGGAAACAGTGGTCCTTATTCCTTCTACAGATCCAAAAAGCACTATCAATTGATTCCTGGATTGAACTGAGGAATTTTAGGGTGGTCAGGGTTCATTTTGTTGGAACTGTTGAAGAAAATGCAGCATTTTCGCGGTTTCCCGTAGTTCGTGGAATCTCGCTTAATATTTAAATAGACTACATATTTTAATTCCCTGTAACAAGAGCTTTCAAATGAATGGTAGCATCAATAATTTCTGCAAATTCTCTCTTTAAATGAACCTCAGAACCGAAATCTTCAAAAAACATTTTATTTTCATTTTTTTCAATTTCCACACCAAATTTATGAAACCCGGTTAATGCGGATACTCATTTGAAAGCTCTTTTTTCAAGGAATTCAAATATGTAACTAATTTTTAGATTAATAAAGAATTGGTGAAACCATGCAAAACCGCGAAAATACAGTATTTGAGTTGATATTTCTACCAAAATGGATTCCAGAAAGCCTGAAAATAGTTGAGGCTACTAAAAAATGTTATAGTAATGTTCTGAATACCTAGAGAAGGAATAACAAACACTATTTGCATGCATTCTATTCGTAGAAACTACACAGAAAGCAGCAAAATGGAAGAATTGCCCTACATTTTGGAAAATTGCTGCCATTCAGAGAGGAGCGTACGATAGATATATTAAATAATAGATCTATTTTATTTCTTACATTTTGTGACCAAATAGCTGCGATATATCTGGCCAATATAATTTCATATGAACTGTACAGTTCTATGATAATTTTTTTGGTTTATAATTCATTCTTTAGCACTTGCAAAAGCTATACCAAGGCTATACCAAGGCCTACATATTATGCCTTTGTCTGTCTTACAATAGGAATATATAGTTCACTGGTATACTTTTTTCTATTTGTGTGAATTACTTATTGACTGTGTAAAAGACTACAGCCTTAAAAGTCAATCAATTTATTCATAAATCAATCTATTTGATGCATATATAAATAAATAAGTATAAGGATGTTTTAAGTTCACATAAGTTTAATACCCAATATTGACTTAATTAATCAAAATCACATCACTGCACTAATCAATCAATGCTTGTCCATGTAATGCTTCAGTACCCCGACAAGAGCTGTTGCGATATTGGCCAAAACTGGTCCTGAAGATTGTGTTAGGTCTAGCCAATATTCCAGGGGGACAACCTCCTCCTCCCTCCCCCAATAGGCCTACACCATTGTATAGGTCTATGAAATAAGAAACCAATCAGAAAACAATCATCAATACATAATTCAGGAACGGCAAAATGGCACAGGTGAGGGCAGAATGGGACATGATCCAGGGAAGCTCCAAGGTCTGTCCCATCTTGCCCAAAAACATACATTTTCAGATTGGGTATTGCATTGAAAAAATATCTTTGTGGTGTTCACACAAATCTTGCAAAAAGCGTTCATTGAGATATTGTTGCCATCACTACGTATAGATTGTCAGGAAGAATAAAATAGTATTTGATGGATCATCACTGAACCAGTGAGTGTTTTTTGTAAGAAATGTCAACATTTACATTTTTTAACCTAGTTTTCCAGTTCAGTATCGTCTGCAAACAACTGATGATGTCACTAAAGAAAGCACATGATTACCTATGTAACACCAGGTGGCAGCAGCATCTCATGACAGTAATAAGTTCCCGAGGAGCTTTGTACCATCTTGCCTGCTGTCCCTTCTTGCCCTGTCCTCCCCTACTAATTAAATCAAGTGAGTGCTCACTCTCAATAGTCTTAAGTCATAGCTGTCAAGGAATGTCAACTTGTCAGCTCTGAGAATTATATTTCACATGCTCTTCTCTTTGCTGTCTGCCTTAGTATTGCAAAAGTCATGAGAGAAGTAGCCGCTCTTCTGCAAATGGTGACAGACAATTGATAGGTATGACTCCTTTGAAGTCTCAATTTTCTTAGTTTCATATTTATAAGTCATCGAAAAAGGTTTCATATAATTATGCTAGTGGTTAGCAGCAGTTATATGTTTGAACAAGTTAATGCAAAAACACAGGACATAAAGTACCTCATCATTGTGATCACATGCTAGCTCCAGCAATAACCCAAACTCGGTAAATCATTCTTTGTCACTTAATAACATGAATCAATCAAGTCATTGTGGGAGCAGAAATACTCAGTCATACAGAATGCAAAATACTTATTAATCTGTTTCGTAGAATGCTAATCTGTCAACAGTTAAAACCCCTCGAACCACGACATCACTTACCGCTAAACAAGGCATGAAACAAGAAGATGCAATGTCACCCATGCATGCTAATATCCATGATAGTCACTCCCTGCATGCATGGGCGGGCTGTCAAAACCTGATAATAAAGTGTCGCCTTACTGTTGCCTTTTCTGTCTTACAATAACATAACAATGAATCCTCAAAATACCACTTCTATTCAGTAACTTCTAGCAATATCAGTAACTCAAAGGTGACAAATATTTTTCCCAAGCGATATTAAGTAAAATTCCATTAAAAATCCAATTCACAACTTTTCCTGCAATAATCCATGCAATCATGTAACATATTATCCAGTCTTTCAGTTTTACATTTACTGAAAAAGTTTAATTACAAACTTTGACAACCACCAGGCATTTTATGCATCAATACTGCAACCTTGAGTTGATGGATGACAAAACATGCCTCCCCACCAAGCACTGAGTGTGCAACCTGTTTTGACAGCCCCTAATCTAGTATGCTGAGGATAGAAAAAAAACCTGCAAATGTAACTATAATTTCCCTCATTCTCAAACTTAATATGCTTTTTAATCAGAGTGAGAAAAAGTTAAGTGCAAGAAATTGAAAGACATCGTAATAAAACATTAAACATAACTAGTGGAGTCATTTAGAAAATTCAGATTGCATTGCTTGTGATTGTATGAAAGTGACGAACAACTTCTGGCTGCAATTCAGAGATAGGAATGTCAGTAAAAGAAAAAAACATGTTCTTATCCTAATGACATTATTCCTCAAATAATTATGTAAAGAAAAGTGACTATAGGAGTATTTGTGTCATGTGTATTGTGAATGATATAAAAAATATTGGCTCTGTCAACATTCACTTGAGACTTTCTTCTTATTCCAGGCTCAAACACTGGGTTTGACTTCTCCCTAGAAAATCACAGAATTCATATGTCACACATCTTGCTATAAGTTAGAAACAAACTACGAAAATTACACAAAGGTAAACATGACAACACTAATAAATTTCTTTCAGTAGATGACAGAAGAATTTATAGAGCCCTCTGTCAGTGAAGGATGAAACTACACATCACCGTTCCTGATGGGGTCAATTAATGAAGTAATTTGGAAAGAGGGTTGACTGGCACCCTGCTCTGTTGTCAGTCAGTGCAGTCAAGTGAAAGATGATGATTGAATTATGAAGGCTGATTTAATTAGTGCCCTTGTTCTTTGAGTGTTCTCTTCATTTACCTCAGATATGATTGATCATGATTGGATCATTTCAAATTGGGTGAAGCATCTTCCAAATAATCAGATGTTCCAAAACAAGGTTCTATTTCCTGTCAAATTAACTGCAAATCTATTTTGGCTCATCAGTTTGTTGGCCCATGGTGCAATTAATTGTGTGGTTAGGCAAAAACCAGGAAAGTGCCAAATATTATTATTCATTTGATTGAAAGCCCCATAAATAAAAGACAAGGAGTCTGTATAGCTGGATATCTATTGAGAAGGTACTGCAGCTAAAAGTACTTAAACAACATAATGATATTATCACACCAAATTCAGGTACTTGTGGTGAGCATGATAAGAGCATTAGGCCTATCCTTTATTTATTGTAGTCTCCTTTCAAGTAAAATAAATTTTACTGCTACCATTTATATGGATATCATTGACATTGTAATAAACTAGTACAAGTTTGCACATCATGATGAGTCAAAAATATTTGGAAACAATAATACAGCAATGAAGAATCACAAGCACATACAGAAGAATAAAGCAACCGTATTCCTGAAGATTCTCACAGGAAGTCTCCTTTAAAATAAAACCATGTCTACTATTCGTATATCATTGCATTGGCATTGCAATAATTTCATACAACTGTGCACAACACTTGATGAGTCACAAAGATTGTGGAAACAATAAAACAGCAATGAAGAATCACAACGACAAACGTAAATAACAAAAATCATGCAACCGTCTTCTTGACGGTTTCTCACGCATCAGAGAAGTAATTGTTGCAGGTGATAGGTGTTGTTCATGTTAAAGAGCTCTTAACACCAGAAGTGTGGGATGAAAAAGGCTTAAGACATCTGGAAATGATGTGAATAGCTTGTAAATGACTTGTCAGGAGCTTAATTGCATCATCAATAGATGCCATGAGAGGTGATTAACGGGTGAATGCTTTTGTTACTCATCCTAAAATGATCATAATGATATGTTGGCATTCTTTATGATGTCATAATGCAGTCAATTACTGACAACATGCAGCAGGTTGTCTAGGATGTAATATAATTATCATGATGTCTGTTGAATCTATAATCACTAGTCAGGTTTTATTGGGCAGCTGAGCCCATGTTCTAACCTTTTCAAAGTGTCATCTGATCATTTGGATTTGTCTGTGTAAAAGAGAACATGATAATTACACCATTCAGAATTAGCAAAGAAAACATGATAAATGAATTCATTCATATTCATTCATATTAATCTATTACCTATTCATGACCTGTTGTCCTTGCTAATTTCAATGCAGCTTTTTGAAAATATTTCAAGGTCATAGAGTAGAGCGGGGCAAGAAGTCCGGGTTAGGTGAGAGGCCCCCCCCCCCCCCCCCCTCCCACCCCAGGGTTAAATCTAAACTTATGATATTGCTGCATAGGATTGAGGCTTTTAAGGTGACGTTACATCAGACATAACATTTTCAGGACAAACAGCACCAAACTATAATAAAAATTAAAGAAACAAAAAAATATGTATGGTTTTTGTAACTTTGATTAATTCTTTGAAAGGAGCTGGCAGAAATATCTTTGGAAATTTCATAAAAATATGATTGATATCTGCATTGCTCCACTTTATGACCATCACATAAATATGATTTGGATCAAGATTTTTTTCCTGCATTTCAGTTCAAAATAATGAGATCAAATTAACATATGTGTGTCTGGGGCGAGAGGCCCCTGCATCGTATGGGGCATAAGGCCCCCTTCACTGGGGTCCTGAAGCTGCTTATAGAAGAACCCCAAGAAATAACTTTCATTCTGAATTTGTTGGCAAAAAAAACCCCATAGGATTATAATAGGGGGGCTTCTTACCCGATGGGTGGGGCAAGAAGGCCATTTGCAATATTTTACATAAATGACCATAACTCTTATATGCAAATTGGTAGGCATTTGTTTCACTAGTTATAAGTAGATTCAAGTGATCAGTGCCTGAATTAATAAGCATTCAAATAATCATTGATAAAAAGTAGGTCAAATAGCACCTGCATGCCCCGCGCTACTCTATAATGTCGCACCTCATTAAGCTACTATCAAGACTGCTGAAAGTAATATTATGATTAAAAAAATATTCCAAGTGACAAAAATTTATTATCTTCATGACATTGTACGCTCTGTGAGGACTGAAGGTACAATATATAAGGGAGCTCATTATAAGATGTTAATAATTCACTCTAATAGGAATATCTCACATTGCCTAAATTATTGCCTCGTTTGTGGTTACTCTCAGGCAGAGGGTGGTCCTATTATAATAAGGGGCCAACCAGAAAATAGTTGAGGGGGGCTATGGACTTTGCCCCCGGGACAAACTTTTTTTTTCGTTCGCTGCGTGTCAACGAACAATTTTTTTCGTATGCGACTCGAACTTTAACATTAAGGTGCCCATATATAGGTGGAAACAAACTTTTTTTTTCACCAAATTTCTATAGCCCCCCCCCCCAAAGACCATCTGGTCGGCTCCTAACAAATAAATATTCTAAGTGGCTGTTTGACTGCAAGCATACCTGCATGTAAAATGATAATTTTTAATATAATGTACTATATTTTAACATCAGAGTGTCTCTCCTGAGCAATGTAAAGATCTTTGAGTGGGTGGTGTTATCATAGTGACTGTTGCTATATATGGTGTAATCACTTGTTGCTATATATGGTGTAATCAGTTCTTGGCCCTCCTTTGAGGCCTCTCTGCTATTGCACCACAGCTTGGCAAGTCTTGGCTGACTATAAAAGCAGGGATCTGCAGTGTATCTGCAGCACTTAGTAACAGGGTCTGGTCTTTGACTGGACTTGGGTGTTCACCAGGCTTACTTCGAAAATGATGACTCCAAGCAGACAAAACCAATAGGCTTACTTCGGACTGGCATGATTTTCTAGTCATGTCTCCTTCTTTTTAGTTTTTTTTTGGCTGACGGGGTGAACTGTTCCAGTAGCCATCACGCCATCTCGGGCAACCGGGCTCAGTGATTGGGACAGGGAACCCTCGAGGCCCCTGAGTGTACCCAGGGAGGTGTCGACCTTTGGTGTTATGCCTGTCGCCCCCCTTGGTGCTCTTTGCAGGGGACACAGCCACATCTTCAATCGATTGCAGCCAGACACCGGATGAACTATTGCAGCCAACACACACACGACACCACACCGGATTGTGGCACGAATATCATCCTGGGAGAAGAAAAAGTGTTTGAGTTTCATTACTTCTTATTTTGTTGTTTTGCAATCATTTTGACTTAGTGTGATGTTAGAGTTATTATCAGTGCTGAATTTTTTATCATACTCCTTATATTTAGAATTGACAAACATGTAGGGGGAACCGAGGCACATTGGGACGCTCTACAAATTTTGCTTAAAGCTGAATACTTTCTCTATTTCCATGGTTCGATCACAGAATACATATCTTACTACGAGGTAATACAAAAATTAATATGAAATCTGTTCTTGTGACAATAATGGTATTGTCATGTTTAGTTAAACTAAACATGACAACAATAAAATTACATTTCACTGACAATATGACAAAGCCTCTGACCTAAACCAAAGGTGAGGGCACCACAAGACTCGTAGTGAACTAATAGATGACAGTAGTATTTATATTTAGAGAGGCCTCTGCTGGAGGAAGGTGAAACTACAAAACTACAAGTCACCATCCTGATGGGGTCAAATAATGAAGTAATCAGGAAAGAGGGTTGACTGGCACCCTGCTCTGCTGTCAGTCAGTGAAGTCAAGTGAAAGATGATGATTGAATTATAAAGGTTGATTTAATTAGCACCCCTGTTCTTTGAGTGCTCTCTTCATTTACCTCAGATATGATTGATCATGATTGGATCATTTCAAATTGGGTGAAGCATCTTCCAAATAATCAAATGCTCTTGTCCAAGGTAATCTTTTCCTGACAAATAAGCAGCGAATATATATTTATTGACTCATCATCTTATAAGCCCTGGGTGCAATCAATTGTGTGTTTAGACAAAAGCAAATAAACTGCAATGAGAATGTTGCTTACTCTATTGAAAAACAGGTCAATAAAAGAGAAAGTCGGCATAGCTGGATATCTTTTGGAGAGTCATTGCAGCTTTTCACAAAATCGAAATAATAATATTCTAGACCTCTTGCATTTGTCTTTGGTGATAGCATAAAGTACTTTACCATCTTTATAATAATATCACACTACATTAGGTTGCTTTCAATGAGCATTATCAGTTATTCACTGAATTAAGTCTCTTTTCAAGTAAGATCAATTCTTTTATTAATTATTATTTAGATATGATTGACACTGTAACATTGGATAAAACCATGCACAACACTTGATGAGTCATAAAGATTGCAGAAACAATAAAACAGAGCTCTATGAAGAATCACAAGCATGTAAAAATCATGCAACCATCTTCTTGAACCTACCACAGTTTCTCACGCATCAGACGAGCAATTGTTGCAGGTGATAGGTGTTCTTCATGTTAAAGAGCTCTTAACACCAGAAGTGTGGGATGAAAAAGGCTCAAGACATCTGGGAATGATGTGAATAGCTTGTAAATGACTTGTCAGGAGCTTAATTGCATCATCAATAGATGCCATGAGAGGTGATTAACGGGTGAATGCTTTTGTTACTCATCCTAAAATGATCATAATAATATGTTGGAATCCTTGACGATGTCATAATGTAGTCAACTACTAACAACATGCAGAGGGCTGTCCAGGATATATGCTTCTTCTTCTTCCCCTTCTCCATTGCTAGGTCTGCTAGGTTGCTCACCCAATTTTTGCGGTATCTGCAGTCATTAGTAATGTTTTATTGGGCAGCTGAAACCATGTTCAAATTCTATGACCTTGCTCTTAAACACAGCCTTGATTGTATGGACTTACTTCATATTAGATCATGATGATATCACCATTCAGAAATAGTAGACAACCTGGTCAATTAAATCCTGTTCATTTCTGAGAATTTACTCCCTATCGACTTTCAAAGCAACAGGTCATGATATAATCACAAAAAATTGCTACTGCACTAATTAATTAAATTCAGCATCTTACTTTCTCTCATAGATCTTGTAAGGAGCATCATATTTATCCTCTTATTATTTCAATGCCAATTTTTCTGAAATATCTCAAGGTCATGTCATGTCTGATCTCTTTGAGCTGCTATCAAAAGTGGTAATCTTATGATAAAAAGATAATCTACCAGACAAAAATAACTTATCATCATATAAGCTGCCTGACGATGCAGGGCTGAAGATACACTGAAGCTCATCGCCTGAATATATTAATCTTGATGAATGCTTTTGGCCATGAAACTGGATTAATTTTACACCAAGTTACTGAGCATAAAGGCACAATTTCCCGTGCAGCCAAACAGAGAAGGCAAAAAAGGTCATTATGCGAGAATAATGGAAGGCGTCACAAGTTGACTCCAGGACTTCAGCATTAAGGTTACTTTTATATAAATCGAGCGATTGCCATGGTGTTGCACTTTCCATTTCTAAGTAATAGTGACTTACTCTTTAGTGGGTATTGTGACTCTTTTTGACGTGATGTAACATGATTTCACAGATGTCATCCCGACATCAGTCTGATGCAAAATGCCATCAGTTTCCATGTGAGTCAGCGCTGAAGCCTGACAACTTATAAAATCTGAAAGTGCATCATATATTCACTAATTAATGAATTTATTGTCACAATGGCACATCTCGTAAATATTCTTAAATTTGTTTTTAAAAATGGCCCGATTCCAAAACTAGGAAGGAATACACAGATGATGGAAATCTTGTGCAATTTTTATTGCAACTCTTATGCAAACTAAATAACTTGTATGATATTGGAATATGAGTCTCAAAACTCAATGGCAATAAAGACACAAACATAGATCATGAATAAACATAGATATTCAGACAACCTCCAGACATACAAACACGAACAAAGTATCAAATAAATGGAATTCCTAGAAATGAAATGCTGATTCTGAAGAAAATGGAGATTGGTATTTTCTAGCAATATCTGCATCGTGTATCTGTATCAAGTTTCTGATTACCTTGATCATCGGTATCAAGTTTCTGTATTGTGTCTGAAAGGTATTAATAACATATTTCCGTAAATATTTCATATCGTGTCAACCTCCAACCAACATCGCTAGCTGGACGGTTATTTCCTATGATTCTAATTTTCCTCTATTATTCTAATATGGCATTGTCGCTGATTCATATTGGGTATCATTATCTCGTATAATAACAGTATTCAGATTTAATAGACGCTTTTCTAAATGGGATTGGATAGATGAGACTTCTGAATGAGATTGGATAGGTAAACCACTAAAATGTCAGTGTATCATCATAATCACACCATGCATCAGTCTAGCCTCTTTCCAAGATTGGCCACATGACAGCATTGTTGCTCTCATTGTTACACATTGTTCTAAGAAGCAGGTGGGTTGAGGTGGCACCGCAGACCTTGTCAAAAGGGTTACAGGCAATTTCATTACCATGCGATTCTTGTCATTCACACTTGGCTGTGAGGAATCAATGCTAAACCAGCACTTACTACGTTTGATAAATCCAATATGTGACGTTCTGTTGCTTCTAAACCAATCAGATTAACTAAAAATGATATGTATTTGGTGGGTCTAGAACCTAAGAATCGCGCACTAATGAAATCACCTGTAAACCTTCAAAGGCACATATACATACCAATTTGACACACCAAATAACATTTCTTGATGGTTGATAAATGCTTCTGACCAGTCAAGTGGAGTGCACATCCAATTATATAAATGTCATTGCAAACATTTTACAATATTGTTTTATGACATCCATGTAGCAGCCCATTATGGAAATGTCTTGAGGCATCCAGGATGTTACAGGAATTTGTGTTGAAGTAGACTTCTCAGCTATCAGGATCAAGCAATTGGCTGTACGTGACGTATGGTAGAAAGCTACTCATGTATGACCATTTCCATTCAGTATTTTGAACTTAAAGAAGTTGTAAGTTTGTACAGTAAATGTCACACTTTATATCAAACAGAAACTGTTAAATTTTCAAAAAGAAAGATTTGGTTTAAATCTCTTTAATAATCCCTTGTCAATAATTGCTGGTGGCCACTCCCATTCTAAATTAGCAGTGATTGCCTTGGCCATATTTTGGTATACCAGAATGCATAATATTTTAAATGTTAAACTGATTAGCTCTGCATATTACTAATTGAGTAACTGGAAGACAGGCATGTATATTAAGATAAATCAATAGATTGAACAACAATCACCTTTTTCAAAAATCTAAAATTTGACTGCCCCTAATAGATAGATGGATAGATAGATAGATAGATAGATAGATAGATAGATAGATAGATAGATAGATAGATAGATAGATTATCTATCTATCTATCTTTCTATCTATCTATCTGTCTATCTATCTACATTGTATAGGGGGGACCGTTGGTCTAGTGGTAGCTTTCTAGACCGCCAATAGCTGGGTCCTGACCTGTGTCTATGTTGGATAGCTGTTTCAATCATCCTTTGTCTCATAGCCTACCAAGTGCATAAATGCAGGATGTAAAGCCCCGATCATCCGTCCGTCTGTCTATCATTACAATATCTCTATCTAATTATACTTTGCAATTATGGTACGGTGTGGGTGGGAGCAGTAGTGTCATAATTGAGAGCTCACTGGCCTTATCACAAAATGCGGTCTGAGTTGGTCAGGTCATGGCCATGTAATTGATAGATTAATATTTTTCATTGTCAGTTGAGTTTCATGCAATCACAGAATGCATGAATACCCACTAATCAATTGATAGAAAACCGAACTTGCGAGGTACAACATTTTCCACAGTTTTATTTGTAAAGTTTCTGTCAGTTTTTAGTGTGTTTCACTGGATTCCAGTGCATGCAGAGGCCTACCATACGTCATGTACATCACAAAACGTCACGTAGATTTTTACATTTTCCTTAATTATGACTTTTCTACCCATTTTCCTTCAAATCTGATGATCGGGATCATTTCCCAATTTAAATGCCATCATATTGCATGCAAAATAATATAGCATTTACTCTCCAATTTGGTGCTAAAAGCCAAAACAAAATTTTGCCAAAAACACACATCTGTGAAATCCAAAAGTCTACTTCAACGCGAATTCCTGTAAACAGCAGCTAGTACAAGCATAACCAATGAATGTGTCATTTGAGATGGGAAAAAACACAGTCTGACCATTCTGTTTGGAGCAGGTGACATAGAGAAAGACTGGCATGCAGCTGGGGCCTGGTGAAATAAATTATACTAAATCAAGCACAATAATTGGGAGGTAGGTATAGCAGTCAAAAAGAACAGTACAAGGTTGATAACTCAATATGTGTAAACAAAGTAAAACAAAATACCAGTAATGAGAGCAATTTAATCATCCTGCTATTCATTTTGCTTAACTTCAGTCAAACTTCAGAAAAAGGAATTTCTCGATTCAGTGTTGAAGATACACAGAATCCATACCGAAGCTGTAGGACGAGTATGGTAACCACATCAGCACATGAATGCAGACTCAGACTCAGACAGACTCAGACATATTTATTTTCAATAGAGAATAAGGTATGAAAAAAGATAAATAAACAGCAGTGGTAATGATTATATATAGTGTCCCTGTCAACATAAGTTAATTGACAAGAATAACCCTGAACAGAATGACACCATTAGTGTAGAGCGTCTCCCTTGTCTTAGCCTCGGCAGTAACTGCAAGTCTGGTCTACAAATTAATGCTACCTTTCTTTTCATTTCTAGTACTTTTCACAAACACAACAACTTTCATGTATGTGATCAGCACATAGGACCTTTATATCCTTCCTTATTGAGATTACTTCATCTCAGCTAGTCTTGTGAGGCCTTCCAATTAAATTAACCCAGATGCAAACCTGATTAAAGTTAGGATAGTAATTACTTGTGCTATTGAATTGGATTCTTCGATATTGCACAGCCACAACTAAAAGTTTCCAAATGAAGAGCATTTATAAAGTTTTAATTGAGCAAAAGTTTAATATTTTAATGAAAGATCACAAATATTATCTGTATGTGGAAGATTCAAAGAAAATGATTTCTGTGTTTGAGGACATAGTCTTTGCTTGTTTAACATAATCCACCTCTGGCAGCGTCATCTGCAAATCTCACCTTATAGCCCACAATAGATCAGAGCAGCCAAATTGCATCTCCTTGCTCCATTATTCAATGTCTCTAAATTAACTCACAATCAAATTGCCTCCATTCCCTTCAACCCTATCCATTTTTAACAGCCATTCCATTAAGCAAAGGCAAAAACCAGACGTCTTCTTGATCTCTGTTCATATTCCTTTCTATTGCATCCCTTTAAATATTCATTTTGGACAGATTTCTGCTCTTTTGTTATTGGCAAATAATCAGATTCCCAATTACAGCTGTACATATTCATTTGTGGTTCAGCTGCAAGTTGGAAATGACAGTTGCAGCTTTTCCAGATTTCTCTTGAAAAAAAAGGGAAGGCAATGATTGTGTTTCAAAAAGATGTTCATAGTTTCCATTTTTTTACCATAACACAAAGAACTTATCTTACAATATGAGCCAACAAATAAAGAGCTGCTGGAACTCCTGAGGTAATATTCTATCTTGTTCTGTTGAGTGTTCATTGGGATAGACTGACAAGTGATGCTAACTAATGCTGAACATACAAATAAGATTAATTAGCAATCATATATCAATTCAAAATATTTGAAACCCTCAGACTAATAGACTATCCTATCATCATCAAATGCCAAATAAATATCGCTTTTTCTCTTTCTGGTTTTAGAGACAAAATCAAAAAGTTGAGTAACAATTTACAGTGGAAAGTGTAAAAAACTAGAAACGGTCACTGGGGTGTGTTTGCATGTTCAAGTGATGCCAGTCATACTCTGTTTGCCTCACTGGAATCAATGAGTGCCTATGCTACTGTAAAATACACAAAAGTTGCTCTAAAAAATAGATATTCATGGTGAGAGAAGTTTTCAACATCGTAATGAATAAAATTAAATATATCTTATTTTACCAGAGCTAGTTTCCACAGGATGATATAATGCGATAAAAGAATATCGTGACTATTCATGGATATATTACTAAATGCGGGACATAAAGCCTCAATCATCCATCAATTAAGGAATATTTTCAATAACGCCTAATCATTTTCTGCGAACTATGCTGCAATTTCTTAACATCAAAGATTTACAGTGTGACCATTGATGCAGATGATGGATGGCCAGGGGAAATACACAGCACCATCTGCAGTCCTAATTAGCAGTTCTGTCATTTACGGCCTCTGCAATGATTTGTCCTCAGAGAATAACACAATTCTCTGTTGACTGCAGCAATCACTTGCCACTGACCCCAGATTCTCCGCTGAGTGCCGATAGTCTCTTTTAGTCTCTTCAGTCTCAGCTGTCATTGAATGCCAACCTGTCAGAGCTTTGGACTTGATCACCATTTTTATGTCTCTTGTCATTTCCCTCGGTACCAATAGTAGTGCTAATTAAATCAAGTGAATGCTCACTGCTCACTCTCAATAGTCTTAAGTCGTAGCTGTCAAGGAATGCTAACTATTCAACTCTGAGAGCTACATCACCTTCTCTCATGTCTTTGAGGTTTCTATTATTGAATCATTAGGTTTTACATCTCACTGGAAAATCACAGAATACATGTCGCACTTCTTACTGTTGCAGGTTATTAAAAAATAAATATGGAATCTGTTCTTTTGACATTATGACAAAATTACACAAAACTAAACATGACAGCAATACTACATTTCATTGACAAAACGACATAGCCTCTAACCTAAACCACAAGTGAGGGCACCACATGACTGGCAGGAAACTCAGTAGATGACAGCAGTAATTACAGAGCCCTCTGTTGGACAGTGTTGGTGAAAGGTGAAACTACACGTCACCGTCCTGATGGGGTCAAATTCTGAAATAATCAGGAAAGAGGGTTGACTGGCATCATACCCTGCTCTGTGATGAGTCAGTGAAGTCAAGTGAAAGACGATAATTTTATAATTGAAGGCTGATTTAATAAGCGCCCCTGCTCTTTGAGTGTTCTCTGTGTTGTCCTCAGATATGATTGATCATGATTGGGTCATACCAAACTAGCTGAAGCATCCCAAAAAAAATCAGATATTCCTGTCCAGAACAAGGTATTCTTTCCCTCACAGATTAGCCTCAAATATATTTATTGGCTCATCAGATAATAGACCCAGGGTGAAATGTTGTGGTAAAACAAAAACAAGTATTTTGTAAAATGAATATTGCCTGTTCTAATGAAAACCACATCTATAAAAGAGAAAGAGTCTGTGTAGCTGGATATCTATAAGGGGTATACTGCAGCTATTGTGATGATCATTATTGTTTATCAATTTTAGTCTCCATTCAAGTACAATCAATTTTACTGCTACCCTTTATTTGGATGTCATTGAAATTGTAAGAAACTTGTACAACAGTGCACATCACAATGAGTCGCAAAGATTGTGGAAACAATAAAACGGCAATGAAGAATCACAAGTACATTAGTAAGAATAATGCAGCCGTCTGCTGGCAGTTTCTCACAGGAAGTCCCCTTTAAAATAAAACCATGTCTACTATTCGTATATCATTGCAATAATCTCATACAACTGTGTACAACACCTCATGAGTCATGAACATTGTGGTGACAATAAAACGGCAATGAAGAATCACAAGCAGAAGTGTAGGAATCATGCAACCATCTTCTTGAACCTACGACAGTTTCTCACGCGTCAGACGAGCAATTGTTGCAGGTGATTGGAGTTGTTCATGTTGAAGAGCTCTTAACACCAGAAGGGTGGGATGAAAAAGGCTTAAGACATCTGGGAATGATGTTAATAGTTTGTAAACGACTTGTCAGGAGCTTAATTGCATCATCAATAGATGCCGTGATAGATATGATATAGATATATAGATAGATAGATATGGTAAGTGCAGCCCTCTAAGCCCAGTTCTGGGCGCTCACGGGGTTGATTGATGAGATGGGAGAGAGAGCAGAGGAGTCCTCAACATGTTACACATTTACCCCATGTGAGGGATCTTTTACTTGCCCAGCATAGACACTGATACAAGGGGCCGCCAATTTAACGTCTCATCCGAACGACATGCAGCTGGGATTTTGCTCATGAAGGTGCACTGAAAATTTTGGGTTCCCCACCCGGGATTCGAACCCATGCAGGCAAAGACCTTCAGCGGAGCAGGCGGGAACCTTAACCACTTGGCCACCCAGCTGCTGAGAGGTGATTGACGGGTGAATGCTTTTGTTACACATCTTAAAATGATTATAATGATATGTTTGAATCCTTGGCAATGTCATAATGCAGTCAATTACTGACAATATACTGAAGGTTGTCTAGGATGTAATATATGATTATTTGTTGAATCTATTATCACTAGTCACGTTTTATTGAGCAGCTGAGCACATGTTCAAATCCTTGACCTTGCTGTTAACCAATCTTTTCTGAGTGTCATCTGATCATTTGGATATATATGTTTGTGTAAAAGGTCATGGTAATTACACCGTTCAGAATTAGCTAAGAAAACAATGTAAATAAATTTTGTATTCCTTCATGTTAATTTACCACCTATTCATGACCTGGGTGTCTTGCTAATTTTCAACGCAGCTTTTTGGAAATATTTCAAGGTCATAGAGTAACGCAGGGCAAGAAGCCTGGGTTAGATGAGAGGACCCTAGGGTTATATCTAAACTTCCATTTTTAGTGCGTTTTCTTAATCATAGGATTTAACCTAGAGGCTTTTAAGGTTCACCTTTTTCAGGACAAACAGCACCAAACCATAGTAGAAATTAAAGAAACCAAAAAATGTGCATGGTTTGTGTAACTTTGATTAATTCTTTGAACGAGGCTGTCAGAAATAACTTTGAAAATTTGATATATATCTGCATTGCTCGACTCTATGACCATCACATAAATATGATTTGGATCAAGTTTTTTTTTTGCATTTTAGTGCAAAATAATGAGGTCAAATTAAAATATGTGTGTCTGGGATGAGAGGCGCCTGCATGGTACAGGGCATAAGACCCCCCTTCACCGAGGTCCCGAAGCTGCTTCAGGCACCATTTAATGATGTTTACTTTTCCTTAATTCTTGATAGAATAGCTAATTAAAATAGAAAAAATGTGCCCCAGGATTGAAACGAGGCAAAAAATAAATGTCTGGAAAGAAAAATTCTGAAATTCATAAAAAAGTAAATAGACTGCCCCTAAAAGAATAGAAGAACCCCAAGAAATAACTTTCATGCTGAACGTGCTCGCAAAAAAAAATTCCCATTAGATTATAATAGGGGGGCTTCTTACGCGATGGTTGGGGCAAGAAGGACATTTGCCATATCTTACTTACATAGACGACCATAACTCCTACTACATTCAAATTGGTAGGCATTTGTTTCACCTCCCCCTCCCATCCCCCTGCCCCCTTCCCTTCTACCTTCCCCATCCCCTGTATCACACGAAAATGTAATTGGGTCAGGATTTATTGCAACAGAGAAAATGTGCAGCCAGCGAAGTATGAGAAGCGATGCAATGGACATATGGCCAGGAAAATGTGTTTCCAGCCATAAGAAGCATTTTGGGGAGCTGAAAAGTGAGATAACATTTTCAGGGTCCACCGCGATTTTGAACGGACTGCGCTAGAGCATTATACTATATACCATGTGAAAGCTAAGAAACAGAGCTTTCTGGTGGTATTTTTTATTTTTCTGTAGCTTTAATAGGAGCTGAGTTATCGGCGTTTGAAAAACAGGCTTTTTGTGGTGCTTTAGCGCCGATTCTGTTAATGCTAGAAAGTTGAAATTCTAGTGGATTGTTACACTATAGTATGACTGTAACTGCATGCAATTTCAGCTTGATCGGAGCATTTCTTGCTAGTTTTTGGAAAATTTAAGTGGCAATTTCGGGAATTCCCTTATTTGAAAAATTCATATAAAAATAACTTTTTAAGATATTGCCAAAAGCCTCCTTTCCGCACTGCGTATATCTCTAGAGATGATTGTGTAAAAATTTGGTGTAATTTCACTCATTGGTTCTTCTAAAACCGTGACGACAAATTTTTTATCAATTTGCTGCGTAATTACCAGCAAACTGGAAATTACACAATATTATTACAGTCCATAAAACTGTTTACCAAAAGCAAAATGCCCCTTTGTTTTCATGTAGTTATTGCAAATAGTTTCTGAAATACAGCCTGTCAAAATGTTGACGAAAAATAAAAAGAAGAACAAAAAACAAAGAATAAGATGCTGAAAAAAAAACCGAACAAAAACAATATAAATTCCCCTAACGGGGGAATTTATAATAAATATTCTAAGTGGCTGTTTGACTGCTAGCATCTCTGCATGTAAAATGATAACTTTTTAATATAATGTACTATATTTTAACATCAGAGTGTCTCTCCTGAACAAGGTAAAGATCTTTGAGTGGGTGGTGTTATCATAGTGACTGTTGCTATATATGGTGTAATCACTTGTTCCTATATATGGTGTAATCAGTTTCTGGCCCTCCTTTGAGGCCTCTCTGCTATTGCACCACAGCTTGGCAAGTCTTGGCTGACTATAAAAGCAGGGATCTGCAGTGTATCTGCAGCACTTAGTAACAGGGTCTGGTCTTTGACTGGACTTGGGTGTTCACCAGGCTTACTTCGAAATGATGACTCCAAGCAGACCAAACCACTACCAATAGGCTTACTTCGGACTGGCATGATTTTCTAGTCATGTCTCCTTCTTTTTAGTTTTTTTTTTTGGCTGACGGGGTGAACTGTTCCAGTAGCCATCACGCCATCTCGGGCAACCGGGCTCAGTGATTGGGACAGGGAACCCTCGAGGCCCCTGAGTGTACCCAGGGAGGTGTCGACCTTTGGTGTTATGCCTGTCGCCCCCCTTGGTGCTCTTTGCAGGGGACACAGCCACATCTTCAATCGATTGCACCCAGACACCGGATGAACTATTGCAGCCAACACACATGACACCACACCGGATTGTGGCACGAATATCATCCTGGGAGAAGAAAAAGTGTTTGAGTTTCATTACTTCTTATTTTGTTGTTTTGCAATCATTTTGACTTAGTGTGATGTTAGAGTTATTATCAGTGCTGAATTTCTTATCGTATCCTTATATTTAGAATTGACAAACATGTAGGGGGAACCGAGGCACATTGGGACACTCTAGTAATTTAGTCAAATGCTGAATACTTTCTCTATTTCCATGATGGTTCAATCACAGAATACATATCTTACTACGAGGTAATACAAAAATTAATATGAAATCTCTTCTTGTAACAATAATGGTATTGTCATGTTTAGTTAAACTAAACATGACAACAATAAAATTACATTTCACTGACAATATGGCAAAGCATCTAACCTAAACCAAAGGTGAGGGCACCACAAGAGTCGTAGAGAACTAAGTAGATGACAGTAGTATTTTTATTTAGAGAGGCCTCTGCTGGAGGAAGGTGAAACTACAAAACTACACATCACCGTCCTGATGGGGTCAAATAATGAAGTAATCAGGAAAGAGGTTTGACTAGCACCCTCCTCTGCTGTCAGTCAGTGAAGTCAAGTGAAAGATGATGATTGAATTATGACCGCTTATTTAATTAGTGCCCTTGTGCTTTGAGAGTAGTCTTAATTTACCTCAGATATGATTGATCATGATAGGATCATTTCAAATTGGGTGAAGCATCTTCCAAATAATCAGATGCTCTAGTCCAAGGTAATCATTTCCTGACAAATTATCTGCAAATATATTTATTGGCTCATCATCTTATTAGCCCTGGGTGCAATTAATTGTGCGTTTAGACAAAAGCAAATAAAACTGCAATGAGAATATTGCTTACTCTATTGAAAAACAGGTCAATAAAAGAGAAAGTCTGTAAAGCTTGATATCTTTTGGAGAGTCACTGCAGCTTTTCACAAAATCGAAATAATATTCTAGACCTCATTAATTTGTCTTTGGTGCTAGCATAAAGTACTTTACCAACTTTGTAATATCACACTACATTAGGTTGCTTTCAATGAGCATTATCAGTTATTCACTGAATTAAGTCTCTTTTCATTTGTAATTATTATTTAGTAATGATTGACACTGTAATCATCATCATACTATAAATTCATGGATGCTTTACGCAACTCCTCCAAAACAATGCGAGCCACACTCTCAAAAACTTGCACAAAACTTATCAAGCTGATCTACAACAACCATATCTATGTCCCCTCTCAACCGAGTCAACCCTTTCTTCCATTTCCACTCGACCCCTTTCCACCAAATCCCATCCCCCACTCACTTCCCACTGCTGTGGAGTTGACTTTTTTTGCCTGCTCGTGGTATAGTCGCTTTCTAATGGACACAAGGATAGGCCTACACCTACACTTCCCTCTCTCTCTGCCATTCTTACTCTCATTATACCCATTATCGCAGGTACGATGCTAGTATTGGATAAACCATGCACAACACTTGATGAGTCTTAAAGATTGCGGAAACAATAAAACAGCAATGAAGAATCTAGGTTTAATCCTATGAGTGAGAAAAATCATGCAACCATCTTCCTGAAGTTTCTCACAGGAAGCCTCCTTTAAAATAAAACCATGTCTACTATTCGTATATCACTGCATTGGCATTGCAATTATCTCATACAACTGTGCATCACATTTGATGAGTCATGAAGATTGTGTAAACAATAAAACAGCAATGAAGAATCACAAGCGCGTATAAATCATGCAACCATCTTCTCAACCTACCACAGTTTCTCACGCATCAGACGAGCAATTGTTGCAGGTGATAGGTGTTGTTCATGTTAAAGAGCTCTTAACACCAGAAGTGTGGGATGAAAAAGGCTTAAGACATCTGGAAATGATGTGAATAGCTTGTAAATGACTTGTCACAGGCCTAATTGCATCATCAATTGATGCTGTGAAAGGTGATTAAGGGTTGTTTTTCAATCGGGGTACGCTCTGGAAAGTCACACGATATCCAAAATACCAGAAATACCATGCATATATGTGGAAAAAACGTTACACAGAATGATTAAACATACTGAGACGGACCTACAGTAGCGAAAAAATTATTCAAATCGGTTGATAACAGCCCGAAAAAAATTTATTTGTGTCATTTTGACCAAAATTGACTGTCTCATTTGCAAATTAGGCAAATATCGCTTCAGATTTTTCAGTCCTAACCTAACAGTAAGTTTTAACAATTGTGAATATGCGTTCAACAAGGTCCCAAGAGTTCAACATTAGAATTACATGCAGCAACTATGATTAGTCTCTTCAGAATCCTGCATTGAACACATGAAGGTCAATTCCGTCAAATATTGTCCTCTCCGAAATAGGGTCCGCAAAACAGCAATAACATTAAATTAAAAGTATTTTTATTTTATAGAAATACTCCTTCAATAGATTAGACAAAGTTTTGGTAAATGTTTCACTTCAGTTGTACGAACTGCGCAATGCTCATAGCGGAAAACACCAAAAACAGCTTTCGTCAAATAAACTGTCCTCTCCGAAAAATGCTGTCCTCTCCCAAAATGTCTATTTTCCTTGACACACACAAAGTTCTTGGCCAAAATTAAGCAAGTAAGATGATTTTTCATTGTCAGATATATATCTATCCACTCAGCACAAGCCCATACAACTGGGTTTTCTATACATCCAGTAATAGAGGGATGAGCAGAATATTGACTTTGATCGAATTATCAAAAAGTCAAATAAAAAAAAATTCAGAATACTTGTAGCCCTAAAATTTTCAGAAATCCACGGCACGGTATATAGCAACAGAAAAAAGTCAATTTGGCCAGAAAAGAAAGACCTTTATTTTTGACCCCCGTGAGACAAAACTATGTACCCCGATTGAAAAACAACCCTTAACGGGTGGATGCTTTTGTTACTCATCCTAAAATGATCATAATAATATGTTGGAATCCTTGACGATGTCATAATGCAGTCAATTACTGACAACATGCAGAGGGCTGTCCAGCATATGCTTCTTCTTCTTCTTCTCCATATGGGTTCCTAGGTCTGCCTGGTTGCTCGCCAAGTCTTATTTGAAGCACAAACAGTCATCAGTCATCCTTTGACCTTGCTGTTAATCACAGCCTTAAGTTTCATCTGATTGTATGGACTTACTTCATATTAGATCATGATGATATCACCATTCAGAAATAGTAGACAACATGGTCAATTAAATCCTGTTTATTTCTGAGAATTTACTCCCTATCGACTTTCAAAGCAACAGGTCATACCATCGCAGAAAAAGCACTGCACTAATTAATTAAATTCAGCATCTTTCTTTCTTTCATAGATCATGTAAGGAGCATCATATTTATCTTCTTATTATCTCAATGCCACTTTTTCTGAAATATCTCAAGGTCATGTCATGTCTGATCTCTTTGAGCTGCTATCAAAAGTGGTAATCTTATGATAAAAATATAATCTACCAGACAATGATTATTCATCATCATATAAGCTGCCTGACGGTGCAGGGCTGAAGATGCACTGAGGCTCATCGGGTGAATATATTAATCTTGACGAATGCTTTTGGCCATGAAACTGGATTAATTTTGAACATCATGTGCAGGTAAACAGAGTAGCAAGAAAAGGTCAATATGCGGCGAATAATGAAAAGAAGGCATCACATGCAAGATGACTCCAATCAGCATGATGGTTACTTTTATATAAATCGAGGGATTGCAAATTTCCATGGTGTTGCACAGTCTATTTCTAAGTAATAGTGACTTACTCTAGAGTGGGTATTGTGACACTTTTTGACGTGATGTGACATGATTTCACAGATGTCATCCCGACATCAGTCTGATGCAAAATACCATCAATTTTCACGTGAGTCAGCGCTTAAGCCTGACAACTTATAAAATCTGAGAGTGCATCATATATTCACTAATTAATGAATTTCTTGCCACAAAGGCACATTTTGTCAATATTCTTAAAATTGATTTTAGAAATGGCCCGATTCCAAAACTAGGAAGGTATACAGGGATGGTGGAAATCATGTGCAATTTTTATTGCAACTCTTATGCCAACTAAATAACTTGTATGATATTGGAATATGAGTCTCAAAAGCAGAACAGAACTCAATTGCAATAAAGACACATAGATCATGAATAAACATAGATCTTCAGACAACCTCCAGACATACAAACACGAACAACATATCAAATAAATTCAATTCCTAGAAATGAAATGCTGATTCTGAAGAAAATTGAGATTGGTATTTTCTAGCAGTATCTACATCGTGTATCTGTATCAAGTTTCTGATTACCATGATCATCTGTATCAAGTTTCTGTATTGTGCCTGAAAGGTATTAATAGCATATTTCTGTAAATATTTCATATTGTGTCAACTGAACTGTTATTCCCTATGATTCTAATTGAAGAAAAGGTCAGAATTTACAACAAAAGCTTGAATGGCCAATCGAAAGTAACTCCAAGATATCGTGGTTTCTCCAATCCAAATACACCATGTTATCATTTTGTAAAAATATCTATTGATGTAATAACGACAAAATTTCAAATATTTATACCCTTACTTTATACATTGTCTGTCAGTTGCAATGCCCTTGAATGCATTTTACTGCAGCCATTTTTCAAATTGTCTTCCAGTTAATAAAAGCCGTAAATTTATTGTGAGGTTTTTACATGCAGTTCATAGCGCAGGTGATTTGACAGTGCACCATCACAATCTCTATGAAATTCAAGGATTGTCTGTTCATTTTTGATAAATCTTAATAAATTTGATACCGGTCACGATTCGCAATGCCATGACAAGACAAGGGTGTAAAGCACAAGAATTAATTAAGGACATCATATTAAAACTCACAAACAGAAACAAGACAACAACCATAACATAAATATGAGAATTAAACAGGAAACTGGATAATCTTTGACATTGAAAGAATTTTTGATTATCATGAAGGCAGAGTCATCTTAAAAAGCGAACATTATTTAGTCTGTACTGCCAACTCGTTCTACAGTGATTTTCGCTATCCACTATATCAGGGCACATTTTAATCTGTAATTCTGTATTAGATTCCCTCTAATTATTCTAATATGGCATTGTCGCTGATTCATATTGGGTATCATTATCTCGTATAATAACAGTATTCAGATTTAATAGACAATTTTCTAAATGGGATTGGATAGGTGAGACTTCTGAATGAGATTGGGTACTAATGGGTAGGTAAGACCACTAATATATCAGTGTATCACCATAATCACACCATGCATCAGCCTAGTAGTCTCTTTCCAAGATTGGCCACATGACAGCATTGTTGCTCTCATTGTTATCCATTGTTCTATAAGAAGCAGGTGGCCTGAGGTGGCACTGCAGACCTTGTCAAAAGGGTTAAACCTTCCAAGGCACATGTATATACCAATTTGACACACCAAATAACATTTCTTGATGGTTGCCATGATATTCTATATTGTCAAGTAACTTGTTTGGCACTAAAACTAATTCCCGGAAGCATTGCTATGAAAATAAATTAATGATCAACAGATAAATGCTTTTGACCAGTCAAGTGCAGTGCACATCCAATTATATAAATGTAATTGCAAACATTTTATAATATTGTTTTATAACATCCATGTAGCAGCCCATTATGGAAATGTCTTGAAACATCCAGAATGTTAAACAGCATGCAGCTAATTCAAGTATAACCAACGAAAATGTCATAATTTGAGATGCGAAAAACACAGTCTGACCATTCTGTTTGGAGCAGGTGACATAGAGAAAGACTATCATGAAGCTGGGGCCAGGTCAAAAAGATTACACTAAATCCAGAAGCATAAAAATTGGGAGGTATAGATATAACAGTTAAAAAGAACAGTACAAGGTCGATAACTCAATATGTAAACAAAGTAAAACAAAATACCAGTAATGAGAGCAATTTAATCATCCTGCTATTTATTTTGCTTAACTTCAGTCAAACTTCAGAAAAAGGAATTTCTCGATTCACAAGAAATATTGTCTCGGTTCAGTGTTGGAGTTACACAGAATCCATACAGAAGTTGTAGGACGAGTATGGTAACCACATCAGCACATAAATGCAACAATAGCAGTGGTAATGATTATATATAGTGTCCCTGTCCAACATAAGTTAATTGACAAGAACAACCCTGAACAGAATGACATCATTAGTGTAGAGCGTCTCCCTTGTCTTAGTCTCGGCAGTAACTGCAAGTCTGGTCTACAATGCTACCTTTCTTTTCATTTCTAGTACTTTTCACAAACACAAAAACTTTCATGTATGTGACCAGCACATAGGATCTATATATCCTTCCTTATTGAGATTACTTCATCTCAGCTAGTCTTGTGAGGCCTTCCAATTAAATTAACCAAGATGCAAACCTGATTAAAGTTAGGATAGTAATTACTTGTGCTATTGAATTGGATTTCTCGATATTGAACAGCCACAACTAAAAGTTTCCAAATGAAGAGTATTCATAAATTTTTAATTGAGCAAAAGTTTAATATTTTAATGTAAGATCACAAATATTATCTGTATGTGGAAGATTCAAAGAAAAGGATTTCTGTGTTTGAGGACATATTCTTTGCTTGTTTTACATAATCCACCCTGGCAGCGTCATCAGCAAATCTCACCTTATAGCCCACAATAGATCAGAGCAGCCAAATTGCATCTCCTTGCTCCATTATTCAATGTCTCTAAATTAACTCACAATCAAATTGCCTCCATTCCCTTCAACCCTATCCATTTTTAACGGCCATTCCATTAAGCAAAGGCAAAAAACAAATGTCTTATTGATCTCTGTTCATATTCCTTTCTATTGCATCACTTTAAATATCATTTTGGACAGATTTCTACTCTTTTGTTATTGGCAAATAACCAGATTCCCAATTATAGCTGTACATATTCATTTGCGGTTCAGCTTGGAGTTGGAAGTGACATTTGTAGCTTTTCCAGATTTCTCTTACAAGGGAGAAGGCATTGCCTGTGTTTCAAATGATGTTCAAAGTTTCCAGTTTTTTATCACAACACAAAGAACTTATCTTACAATATGAGCCAACAAATAAAGAACTGATTGAATTCCTCAGGTCAATATTCTATCTTGTTCTGTTTAGTGTTCATTGATATAGACTGACGATTGATGTTAACTAATGCTTAACATGCAAATAAGATTATCTATCATTTATATCAAGTCACAATATTTGTAACCTTCAGACTATCCTATCATCATCATATGACAAATGAATCTCTTTTACTCTTTCTAGTTTTTTAAAAGACAAAATCAAAAAGCTGAGTAACAATTTACAGTGGAAAGTGTAAACAACTATAAATGGTCACTGCAGTGTGTCCGCATGATCAAGTGATGCTAGTCACACACTGTTTGCCTCATAGGAATCAACGGCTGCTTATGCCACAGTAAAACACTTTAAGTAACTCACACAAAGGTTGCTGTAAATATAATAGATACTCACGGTAAGAGAAGTTTCCAACATTTCAAATAATAAATTTAAATACATTTGATTTCACAAGAAGCAATTTTTACAGGATGCTATGATGTAACTAAAGCACTGGATTGCTATTACAGGATATATTGCTAAATGCAGGACATAAGCCCCAATTATCCATCCTCAAGGAATATTTTCCACATCGCCAAATCATTTTCTATGAACTCTTACAGGTGATTTCATTAGTACGTGATTCTTAGGTTCTAAAGCCACCAAATACATGTCAATTTTAGTTAATCTGATTGGTTCAGAAAGAACAGAACGTCACACATTTGATTTATCAAACGTAGTAATGCTGGTTTAGCATTGATTCCTTAGAGCCAAGTGTGAATGACAAGAATCGCATGGTAATGAAAACAAGTAATTTTAAAACATAGATCCTATAGGTAATTTTACATAGTTTTTTTCCAGTGTGACCATTGATGCAGATGATGGATGGCCAGGGGAAGTACTACACAGCACCATCTACAGTCCTAATTAGCAGTTCTGTCATTTACGGCCTCTGCAATGATTTGTCCTCAGAGAATAACACAATTCTCTGTTGACTGCAGCAATCACTTGCCACTGACCCCAGATTCTCCTCCGAGTGCCAATAGTCTCTCCAGTCTCTTCAGTCTCAGCTGTCACGGAATGCCAACCTGTCAGCAATTTGGACTTAATCACCATTTTTATGTCTCTTGTCATTTCCCTAGGTACCAATGGTAATACTAATTAAATCAGACAAACTTGTGCTCACTCTCTGCAGTCTTTGGTCTGGCTATAAGGATTGTGAGGTTATCATGTCTGAGAACTATATATTTTAAATGCCTTTCTCTTTGCTGTCTCTCTTTGTGCAATTTCAAGTCTTCGGACAATCAGCCTCCATCGTGCAAACAGTGAGGACGATTTATAAAAATGGGCTGACTTTTCTGAAGGTTAAATTTCCTTTGTTTTATATAATATGAATTTATCAATGTCTGCGGATGGCAGGGCACAAGATACAAACAAAAATGTGCAGAAACACAGGACACAAAGTAGTCTAGTCAGATTTTGACACAAACACGCCCGTGAATCATTCTCTGTCAGTTAATAAACTAGAGTTCGTGTCGCGAGCAGAACGTACGGGAGTTTGCCGCACGCAGGTAGATATCGATGTAAAAGACTCGAGAGAGTGTCGCAGCGAGACTCACGCAGATCTCGAGGAAAACAAGAAATTCTGCTGTCAATGCATGATTGGGAAAACAGTGAAATACAACATTCCTTTAGATCTGCAGGATTTCAGCTGAAGTACAGCAATCTCGTAGATTTGTGAGACCTTAAACAAGTCCTTCAGATTCGCAGGACAAGTCGGTGGGAAACTCAGTGCCTTGTTTTGCAATATAGATTGAGTTACAGACTCGAGGCAGGCAATAAAATTTATGTCATCCTAGTGCTGTGTTTCTTTCACATTTCATGGATCACAATACAGATCGATTTTATGCCGTTTATAGGTCTGAAAATAAGATAACTTCGAAATAACGTGCAAGCACTTTAACAGCTGCTTGTAGATAGACTTAGTATCTATCTATCTATCTATCTATCTATCTATCCACATGTTTATCCTCCCTCCCTCCCCTCCCTTTTTTCCTTCCTACTCTCCTTTCTTTTTTCGTTCCTTCATTCGTTCCTTCATCCCTTCCTTCATTCCTTCCTACCTTCCTTCATACGATCCTTCTGTCATCACTTCCTTCATTCTTTCTATTGAATCTGACTGCTGCTGTTGGTGCTGGTTTCATGGAGCTGCATGGTCATTTGAAATTCGCGCAAAAAAATGAACATTTTAGTTTCGTAAATAAAAATTTTAATGTCACAGAAGTTTACCAAAAGTTGATGGCAGCAAGATAAAATTATATTGAGACTGTATGCTAAGTTTCAAGGTGATAGGTGAAATAGTGCGACTTCCTATATGGTCGGAGGCTGACTGAAAATTCCTCCTGCAATACAGGCTGCAAGCAGTTGTAAAAATCCGACATTGGATTTTAAAATTGGACTCTGGATTTCTTCTACTTGAAATAAGCTTTAATTTGAGCCTATTGCCAAACCTGTAGACAAAATAAAGATTTTTCCTGATAAGTTTTTGTGTTTCAAATGGCTTGAATTGGTTTAAATACTGCAAATCTGCAGGCATCTTCCAGGGAAGCTACAGTCTGTCACTCCGGTACAACACTTAGGAGTAAAGGATGCGGACCAAGTAGCTGCAGACCCAGATTAATGCGGACCAGACAGATTGAAGACAAAATAGGCCTATATTTTTTAAGCAATGGCACTCAACTAGCACTGACTAAAGCGCCGTGAATAGGCTTGCCTATTTCCGCACCGTTTTTTTGGTCCACATACTTGGTATGCCTGTTTATCAACTTGCTTACTAAAGTTCAGAAATAGGCTTTAATATTACTTATTTAGAAGTAATAATAATCCACTTTTTAAAAATTGTTTGGTATAGTCTGAAAGTTGAATGTAGTTATGTGTGACAGAGACAACATATTCTTTTTTTTATTGGCCAATAGACCTATTTCACTGAATGTGCTGAACATTTGCCCCAAATAACTTCTAGGTAATTCCATGATTCTTAATTTGCTTTCCGCACATGGAAGATGTATGCCCATTAAACCTAAAAACACTACTTCCAAAATTTAATCTGAAAGAATTAGGAAGTTATAAAGCTTCAACAATGCAAAGTTACATGAAACAATACCCATGGAAAGTGCCCTGCGTTCACGTTTCTTGAGGTTGTATAATACTATGATCTCAGGGAACAACAGGAGAGTTGCAGCAATTATTAAGGTTTTGAGCTCATCCAAAGGCAGCATTTAAAGCACGTAATCTGAATTGGCATGGGGACAAACAGTGCTATGATTAATTTTGGACTCAGGCTTGGAAGGCTCAGCAACTGCCATAAGGGAACTTTCACTTGCGGTGCAGAGGGTTTCAAAACTGAACAATTGGACCTCACAGGAGATGAAGGACTGCATCCTCTATTTATCCTTAAATTGACATTTGGTTCCCGAATATAATTATTAATTTAATTACATTTATTGATTTAATTATTTTCAAAATATGTAAAATGGTGTGATAAGCACGAATAAATGGTATATATTAAAAGGCATTAAAAATACTCCAGCTTGGAGACACCTTGGGTGGACCAATCATAGGCAAGGGCGGGAAATCTATCAGCCAATGAAATTTTAAGAGTACTGACACCAAGCACCACTTTTCCCCTAGTGTTTACTGAGAGAACTGTCCCTGAAATTAGTCTATTAGTTCAGGTACTTCCAACAGCCAATAGGAACAGATTGAGTTTCAACCAATAGGAGAGGATCATCTTTAAATATTAATATTCAGACTAAAAGTCTAAAAGAACTGTCACACCTTGCAGCAAATATACTTTGATCAAGAAATGAAAGGGCAGTTATTCAAAAGACATTACTTAAAGTGCAATTATATTCAAATCTGGCAATCAGAAGTGGGTCTTGCAATCAATTGGATTACAGAGAGTGCCATTCTTTGGCTTGGATCAAATGCAATTGAAAATACACATTCAATTTGATGGCACCTCCAGATTACAGCCTACACTTCCAATTCATGGCTTTTGAAGAGATCAATTGTCTTGACAATAAAAAAATATTTATTTTATCACAAAGATAGAATGAAACTGAATTAGTGTGATTGTACTTGATAAAGAAGAATAACAAATCCTCTTATTGTGAAAATGTGCTATTTAACATCATTTAGCATCAACAATGCACAAAAAAAGTATAGGCCTATGCATTTTCAACGAATTCTCAGCAATGAATAAATAAAAAAAAAAGAAAAAACGAAATAATACAGTCTAAGATATGGGAATTCTAAAGAGCCTAAAATTTTAATTTTAGCCCTAACAGAAGTGTCCGAAAAACTATTGGAAAGACATGAGCCAATCATGGACCAGGTAGCATGAACCTAGGATCTTGACCAATCAGAATCCCTTTTACATTTACACCATGGCTGATATATGCATTTTCAACGAATTCTCAGCAATGAATAAATATATCTCCATGAAAAAACGAAATAATATAGTCTATGAATTGAGGATTCTAAAGAGCCTAAAATTTTAATTTTAGCCCTAACAGAAGTGTCCAAAAAGCTATCAGAAAGACATGAGCCAATCATGAACCAGGTAGCATGAACCTAGGATCTTGACCAATCAGAATCCCTTTTACATTTACACCATGGCTGAGTCTGTGTGTAACACTGAGGGAGCAGTCAGTGAATGTAACTGAATTTATGAATGTTGATAAAACACTGGAATTTGTCCTTTTCCTCGAAATATTTACCAAATTACCACTTAACTTTGTCAGGTACAACCTTAAAGACATAACAAAATAAATTTAACATAAAAGAAAGAAATTTTAAAACTTTAATTTTCCATGTCAATATGAATTACTGGCTGCTCCCGCGTGAATAAACACCCATTTGGTTGAAAACTAAAACCTTAATATTAAATAAACCAGAATCACAAGAAGCAAAAGTCATTACCACGCCTCTTTTATGCATCATATTAGTCCATTGGATCAAAAAAACACTTTGGAAAGTGTTCCCTTGTCTCTGACAAGCGATCCAAAAATTTCTGACAATCATACCAATCCCTGAGGGAGAGAGCTGGCTCTCTCCCAATTAATAAATCATGTAAGCGGAGAAGTAGAAATATTTGTTGTGCAGAGCGTGCAATACTTATTAATCTGTCATACAGTGTTAATCTATCAACAGTTAAAACCCCTCAAAACACAACACCCCAGCCTGCCCTCAGCAAGGGATGAAACAAGTAGATGCACTGTCACCCATGCATGCTGATATCCATAATAATCACTCTCTGCATCCATGGGTGGTCTGTCAAAACCTATAGTCTTTGTCCCCGACACTATTCGCATTGATGAATTGGCATCCAGGCACTCGCAGGCAATCTACTTTCCATTTTCCCAGTTTAGCTGTTTTATTCCAGAACTAGCTGACTAGTAGCTGTGGTTATTTGACCAAATAATTAACCTTAGCTGTCAATCCATCCATAGCTACTCCTACAACTTATCTTCCTACCGGGTTACTGGCAAAAGTTTTGTCATGTTGTAACATGAGTTCTGATAATCAAAACTGGTTCAAGTCAAGTCAAGTCAATTAATATTTATTTGGATTCGGTTTTGAAAATATATAGAGAACACAAGCCCAAGGCTTTTTGTACCGAATATGAAGATAAATATAAATAATGATAAAAAGTAACAGAATAAAAACAATAACTTAGACAACTTAGACCAGAAACAACTTAAGAATTTAAGAACTGGTATAAAGACAGCTACAGCCACCAGTAGTTGTAAAAAATATGATAAAGTTAATACATAAATCTTAAGATATAGATAAGTACAAGAATAAAAAAAAAACATGATAAAAGTACATGTACGAGTAATGGCTAGTTCTCACGACGGCGATTTGAGAGCGACGCATCAAGAGAAGTCATTTCTTGGAAGGTTGTGGCGTAGAACGTTGGTTTTGGCACATTACGTAATCAATTAGTGTCATGTGCGACGCTTAAAGTTAGTAGCCGCGGTGAGTCTTGAGGTGTCCGCGGCGCTTCTTAAGCTTTCTTCGCCGCGTTACGCCTCTCTTTCCTCAGCGCAGTTCCAAACAGACGCGTCGCACTTTGTTTTGGAATTCGGCGAGGCTGCTTTTACTTCGCCCAATGTTGTTTCCTCTTACGCCGCTGATGGTTGTGAGGCAGCTACGTCTGAAATTGGCGACCTGCGACGCATCAGGAAACCTTCGGCGTACACCCGAGGTAAGATGCGTCGCTGAAAATGACAGCCTCGCCGAAGACTGTAAGGATGCAACGCCGCATTTAGGGACTTGTTACTGCGTAACTTGATGGTTCATCGTCGCACATGCATTCATAAAGCGCCGAGGACATTACAGGCGCGTCGATGCTGACCTTCTTCGTCGTCCTTGCCTTAAGCAGCGACGAAGGTCTCTTAAGCATCGACGAACGTCTGTTGTTGCAGCGCTGCGGCAAAGTGTGTTTCGCTGCTGCAGGAGTCACTTTTGGTCATTATAAAAAGGGACACAGAGGACCTCCTTGCTTCATTTGCTGATTGCCCTTCAATGAGAACACAACGACTGCCTACTGAACATATGCATGATGAATGAAGAAGAAATTATTGTTGTGGCTGGTGCTGCTGCTGTTGCTATCGGAGCTGTCTATTTGAGACAGAGGAGGAGGAGGGCCAGGAGACAGAAAAGGTGGTGGATTCGCAACTGGTTGCTGCAGAGGGAACAACATGGTCACTTCCATCAACTGCTGCCTGAACTGCAAGTGCGTGACGTGTCCGGCTACTACAACTACACTAGAATGCCCCCTGCCATCTTTGCTGAAATCCTGGAAGCTGTTGGACCACTCATCGCTAAGCAAGACACCAACATGAGGAGGGCTTTGGAACCTGGTCTGAAGTTGGCTATCACCCTGCGGTACATGGCAACAGGAAACAGCTACAAGTCCCTAGCTTATGCTTTCCGTGTGGCACCCAACACCATCTGCAACTTCATCCCTGAGGTCTGCCTTGCCATCGTTCATGCCTTCGAAAGACAGCTGGCACTACCCACACAGCCTGAAAGATGGAAGGAGATAGCCAAGGCTTTTGAGAGGAAATGGAACTTGCCCAACTGCATTGGAGCTCTGGATGGCAAGCACGTCGCAATCCGATGTCCCAAGGCTGCAGGCTCCTTGTTCTACAACTACAAGGGATTTCACTCCATTGTCCTGATGGCCCTCGTTGATGCCAACTACAAGTTCATCTATGTGCAGGCTGGCTGTCAAGGAAGTGCATCTGATGGCGGCGTCTTCAGGGACACAGTACTTCGACAACTCCTGGACGAGGAAGATCTAGGCCTACCACCTCCAGAACCTCTACCTGGCACAGAAGACAATCCTTTCCCATATTACATCGTGGGTGACGAGGCATTTCCCCTGAAGACATGGCTGCTCAAACCAGTGCCAAGAAAGAACCTTGACATTCCTTCCAGAGTCTACAATTACAGGATTTCAAGAGCCAGGAGAGTGGTGGAGAATGCCTTCGGTCTGCTGTCAAACAGGTTCAGATGCTTCCTGACCACCATGCCCCAACGACCTACAAGAGTGACATACATCACAATGGCTGCTTGTGTTCTACACAACATTCTGCGAGACAGAGTAGGCGTCCACCATGCCCGTGACAATGAAGTGATGGACAGAGAAGATCCACAGACACATGACGTCACTGAAGGAGTTTGGAGGGGAGACCGTCAATTAGGAGACCTAGGAGAACCACTTCGACACGGAAATGCCTCCAGAGATGCCAAGGCTGCTCGAGACTACCTACGTGACTGGGTCAACAGTCCGGCAGGAAGTGTCCCTTGGCAGTTGGAGAAAATCTGAAGAAGATGCATTCAAAACAACAAACCCCAGGTCCTTTTAAGGGCCACCAAATCCTCCCAATTGAGCTGGCCATGTACACATCCTATGTTGACAAAACAAGCCCAAAAATCAATCAATCAATCAATCCCTCCATCCATCTATCTATCTATCTATCTATCTATCTATCTATCTATCTATCTATCTATCTATCTATCTATCTATCTATCTATCCAAGTCCAATCCCTGCAAAGTGACGACAACTGCTTTTCTTTTGCTGCAGTGTATATATGTAACGAGCATTGTGTTCCATCTATCAAGCTATCTATCTATCTATCTATCTAGCTATCTATCTAGCTATCTATCAAGCTATCTATCTATCTATCCAAGTCCAATCCCTGCAAAGTGACGACAACTGCTTTTCTTTTGCTGCAGTGTATATATGTAACGAGCATTGTGTTCCATCTATCAAGCTATCTATCTATCTATCTATCTAGCTATCTATCTAGCTATCTATCAAGCTATCTATCTATCTATCCAAGTCCAATCCCTGCAAAGTGACGACAACTGCTTTTCTTTTGCTGCAGTGTATATATGTAACGAGCATTGTGTTCCATCTATCAAGCTATCTATCTAGCTATCTATCTAGCTATCTATCTTTCTATCTATCTAGCTAGCTATCTAGCTATCTACCTGCCACTTGAGCTAGACAAGTGAAATTACAAAGTGATGCACTTGTACTAGTGCAACCAACCAACACAATTTTTAAAAGCAAAGCACTTGTACTAGTGCATTACATTTTAATTAAGAAATTCATGCACTTGTACTAGTGCAATAAAAATATGTTTATACCAAAGAATGCAGCACTTGTACTAGTGCTGCACTTGGTATGTTTTGGGGCAAAGAAAGGGGGAACTAGCACCTTGCTTTTATGAAGGTGATTACTTTTAATGAAGGCCAGGACCGGACTTTTGTTTTGGGGGACTTTTTTTTTAGGGGACTTTTTTTTTGGGGATTGTCAACGTTTTTTTTGCTCTTTTTTGGCTCTTTTCGGTCAACACAAGCTCTTTTTTTTTTGTCAACATAAGATGTGTACGTGGCCTGCCCTTTTGGGAGGATTTGGTGGCCCTTAAAAGGGCCAAGGTTTTTTGTTGTCTTTGCTGCATCTGGTCTTCTACTTTCGTGGAGAAAGGAGACCTGAAGTCCAACTGGGCGAAGGGGAAGGCTGGTGCTGGTGATGGGCGGCCGGTTGACCAAAGCTGGGTCCAGGGGGGTAGCCGTACTTCTCGGGGCTGTCCTGTGCATCCATCATCAGTGTCATGGTGGAGTGGCTGGGCTGCATCGGGGTGTAGCTGGGAGTCTGCCTGGAGGATCCTCCTTCCCTGGGCTGGTGCTGCTGGTAGTGATGGCTGCTGCTGGAAGCCTGGGGATGGTGCTGGTGGTGTGATGGCACATACGTCGAAGAAGGAGGAGGATGAGGAGGAGGTGGCATCTGCAGGCGCTGAGGAGGATGAGGAGGCTGGAAGGTGTGCTCCTGATGCTGTCTTGACTGGCGGGTGACCTCATCATCCCAGTAGAGGGCGGCCTCTGCAATGGTCCTGACCATCTGCCTCCTGATTTCAGGGCTGGCGTGCACTCCCACGTGGTAGAGGTCCTGGCACTTCATCCTCCAGTACTCCTGGTCGGGTGTCAACTCCTGGTGGTCGGGGCACATCTTGCAGCCAGAGCCTTTCAGGATTTTCTTGGCGGAGGACATGGCTTGCATGCTGCCTGCGATGACGTGCATGGCGGAGTGCATGGCTTCATCTCCTGGGGCCTTCCTCTTGGTTCCCTTGGCAGCGGCTCCAGGCTTTGGTGCTCCAGGGAAGACTTGGGACTGCTGGCTGTCAGGTCTGTCCTGTGCTGGCTGTTCAGGTGGCAGGTCCGGCATGTCATAGGAAGCTGGCAGGGAATCCTCAGGGTTGTAGCTTTCATCATCGGAGTCTGAGGCTGGCCGGTTGGCAGACAGTTGAGAGATGGCGGACAGCTCCTTCCCTGGCTTGTGGACGATGGAGTCCTTCAGGAACCGACAGTTGTTCAGGATGTACTGGTCCCTCTCTGTGAGCGTCTCCTTCCTGGCGGCTCCTGAAGCTTCAGGCCTGACGAGTCTGGAGAAGTGAGTGCGCACTGTCTTCCTCCAGTTGAAGATGTCCTGGGAGGTGTACTTGGGGCCCAGCTCCTTTGCTTTTTCTGAGTCCAGCAGCAGCTTCTCGTTCCCCTTGTAGCCTCTGGTCCCCTTCATGTACAGCACAGGATGCTCCTTGTACCAGTTGATGAGGTCATCTTCTTGTTCAGCTGTGATGCCCAGGTTGTTGCGGATGTTTGGCTTGGGGGCCTTCCCTTTGCCCTTCTTGCCCTTGGACTTGGCTTCAGCAGCTGCAGGGGTGTCATCAGCAGAGTCTTCTTCTTCCTCCTCGAAGGTGTCCTCATGGATGGCCACTCTGTCTAGAGCAAGAACAGGCTGGCTCTCTGCTGTTTTCTTGGGAGTCTGCTTCTTCGGAGTCTGCTTCTTTGGAGTCTGCTTCTTTGGAGTCTGCTTCTTTGGAGTCTGCTTCTTTGGAGTAGACCTGGCAGTAGGCTCTGGAAGACCCGTGGAAGACTTGGCAGCAGGCTTGTCAGCAGGCTTGGCAGCAGGCTTGGCAGCAGGCTTGGCAGCAGGCTTGGCAGCAGGCTTGGCAGCAGGCTTGGCAGCAGGCTTGGCAGCAGGCTTGGCAGGCTTGTCAGCAGGCTTGGCAGCAGGCTTGGCAGGCTTGTCAGCAGGCTTGTCTCCTTCCTCTTCAAAGAGTTCAACTGAAGAATCTTCTTCTGTTGTGTTGTCTTCTGGCCGGCCCTCGAAGATGGTCTCGCTGACGACAGTGGCTTTGGTGGTTGAAGTGGTGGTCTTCGTCTGGCTGCCAGCTGTAGTGGAGGTGTAGAGCCCAGGTAGAGAGAGGTCTGCCATGGCTGTAGTAAAGAAGGCAGTCACTGCAGCATCTGAAGGTTCATGGAGAGGAGTTGCAGCTGGAGTTGTAGCTGGAGTTGTCACTGGAGTGCTCCCAGGAGTGTGGAGTGTTGACCTGGTGCTGAGCTTGGTTGGTGCCCTGGTGACGACGGTGCCCTTTCTCCTCTTTGGTCCCATGTTGTAGCAGCAATTTGAAGTACAATTGTAGCAACAAAAGTAGCAGCAAATGTAGCAGTTGATAATAGTGTCGTGGATTCTAGGTGTGTTCTGGTCGAAGGTCTGAGTGGGTATGGTGCTCTAAACTGGCCTCCTCTATATATATGCAGGGTGCGGACCGCCTCTTTCCCCCTCCTTCGCCCCCCCTGCTTCGCTGCTGCTGCCCCAGCCGCTGCGCAAAAAGAGGGTGACACGCAGACAAAGGGTTGATGCTAAAAATAGAACAACGCATGCACTCAGGCGCCACTCTGTCTGCTGCATTGGGGGTCCAAAAGACGCGGCGCGCACCCTCTCACGTGCGTCGAACATGTGTCTTTCTGCGACGCGTGTCTCAAACATGTGACATGAAGCAAGAGCTTTCTGCTACACTGCTGTTTCTGCGTCGAAGCTCTTCTTTGTGCGTCGCAACTTTAAAAATCTGCGGCGCGCACTGATTTCTTTTTACGCTTCTTCTTGCTTCACCACTTCTTTCCTCGCAAAGATTCAACCGGTTGAATCTTTTTTTCCTGCATCGTCAAATTTCTAGGAATTGCGTAGAAAGACCTCTTAAAGCGACGCATGCTGTTCCTGTTGCGCCGTAAAGCCAAAATTGACGGCGAACATGCTCAAATCTTTGCCCTTTCCTGGAAATATAAGAAACGCCGTCACTTAAACCCTCTGATACGTCTCCGTGAGAACTAGCCATAAGAAACACTTACGACTAGTATAACAATGCTTAGAGAGACTAACTTAAGATTAACTAGGTTAGCACGAACAAAGTGCACAGCGACATTCCTGGCCATTCCACTTCCTAATCATAATTTTGAATTGGCTTAGCGATGCCACAGTTCGGAGGTGGTCAGGGAGGGAATTCCAGGTTGTCGCTGCAAGGCTCTTAAACCTATTTGTACCATACCTTACAGTCTTTGTTCTAGACTTCTCAAGTAACTTGTTGCACCTGAAATGGTATGAGTTTTGTTTTTCTGTTATAAAGTCTCTCATGTAATATGGACCAATTCCATAAGGATTTTAGAAATTTCAATGGCAACCATTCTGATCCTTGACAGTTCCATGCTGCAAGAATTTGATTTAGCAAGGAGCTCTTCATATGTGGCATTAAAGTCCTGATATACGCCGGTTGACCTTTTCTAGGTTCTTGGTGCTTGCTTTGGAGCAGAAATGCCAGACTAGGGGGCAGAAGTTTAAGTTCGAAAATATAAAACTGTAGTACTTACGGCATTCAAGGGTCAGATATTTGGATATCCTTCCCAGGGCTTTGGCCTGTCTTGAGGCTTTTTGGCAGATATTTTTGACATGTTAGTCCAAATTTAGAAGGGGGTCAATTTTTCTTTTATCTTACTCATGTTCAGCATCGACACAACATCGGTAAAATGACTTAAACACTTTAAGATAACCCGTGTCAAGTGTTGATGCAATCTGGTACAGAGGGCTGAAACTACACACAAATGTGGCACTCAAATCTTGATGCTCATCCCCAGTGTTAAAGGAAGGTGGTTTACAATGAAATGGAGGGTCAAGGGAAGGAGGATCATAAAAAGGGGGAATTGGTCAGCGAGAGACATAACAAGAGAAGTACCCTTTAAAAAGGGGTACTGTATCGATTTTACCATGGACCTGATGGCGTAAGACATGTAATAAAAAGTTTTAATATCTAAAAGTAGGCATTTCTATGAATAGTTGCCAATAGAAAAGCATGCCAAGCCTCCCCCCTTTGTTTCATGAAGATCTGACACAACTAAGGATGTGTGAAATGAAGTTAAACTAAAAAACAGTCTACACTGAAAAAAAGGATTGTCTGACAAAAAATAGAGTAAAATGAATAGACAGCGATTGTCTAAACCAGACAATTGAATTGTTCAAAATGTCAAAGAATTGATTGTGTGGTTCAAACAATCAATTGAATGAAACAAACAAGTTCTTTGACATTTTTTAACAATTCAATTGTCTGGTTTAGACAATCGCTTGATCGGACACATTTTAGACAATTATTGTCTGTCGTCAGACAATCCTTTTTTTCAGTGTACTTCAGTCATTTAGAAATTAGCAAATATCCCCTCCCCCTACAAAAATAATCTTGGATATGCCACTGGCTTGTTGTTCTCACTGGGTTATAGAAACTTTGCATTCTAACAGTGTAATGAGCCAAAACGCCTTTTGGGAACTTTACAATGGAAATAGAGTAAAATGAATAGACTTGATATAAGCAGGTTTTTAAAATTTGAAAATCGGATGTGCATTAAGGTTTTCAGGGAAATTTTTGTATTGAAAATGATGTACACACTACACAATCCTTGATGACGTTTCAAACGCTCAGGACCTCACAGTAGATTTTCATTACCTTGACAAATCGAAGTACTCGTAAAAATATTTAGCTATATATTATATATAAGTTTTTTTTTAATGGTTGAGACATCGATACAAACAAAAGAAGAAACTTATGTAGCAATATATTGTATAATCACAAGGTTGCATCAAATGTCAGTTTTATGGCTCTTACCAATATGCCTAATCGCCTATTCATTAAAAAGGACAAATCATGGGTTTTCATCCATTGTGTAACATTTATCAAATTATTTGCTCCTTCAATGGGCCTATTGGGGAATTTTGTAAAGGACTATCACTGGTCTATCTTCAAATTTAGCAATCTTCAGTCCACCGGCATAGCATTGTTTCAAGTTGCAAGCACGTATATCTGGAGCAAAGTTTGCAGCATTTAGACTGGTATCAATAAGTTTCTGTAAGCAGCTGAGAAGTGTCTCATTTGGATACCCTGAAATGAATATGAAAAAAATCATTGTGAGTCACTACAGGCAGGCATACAAGTGTTTCCATAAGTTCTGTCCAACGTACCATAACTTTTGCAGTTTTTAATACAGAAACATGATAATATTATTTGGGTCAGATAATATTGAAGTAGTTTGTACATGTAAATGATCCTGATAAAATCAGATAATAGAAACAAAAATAAATGGTTAATTTGTTGCCATGAAAACCAAAATGCACGAAATGCGGCCCAGGGCACTATTAGGGACACAGATTCATTATATCTTGTCAAAAAATTTAATTTTTACCAGGGTTACAGGACAAGAAACATATTAAAAATAATCCCTAACATCTCACAAATTCTTGTAATAATGAACTTGACATTGAGTACATTTCCTATAACCTTATATCCATTAAAAAATCAATGCCTCATAGTCCTTATATTAAGATCACAGTTGGCGTTTCGCAGACTTTTTGTTCTTTATGATGGGTTTTCCATAAGTTCTGTCCAGCCTGTCATAACTTTTGCTAGATTTTAAACAGAAAAATGATATTTCAATTTGGGTTAGTTGATATTGAGATAATTTGCAAATGATCCCCAAAAAATCAGATCATAGAAGTAAAAATAAATTGTTTACTTGTTGCTATGGAAACCAAAAGTCGCGAAATTCGACAGAGAGCTTGTTAACTGACACATACTTGACATATTGGGTAAAATATGTTATTATTACAAGAGATATAGAACATATTTTTTCCAAAACATTCATACTCACTTCACAACTTCCAAAAATAATGACTGAGACCTTGTAAATATGTTTTCTTATACTTTTTATCCATCTCGAAGTATGATACTCAGTCTTCATGTTAAGGTCAGTTCTGGCATTTTCCAGTCTTCTTTTCTTAGGTTTTCCATTTTGTATTCTCTTCATTCAGAAAAAGTTTATACAATCTTTATTTGGATCTGTCACTCATACATGTACTGTCTTCCTTGTATGTATTCCCGCTGCTAGTTTTATCCAATTAAAATGAAAAATGCAACAGGAACATATGATGTCATCCGTATCCAAAAACTGTATGAGTGATGGTAAAGTAACGGAGATGTAACAAAAATACCATTTCCATAGTCATTAATGATTTTACAATTAACTGATTATATTTCATGAAAAAAATTATGAATATACTTCAATTCAATATGTCAAGACACAGATAATGCAAGCAGATGTTCAGTTCGTTTTAAGTGAGCACTACAAAGTCTGGGCAGCATTTCATGACTTCTGATTTCCATGGCAACCAATTAAGCATTTATTTTTAATTTTATGATCTGATTTTTTGGGAGTTATTTGAAAATTACGTCAATATTATCTGACCAAAATATCATATTTCTACATCAAATCTAGCAAAAGTTATGACTAGTTGGACAGAACTTATGGAAAACCCCTCGTATAGTGTAACGCAACACTACAAAATTATTATGAGTTAATGTAAATCACAAATTTAAGTTTATTAAAAATTTGCTTCACGATTCCACAATTAAGAGACTAACATTTCTTTTGCCTGGCTCACACCAGCATGCCAACATCTACAGTTATAATTCACCCAAAAAGTTTCATAGTTCTTAAAGAAAAGTGTAACATCCTCATCTGGTAGTAATTTGACAAGTAGGGGACCTTCATAGTTAACCCTAGAGACAAATACAATACTGCAATGGAATCATTTCAAAGACTCGGGCCCAAACATCATTTTAAATGTAAAATATTGAAAGCAACACAAACCCAAAGTCAAATTACTTATTTACTGTAATAGTTCAAGCTCTGGGCCACTTGCTTTAAAAATTGGAATCTTTTTAAGCAATAGAATGCATTTTGCCTTTTTCTTTTCACTTTCATTCAAATGTTTCAGAACCTCAACTCCATGCAAACAGTAGGTACTTTTATTTTTATATTAGTTTGAAAACCCTTTATCTTGTAACTTAAATATCTTTGGATGATATACAAGTAGTATGTTATACGTGGCATTTTTGTCTGAAAAACACAAAAACAACAACAAAACAAATGAACAAACAAACAAACAAACAACAACAACTACAGAACAACAACAACAACTACAGAACAAGAACAACAACATCAGAATATACATGTATGATTATTCTACAGGTGCATATCTTACATTTAATGTGGCGACAGATGGTCCTGACACTATTGAGGTCCGATACTAAGATGCGTTCCAGGCTGGCTGTAAATGAATACATGAAATTAAAATCAAAATGGGGCTTTTCAAAAATGTGTTACACAAAAAGCATCTCACCTTGTGGTTATACACTTTGGATAGTTTCAAAAAGGGCGGAAATCGTAGATAAGATTATTCTATGTAAGCATCACTTTCTTCAGGACTCTCAAAAAAAAAAATTCATGCAAAACCCTTCTTTTAAAATGGTTTTGGGCCTGTCCTACACTTTTGTGTGTGTAACTTGTCACTTACTTGTTGGATAGAAAGAAGACTCAAACATGATAGAAATCCTCCCATCAAGCACAGAAGTGAAAGGAATGTTGGAGGTTTGATTACAAAACTGAATGCTGCACGTCCCATTGGTTTCATCATATGACAGAGCATTCGCATGGTCATTCGCCTCGCCTAATGCTTCACAAAAGGTGCGGTCATGGATGCCTGGAATCAGTTGGAGCTGACTGCATGTTAATTGCATCTTTCCATCCAGTTTTGTAGCTTCCTTGAAGACCCTGTTGCCTACAAATTAAACATTTTCTTGTGATTTTCGACCTAAATTTGAATGGTTTACTCAAATCACTGGGTTGCAAAAATGTTTGTACATGGAATTTCTCTAAAGATTGAACAAATTACTCTAGCTTTCAGAGTTTTGACCCAATTACAAAAGGTTGAAACTCCAAGACTATGTTATTAGTAAAATAAATGTGCCCCTTCTTTTATTCCCTAAAAGTGGTTGTCTACATGTTGATGCCTGTGGTAGCCTGTGGTTCCAGCATGTGATGGCGTGACTTTGTTACTTGATCCCATAGTCTGCCATTATGATAAAAAACTGTGCAACAATAAAAGGAATTTTATGATAATTACAAATGAAGGTAAGCAATGCAATTCATGACAGCTAAAAAATTTACAAAAAGCTATTGAATGATTGTTAATAACAGGAAAGTTGCATCCTCCTTCACAATTTCCGAATTCGTTTGAAGGCCACCATACACATGTATACTACACTGTACTTGATTCAGTAATTATAGTTCCAGTTACCGGAACTTCCGTTTCTCTTAATTTCATTTACCAGTTAAAAATTCAATTATGAGTCATTTTGTGGTAATTTCAAAACAAAATTGGAGCAAATTATACCGTACAACACAGCCAATCAATGCTACACCTATTACAATGTTCAGAAAGATAATCTTTGCCTGTTATACTTCAGCTATAATTATGCCTCATCACTAAACTGAGGATGAATACATTGATTGATGCCTGATAACAAACCTTTCATACATGCTCATTGCTCACATTGGCAAAGATAAGAATGAAAACTGGTGATGTCACAATGTGATTCTCAACCCAAGTGCTATGAAATCATTGAAAATTGTGATTCCGTTCATGTTTGTGACATTATAAGATTACTAGCATTCACCCGTGATAAAGGATATACTTTGGCAGTGTGGAGAATGAGTGAATGAATGAAGCAATCAATCAATGTGGGTATAGATCTATGTATCTATGTATCTATCTATCTATCTATCTATCTATCTATCTATCAATCTATGTGGATTTATCGACATTTTCCTGATCCATGCCCACAGGCCAATAACTTTACTTATTTCATAACCCACAGTGAAATAGCAAGGTCACAATGGGCAGTTCAAGGATGTCAGCCATTCTGAAGTGGCCATTTGGTGGCCAGCTTGGATGTCTCAACATGTTCCCGATTCATACCCACAGGCCAATATCTGTACCAAATTTCATAACTCTAAGTGAAATATTTAGATCACAATGGGCAGTTCAAGAATGAAGAAAGATGGCTGCCAAAAGGGCTGCCACAAAATGGCCGCCGTCTAGGATTTCTCAATATGTTCCAGATCAATACCCACAGGCCAATACCTGTACCAAATAACTCTAAGCGAAATATTAAGGTCACAATGGGCAGTTTAAAAAATGAAGAAAGATGGCCGTCAAAATGGCTGTCATCTTGGATTTCTCAACATGTTCCTGATCCTTACCCACAGGCCAATACCTGTGCCAAATGTCATAAGTGTAAGTGAAATATTAAGGTCACAATGGCAGTTCAAGAAATGAAGAAAGATGGCTGCCAAAATGGCCACCACGAAATGGCCACCATCTTGGATTTGTCAACATGTTCCAGATCAATACCCACAGGCCAATACCTGTCCCAAATTTCATAAGTCTAAGCGAAATATTAAGGTCACAATGGGCAGTTAAAAAAATGAAGAAAGATGGCTGCCAAAATGGCTGCCATCTTGGATTTCTTAACATTTTCCTGATCCATACCAAAGATTATGTCCATACCCACAGGCCGATATCTGTGCCAAATGTCATAAGTGTAAGTGAAATATTAATCTCACAATGGGCAGTTGAACAATGAAGAAAGATGGCTACCAAAATGACCGCCATCTTGGATTTCCAAAATGGTCGCCATCTTGGATTTCTCAAAATGTTGCTGATCGATACCCACAGGCCAATGCCTGTAGCAAATTTTTTAACTGTAAGTGAAATATTAAGGTCACAATAGGCAGTTCAAGAATGAAGAAAGATAGTTGCCAAGATGGCTGCCACAAAATGGCCGCCATATTGGATTTCTCGACAACTGCCCAAATCATACCCATAGCCCCATACCTGTACCAAATTTCATAACTCTAAGTGGAAAAATGAGAAAGCCTTATGGGTGAGTGTAAAATGAGCACACAAGATGGCCACCGAGAATATTATTATAGGATAAGAGTGCTCCGGGCTGTATCATACCCAGCCACTGCAGCTCTTTCAAAATAAACAAACATACTATTGTCTTGGCCTAGCGGGCATCAGACGTCACCTGACGTCAGATAGACATCAGGATAACATCTTGACATTCCCCTGACGTCTGTCTGATGTCAGGTGAGGTCAGATGCCCACTGGAGAGGAGTGGAATATGTTTATCTTTTGTTAGAAAATGCTTACTTATTTTGGAAAATGTTTACCTTTTGTTAGAAAATGTTTACCTTTTACAAGAAAATGTTTACTTATTTGGGAAAATGTTTACCTTTTGATAGAAAATGTTTACCTTTTGCAAGAAAATGTTTACATTTTTGTTATAAAATGCTTACTTTTTGTTGGAAATGTTTACCTTTGTAAGAAAATGTTTACCTTTCACTTTAAAGAACACTTGAGGCCATTTCTCCCTGAGATTATCTTAATATTTGTGATCAAGGTGCACTTGGATTCCTGGTATAAATCAAAAGCCTCACAGTCCGGCTGATCATAGCACTTGAGGGCACATGCAATTCTCCTGCTGGGAAATCCAGGGTTCAATTCAAAGGTGTTGTTTTCAGACGTCAGAAGCAGTGACATTTGCTTGAAACCTGCATTTTCAGTAGCGATTCCTGAATAAAGACATGATTCACAAATAATTTATGAAATTGAATCCTTTTGCAACTACTACGACCTAAAAGAGGACCTGCGTTCAGTAAATACTTGATACTTGATAGTAATTACCCCAATTTAGAAGGGGGGATAGCTCAGTTGGTAGAGCATCGGGCTCCTATGGGGAGGTCTCTGCCTGCATGGGTTCGAGCCCAGGCAGGGTCAGCCTCTCCATGAGCCTCAATGTACTATAAATAGCCCCTGACTAGGTCTGTCCCATAAGACCTGTGCAAAAATGGAGTGGGTTGTACTCAGTGTTCTACACTGGGGCAACTGAAAGACCCTGCACAGCCCTGAACTAATAGGGTATGTAGCAGACTCACAGCCTTATCATCACTCATCCATCATACGGCGCTCGCCATGCTTGTAGAGGGCAATGACCCTCTAGAGCATTAAGAAGATCTGAACATAGAGGACCTAAAAGAGGACCTGCGTTCAGTAAATACTTGATACTTGATACTTAATTCTAGTGGATATTTTCTATAATTTTAGTGAAAAAATTCAAACTGTATACTTGCCTTCAGTAATGAATAAGATGGAGACACAAAAAAGAATGTCTGTGCTTGAATGCATCTTGAGTTAGTCTGAAAAGATGACTGCTTGAGTTCAAATATTAATGTGCTGGGAAGTCTCAAGCGCTGCAGTCATTATTCCAATTATACCAATAATTGGAAGTACTTACAGTCTCTAGAACTGGCCAGGTCTTGAATTATTAAGATGACTGTTAGTCTGGAGAGTCAATGGGATAGAATCACTAAACTGGAGGAAATATGCATTAAAATACTTCAAAGGCCGACATTAACATGTGCTTACAGAAATGCAATGAAATATTCCTTGGGAGGTCATTATCCATTCCCTCTTCCTGACCACAGAAGGGGCGGTCTTGTGATGCAGGGACCACTACATTTCCATATTCACGAAAAGGACAAAACAGTGTGGAAATATTGATGATATTACATAGCCTCTGAAAAATATATGACCATTAACCAAGTCATACAAAGATAGACCGGCCAATCAGTTGCAGCATATTATTGTTTGTAGCATCCTGATCGTGTAATGCATCAGTCTAGCCTCTTTCCCAGATTGATCACATGACAGCATTGTTGATCTCATTGTTATCCATTGTTCTAAGAAGCAGGTGGCACTGCAGACCTTTCAGGAAGGGTTCAAAGATTCCCAGGGCACTTATATAAGTAAAGGTCAGATAATTTAATTGGTGGTGTATTGACACATCGTAACCCACAGGTTGCCATGGAGAAGCATCTTCTATTCTCCTATCATTCTAAATGACTTGTTTGGAGTTCAGAATAAATTTAATTCAACAACTGGTGGAAGTGGATACGATATATATGCCAATGTTGAATTACAACATGTGAAGATGACTTTCAATGGATTGAAATTTGGAAATTAGACAATGCTATAATAAAAAATCTGCACCTTTGCTTCACACATTGTTTGTTGGGTAACCCTTACATAAACTGATTTCTCTTCACTTCCTTCCGTGAAAGCCGCCTGTTCCTCCCATAACATTCCAAGAGCTTTAATATATTTAGCAATGGCCCTTGTGACATAACCAGCAGCAGTTACTGCAGTTACTGCGACTAGAGACAATAATTGTGGCATGGGTCCCTTTTGCGAAGTGAGCAATCGATGACTTCTGCTGCTCTGCCCTGTTGAGTACTGCACTTTTCTGATTTTGATTAGTTTAGATCCTTTTTCCAAATATGGATCATCCTATTGAGTGCTTTACTTTTTTCCACCCTGACTTCCTTAATTCACCGCAGACTGGGATAAAACAATGACATATCTTTAAATTAGAGGCATAATGTATGCATTTGAATTTCTGCTAGGGCCTATCTCAAAATATTGAAGCCAAAGTGTGACATGACCATCAAAATTTTTAAATGTAATTTTGTATGAAATGACCTAAGCATGTTGTAAAGAACATATTTAAGTTCCAGAAACTATATTGGCCATGGTGCTTTGATGAGTGGAAATAATTGATAACAGCTGAATATTACAGAATTTTTAAAAGTTTGTTTTTCATGGCAGTGAAACATAACTGGGCTGAATGGTAATTTGTCATGAACTTAAGTCCGTTTTCTTTATTTAGCAACAACTGGCACATTTTTAAAAGTCTTCTGGACGATTGTCATTCAAATACACCAAATATATTTTAAGAAACACCCAATTTTTTCGAAAATTTCGGAAATTTCTTTTCAAAACTTACATATATTAACCCCAGAAGCATATTTTTTCGTTTAAAATGATTTTAACTGCCCTATGTTATGCGTCTGTATGTGGGCTTCAAATTGATACCAAATAAGTGCCACCGAAGTGAATGTCTGCTCAGCAAATGATTATAGAAGTGTGATATTTTGCCCTTTTTTCGACATAAAAAGCTGATTTTAAGTACTGGTGTGATACATGTATTGGGTCTCTACATTGGCACATGCATGGAATATAATTGTTTAATGAATTATTGCAATGTATTCAATAGTGCAGTTGACCACCAATCTGTAAGTCTATACTTCAAACGTTTCATTAGAATAACAGAAGATGCATCTCCAAAGCAACTAGTGGGCAAAAATATAGCAATACTTCATCAAACCATTTGACCTTTTCTTATATAAGTGCCCTGGGAATCTTTGACCCTTCCACAAAGGTCTGCTGCACCACCTGCTTCTTAGAACAATGGGCAACAATGAGAGCAACAATGCTGTCATGTGGCTATCTTGGAAAGAGGCTGGACTGATGCATTACCTTATCAGGATGGCATAGACAATAAAATGCTGCAACTGATTGACGTGTCTGGCTTAGTATGACTTGGTTAATGGTCATATGTTGTTCAGAGGCTATGTAATATCTTGGGAGGATAAGCACCTTATTCATCCAAGGTACGTAATATCATCAATATTTCCACAGTGTTTTGTCCTTTTCGTGAATATGGAAATGTGGTCATCGCTGCATTACAAGACCGCCCCCTTCTGCAGTCTTTAAGCGGTCTCTCATAGGGGGCGTGGTCTCTTCTCGGGGTGCAAAATGTACTAGAAATATTACTTAGTCTGAATTGGAAGCAGTCACATAAAGCAACTAGGTCTTATAACGGGAGTCTTATAATGTTGGTACCACTGTATAGATTAAACCATCTTAAATATAAAATATCGCAATTGTAATAAAAATTTGTTTTTGAAATGTGTCTGCATCATGAAATTAAGTCCTGAAGGTGAAATAATATCAAATGTCTTGAGTCAATTTTCAAGATGTCTTTAAAGTAATCATTGCTTGCTTGCTTGCATATCAAATTCTAGATGACTCACAACCCTTGACATAACGTATAACAACTGTAACATGAGATATTACAAGAGATATTGCAGATAACCATTCACTTAGGATATTGCTCCTTTTACCTATCCAATCTCATTTAGAAGAGGGGACAAATCCAGTATGAATCAGCAATAATTCACTCTTGAAATGATTTGGGGGAATTGCAGAATTTGATACCTCTAACAAGTTAAAGAGATGCCATGTGCCTGGATAAGTTAGAAAAACAGCTTCAATTTTTATGGAAATGCAGAAAATACATCAATTTGTTAAATTGTGTAGAAAATACATTTGGGCATATCGGTTGCATAGATTTTCAATCTGTATCAAATTGTTTTGTATATGAGCCTTTTTCTAAATCCTTGCAGACGAAGTTTTGTTGATTTCATTCCACAAAATTGATATTTTTTTCAACTGGAGAATGCTGCCTTTCTTCATCTCTTCACCTTGGTGAGGTAAAAAAAGGATGGTTTTGCAGAGGGATGATTATTTCTGCGTTTGATTTTCTTTGCTTTTTTTTTATTTTACTTCTTGTGTGATTTATTTATGAAGGCGAATCAAAAGAAGTTTTATTTTAAAGATGTTCACTGTTTGCTTTCACAAATTTGAATTACAAACAAATAGTGTGTCTCTGCGAAATCATCTGCTGTGTCAGTTACAAGAATTGGATTTATGAAATTTAATTAGCATCTGATGACCGTCTGTTTGCTGAGCTGTTCCTGGCTCCAATTGGGGAAAACGTGTTATGGTGGTAAACATATTTGCCTTTGTATTTAAGTGAAACCTTACAGTCGAATAATTACTAGTGCTTACATTCAACTGCTGGTGGACATCAATGATGTCACAATAAGCCATATACCCTTCACATCATTGTAATTGGATAACTTGTGACCCCAGTAATGAGTGTTGTGACTTGTCCTGAAAGTATTGGAAGTGTAGGATGTGACCTCACTGACTGCATAATTATGAGTAACAAAGAATAACATTGCAAGTATAGGGATATGATCTCACAAGGACAATATTTTGGTGCATTTCAGTAAGCTTTGTATAATATATCCTGCTGTTAAGTGATTCAATTCCATTGACTCTTCCAACTAATGGTTGTCTTAATAATTCAAGACATGGCCACTTAGGCTGTAAGTACTTCCAATTATTTATATAAGTGGAATAATGACGACAGTGCATGAGACTTTCCAGCACATTAATATTTGAACTCAGGCAGTCTTTTCAGACTAACTCAAGATGCATACAAGCACAGACGTTCTTTTTTGTGTCTTCTTTTTACTCATAATGGAAGGCAAGTGTTCATTAACAGTTTAAATTTAATTCACTAGAATTAAAGAGTAGTAATTGCAAAAGCATTCAATTTCTTAAATATTTTTAAATTGAGTCTTTTTTTCAGCAATCGCTTCTAAAAATGCTAGTTTCAAGCAAATGTCACTGCTTCTGACTTCTGAGAACAACACAGTGGAATTGAACCCTGGATTTCCCAGCAGGAGAATTGCATGTGCCCTCAAGTGCTATGATCAGCCGGACTGCAAGGCTTTTGGTTTTTACCAGGAATCCAAGTGCACCTTGATCACAAATATTAAGATAATCTCAGGGAGAAATGGCACAGGACCTCAAGTGTTCTTGAAAGTGAAAGGTAAACATTTTCTTACAAAATAGTAAACCTTTTCTTACAAAAAAGTAAACATTTTCTAACAAAAGGTAAACTTATTTCAACAAAAAGTAAACATTTTCATACAAAAAGTCAACATTTTCTGACAAAGTAAACATTTTCTTCCATAAGAGAAACAATTTATGTACTAAGGGTAGACAATTTCTCACAAAAAGTAGACATTTTCTTTGGTAGGTTAACATTATCTTACAAAGATAAACAGCCATCAAAAACCTCAGGAAAATAGGTGAATTTTTTTGTGTTCCACGTTACATCAGATTTGAAAAAATCATCTAGAAAGTGAGTTTTCATGCCAGCAAAAAAGATATTTTAATCTGGTTTTCTCTGCATGAGTACCTGATTCTTACTAAAGCTCTTGAAGCTTAAATTTTCTATCGAACTGTTACAGTGCCTTCTGTAGATCCTTTAATGTGAAACGATGTGAACCTGTCCCGCTGGCAAAAAAAATTCAACACATTTTCTTAGATTCAGCTTGTAACTATTAATATTTAAGCTAGGAAGTTCAAATATACATCAATTAAATACTCATAAGTTCTATCTTCAAATGCATTCATCAGATTTTGCTTGCAGGTAAAATTCTTTGTGTGCTGCTTCTCTACTTTAGGCTGCACTTTTCGTAACACTTGCAAAAACAGTTAAAATTGGAGAGGGTCTCTAAGTTTAAACCATGAAAACTTCAAGTAGGTTAACCACACCTTGTAGATAAGGCTATTGCCTAAATTCTCATGAGCTATATTTTACTATGGTATAAATATTGCTATGTTTTCAATAATTTTCTCAATTTTGTGATGCTCTGAACAAAGCTGCACCAAATGTAACACATAGGTGCTTGAAGCGTACAAGATTTTTTCGCTTACTGTAATGGACTTCCAAAAGAATAAAAAGGGCAAACCACATCATCAAATGAATAAATAACAATCACATTAGATAATCTTGCTCTCATATAGCCAAAAAAGAGATACATATGGGTTAAATCCACAAATAGCTCCAAAATGGTGTGCTCACATGAGATGTTGATTTCTCATCCACTAAACAATAACTGATATAAGATATATTTGCAACATGTCATGTAAATATCTTATATCTTATTTGCAATATCAGAATTTGTTCTGACGTGTCTTTGGTAATGTTTTCAAACATTTTACTTGAGATTCTGACAATAATCAGGCTTCTGGCACAGTTTGAAACATGATGCCTGAGAAAGGTTTTTTCTCTGTCGCAGTAACATAAATTCATTGATGCATATAAAGCATTTTAGAGAAGAGGAGGTATTTGTTGTTGCATTGATTAGTAGGACCATCTTCTCAACTAACTTCAATGAAAATTTCATTAGGATACAAGTAGTACTTTGTGTTTTGTAGTAACGTTACTGAAATATAGTTTTTTTGAGAAAAATGCCTTTAAAGTTTCAGCTTTACATTGAGTTGTATGGAGAATAAAATCAAATAAGAAGACGAACAGCCCTAATTTTTGTGAAATTACATTGGTTTTTGTTTGAGTAGGATAATTTAGACCTAATTAAGACTTTTTTGCAGGGTTGCATGATTTAAATCATGATTTAAATCAGTGATTTTAATCAATGATTTTTATTGAAAATCACTATATGTTAGAAAACTGCAAATGGTTTGCGTATAAATGCTATAATGGATCAGTTGACACCTCCACACTTGAATTGGTGACAAATCACAGTTATGATTCAGATACCAGGGTGGTTTTCGGCTTACATTAATCCAGTTTAAGATGCAATTCAATATCTCCTCTGTCATGCACCAAATTCCTAATCTCTTGCCAAAAGTTGCACTCATTAAACAAGAAAACAACAATAACAAATAATAGTTATTATGAAATACTGATTCTGTGGTCATCATTAGTGATTGCAATCATTCCTTTGCTCCAAAGTATGATATTCTGTGGAAAATTTGGAGTTTGAATAGGATCAAACCCTTTTAAGTCTCTTTTGGAAGCAAAGTAAAACTTTTGATATGTCATTGGTCATTCCTAGCAACAGTAGCTCCAAAAAGTTGACAAAATTTCTTTCACACTTGAATTGATGTAAAATTCATATTCTGAGGGATTTTTTGCAGCTGAAAAAAGTAAAAAATGTGAGCGATCTACAACTTCGAATTTCAACTTGATTACATGACTTTTGGGCGGTGAAATAAATTTTCCCATTACAGAAGACCTAATTAAGGACAGTTTATCATTTATCATGACTTCAAGTTCCTTGAAAACCATTATATTCCAAAAAATACGATAGCTTGATTTAAATCTGATTTAAATCAAAAAAATCTGATTTAAATCAAATAAATCCGATTTTTTTGATTTTTTTGATTTAAATCGGATTTTTATGCAACCCTGCTTTTTTGATGAAAACATTTTTTGGTCCAAAATTGCCATGTAACGCAAATTGTACGACCTTGTGACATGTGACCATGTATATATGATGACATTTTTATGATGTAGTTATTTTTGTCTTGTAGTTGTTAGATATGGATGCATGGGACATGTCTTACATTGTAAAATGGTCTTGTCTGAAATAAAGTATGGAATTGAATTGAATTATATACTATAGTGTGGCCGAAAGTTTAGGCTGTTTCAAGACTCTATTAATTTATTAAATATTTAATTTATAAATGTTAGTTAAGAAGCTCTTTTTTCCATGCAATGTAGCTGGATTGGTTGAATATCGAAAGAAAATAACCTGGCAATAAAGTTTTTGTTTTTTTTAAACAGTGAACAATCCCATCATCTATTTGTGTTGAAGTATGATTAGAGCTGAAGTATATTAGGCATAAGCAAATAATCTTTTAAAACAACACAATAGGTAGCATTGATTGGTTATGTTGTAGGGCATAATGACTACGATAATGTTTTGAAATAATCACAAAATTACTCATAATTAAAGTCGTAACTGGTAAATGACATTAAGAGAAACGGAACAATATGGATCCAAACAAGTACAGCGCCTCTCAACAGAATTTGTAAACTTTGCAGCTACACACACTTTTCCTTAGATAGTCGGCCTCTTGCGTATAATTGGTCCAGTAACAAAGTCACACCACCTAACCTTGGAACATACCATTTTTTTAAGTAAAAAAAAAACAAGAACTTAGTGTTATTTCATTTTAGTAATGTTTGATTTGCAGATGGCAAGACCTTCAACGAAGCCACAAAACAGGATGGAAAAATGCAATTAACATGCAATCAGCTCCAACTGATTCCAGGCATCCATGACCGCAACCTATGTGAAGCATTGGCCGAGGCAAATGACCATGCAAATGCTCTGTCTTATGATGAAACCAATGGGACGTGCAGCATTCAGTTTTGCAATCACACCTCCTCCAACATTCCTTTCACTTCTGTGCTTGATGGGAGGATTTCAATCATGTTCGAATCTTCTTTCTATCCAACAAGTAAGTGATGCACTCATAATTTTAAGTACCGGTAGTCACAACAATTATTTCCTGAATCTTCTAATCTTCTTTATATCCAAGAAAGTAGTGATGCACTCATAAAAGTAGTCTCAACAAAGATTTCCTTTATGTTCTAATCTTCTTTATATCCAAGAAAGTAGTGATACACACGTAAAACTTAACTATGCATGGTTTTCATCATGTTTGAATCTGGTTTTCATCCAATTTATGATGCACAAATAAAAATAGTCTAAACAATGATTTCCATGATGTTCAAAAATGATAGATAGATAGATAGATAAATAGTTGTTCCCTTGGGGAGAATTGCTGAGATTGGACCATTGTATCAATTTGACCAGAAAAGTTTAACATTGACCACTCCTTTGTTATCCTGAGTAATTCCTTTTCATATATTTGGATTGGGTAATCAAATGCAAACATTTAAAGTGATGATAACAACATTAAATTAAATGACAGGTTCTGATCTAAATTTTAGGTGACAGTCGGGGGTGACAGTCTCATTCCATTAAACTTGACCTGTTGAAGAAATAAATTCCTTGATCAATTATTATAATCTTCTGATTGGTACCTGCAAAATCATTTAAAAAAAGATAAAAAATAAATCCAACTTATTGATTATTGGGGCATTATCACAAATCTTGCTCATGTGACTTATTTCCTTCATTGGACCAGTAGAACTCATTACATTCAACCTATATTGCACCTCCCAGATGTCAGTTTTACTTTTGTGCTTTGTATTTTTTAAAATAAACAATTCAACAAAAATAAGCCCCCCTTCAAATAAACTTGAATATTTTAAAGATTCCTTCTCCGATTTTTATGAAAGTTGGCTGAATTATAGACCTGTATATTGACCCTAAATTTATTGGAAATTGGAAAAGGGGTCTTTGAGATATTCAAGTTTTGGTAGAGGGGGACTTATTTTTGAACTGTTTAAATAGTGTTTATATATCCCGATTGAATTAGATATTTTTTCATTTCGCAGCTATCCATGGACGCATCTTGGTATCAGGTCTTGACAATGTCGTCGTGACCAGCTGTATCCACATTGCATGTGAGATGTTATTCATATTGAGAGTTGAATTGATAGACTTTTTAAAATTTAGATACTCACATAGGTGTATTATTGAAATGATTGAATGCACAACAATAATGTATAAAATTAACCTAATTGGGTAACTTGGTTGAAAGAAAATTACTCATGACGTAAACATTTCTATCGATTCGAGTGTGTAATAAGAACATATGTAATGTTGATCGTGCACTATATATGTGTGGCAGTATTATTTGGCCAGGAATAAACGATCTGTATTTATTATTCTAATTTATTTCAGGGTATTCGACCCCATCTCTTCAGACATGCATGCAGAAACTTATATTAGAGAGCAACAGTGATGCCTCAAACTATGCTCCTAGTACTGGCGCTTGTAACATCAAACAATGTGGTGTGACTGGATTGAAGATCAAGAAATATTTTGTGAGGCCTTTGATTGTCATGTACAAAATTCCCCAATATTGAAACGGCAGAAGATGTGTAAATAAAACTGAATCTCAAAAATTAAATTTGAGATATGGCATAAACTGACATGCATTGTAAAATTCAAATTTTCCTTTCAAATACTCGAGAACATTCACTATTATATATAATAATAGATGATTTACAATAATTTACAGACAAAATAATCCCCGCCCCCGCAGGTCTCGGGCCTCCCCGTGGCGGTGGGTGGTAACACTAAGGTGAAGACCTGTATCCTTAGTGGCCAACACGAGACAGTGCGCAAGCACACGTCTCCCCGACGGAAAAGGGGCAACCTGTTTGCCGTGGGTTGCGACCCGTGTCGGAGGATGAAGGGGTCCTGGTGGTTGAGTTGGTTGGGACTAAGTTGGTCCCTTCCATACAATACACTACTTTGGCCTGGATTTCTCCTAGACGGGAGGCTGGATTGGCCCGGTCCAGTCAATCGGCTTGTCATGTTGTCATTAGGACTTCGGTCCTATTTGGCCATGGCTGATGGGTCAATCAAAGAAGGTTCTGACCAAGTCTACATGCTGGCCATGTTTTTAATATGATTGCAGCTGTATATCTTACCAAGCCTTCTACGAGTATATCCCCCATGTATCTCTGGTCTAGGGTACTGGGCGCAGCCCTACCCATATTAGTCCCCCTTGTTGGGCTCCTTGGTGGGTGGGGAGCATGGGGGATGAATCACCAAAATTCATATGGCTTACTCTTTTCCAAATTCACAGTCTCGACTAAAAAGGCAGCGGTCATCCTCGGATGACTGCATCGACCCGGAACTACTAAATCGACAAACGACAACACGAAAGTCAGAGTACCGACACAGATACATAGTGTTCAAACCATCGACCAAGCTATCTCCCTTCGCCATCTACAAGACCATACTTCAAGAAGTCGGCGAACCTGCAGAGACAACCTTGCAGAGAGATGGAACTGTTCTATTTAAGACCAGAAACGACGACCAGACTCGGAAACTCCTCAGGCTGAAAGATATTGCAGGTACGCCGGCAATAATCGAGCCACATCGGACTTTGAATACTTCAAAGGGAGTGGTTTTCTCCTCCCTTAGCTACTTGAACTCGGACGAAGATTTAAAGGAATGGTTTGAAACTTTCACTGATGTTATTCATTTTCATAGAATCCCCCAGAGAGATAATCGAGAGCTGCTCATCTTGACTTTTTCCGACACAACTCTTCCTGAAAGCATTAAAGTTATTTGGGAGCAATGTAAGGTTCGACCTTATATACCCAATCCAAGAAGATGCTACAAATGTCAGCGTTTTGGTCATCTGAGCAAGTGGTGCCAACGACAAGAAGTGTGTGGCCACTGTGGATCCCAGGACCACATCCAATCCAAAGACCAACCTTGCTCATCCCCTCCTCTTTGTGTCAATTGTAAGGAAGATCATCCCTCTTACAGCAAAACGTGTAAACAATGGACGAAAGAAAAAGAAATCCTCACATTGAAGGCAACCCACGCGATATCTTTTCCAGAGGCGAGAAGGATTGTGGACCAGCACGCAGGAATCCCCAGCTATGCAGACATTGCGGGTTATCCACAACCTCAACATCATGCGACCCCAAGACGACGGCTACAACTCGAAGAACACAGCATCAACAGATCACACCAACAACACACAGAGAACACAGAAGACACAAACAGACACTCGGGAAGAACAACTGAAAAATCCACTCCACAGACAACCTCCACCACTTAACGGCCTACTTCCCAGGCAGACCTTGAACAACCACACCCATCAGCTGGCACCACAGCTCCTCATGAGGTAGCAATGGACGAAGAACACACAACTAAAACAGACACAAAAGAGGACAATGAAGACTCAGATGATGACAGAAGCACAACACCCGACAATGAATCCATGGAAGCAGAAGATGAAGAGGCAGAAAAGGAACAGGTTCCGGAGGTTCCACAGGGAGCAGGAAAAGAAGAAGGTCCAGAGAATCCACAGGAAGAAGAAACAGCCGCGAGTCAAGAGGAAGTAACGGAAGACCATTCACCAGACAAGGAAGCAGAACGAAAGAAAGAAACTAATGAAAAGGAACGACAACCGGTTGACAAATGAAAAGACAAGCCACCTCCAGAACAGATCACTTACAAAGAATATCTCCTCCGCTTCCTTCAAGGAAGAGTACCAAATGGAGACATTCAACGACCAATGTTTGTACAAAAATACCTGAATCTGGCAGCTGCATATCTTCTACCAATGCCTGGCTTTGACAAAATGTGTGCCAAACTGAAGGAGCGAACTAAAGAAAAGATGTACAGTTGGCCACCAGACACCTTTGCAACAAAAAAAGACGTACTTGATCTAGTCACTCAGTATGATTTCACTGACGATTTTTATGGAACTCTTATCGTTTTGATTCAACATGATTTTTTGTTTGTTGCTACGAAAGTGATACAAGAACAAATAGAAAGACAAACAAACACAAAGACAAAGACAGGAAAAACAAAATAATTACCAAACACCAATCCAACTGAATTATTAACTCCCTTGCTACAAACCAAGGATGTCTCTAAATAGCCCAACAAGGTGCTGATGAGACGTAAAGAACAAACACACACACACACACAAAATAATCTCCTAAACTTGACAATTTTCCCTAGTTTGTGACATGGGAAATTGAAGAATTTTATTTATGTTATAATTTCCATCAAGATGAATATTTAAAGCTGAAGTTCGGTTGTTACTGACCTTTGCTATCCGACAGATGAAAAAATAAAATGCATTTTTGGTCTAATGCCAATGAAATGCCATACAGTTGATGTAATTTTTCTCTGTCCCAAATGATATGGTGCTATTGTCTTTTGTGTACTCACTGTATGCAATATATTTCATCAAAATTGCTACTTTTCTCTTACCCAATAGTCCATACTAGCTGATCATCTTGTCTAATGTGAAACTGATAAACATTTGACTAGGGTCTATCTCAAAAATAATGAAGCCACACAGCTGGTTTTCACTGAGGGTCACAAATTTTGATAACAGCTGTATGAAACAACTTCAAATTACAGTCTTGCCTTAAATACATTTTTATGCCAAAATCCTGAATATTTTTCATGGCAATTCGTCAAAAGGTTATTGAGATAGAGAGGAAAATATATCGGAAAACATGCATTTTTTCACTTATTTAGCGTGACATAGACTTTTTCACATGATGAATTCCTTCAATTTTACAAAGTTTGACATGTTCCATTGCTATTTCCTTATAATTTTTGGAATCTCGACATCCCAAGGCTTCATAAATCCATTGAAACAAGCACTTCCATCCACTTGTTTTGACATGATTGAGTCTTTTGGGTTCAAAGGTTGACTTTGTAAAATTGAGTCAAATTTGAATGTTCCTGATCAGAAATGCTCTAGTTTCCCTTTAAAATATTTCAGTTGAATCTTTTTGCCATTGAGATCTAGTATTACATCTACTTAGTTGTTTTGGAGCTTTATGTGATTCTGGAAAATCTGGTTCATGGAAAAATTCCAATGAATAGCTGGAAAGGTAAATGCGTCGCACGCGTAACGCTGAGAGTACTTTCAAATGCTACAGAGCTATGAAAGCTCTGTTTTTAATCTGGATTGGCTCAAAATATAGTACATCTACAGTGTATGAAGTTTTATTAATCTATGAACTAACCCAAGTTTTTGAATGGTTTCTGGTGATTAGATTCAAAAGTTATGTTCGTCGCACGCTTAACACTCTGAAAAATTTTGATCATATTCAATTTTTATTCTGACAAACAGTAAAGCGATCATTCTAATATTACTCGGAGTGAAAATTAAAAATTAATTTCAATAGTTGGAGAAAGTTTCATTTACATTGCCTAATTACAAAAATTTTAACATTTATGGAGCAACTGCGTATCAATGTCAAAACTCAAGAGCCTTCAAGTGTGGCTTTTCTGAAGTTCAAATGTGAAATTTGATAAACGCCAGTTGGCATCATGTGTCAATGCTGCCACCTAGAGTTGATGGATGGCATAACAAGTTCCACCATCGAGTAATGGGGCCCTGACCTGACAGCAGTTTTAACAGCCCCTAAACCTTATCCATCATGATTTAATATTTTGAGGATTGAGTAAACCAAACTAACTGCAACTCCTCCATCATTCTCAAATACCACGTCACACCTCTGAGGATATGAGGCAATATTGTTGTAAGCTGCATTGAGTAAAGCAGTTACACAAAGTTTCTTGGCAGTTATTTAAAATATTTGAGGATATGAGCATCCTGTAATCAACACAAGATAACTTGGGGAAAGCTGCAACTGTCACCTTCAACTCCCAGCCGAGCCTCAAATGAGTAGCTGCAACTGGAAATCAGATTACTGGCCAATAACAAAAGAAGAGAGATCTGTTTATGAATATTTAAAGAGATAAGATGCAAAGAAAGGAATAAGAACATAGATGAAGAAGACATCTGATTTTTGCTTTGCTTAATGGAACGGTTGTTAAAAATGGATAGGGTTGAAGGGAATGGAAGCAATTTGATTGTGAGTTAATTGTGAGACATTGAATAATGGAGCAAGAAGATGTGATTTGGCTGCTCAGGGCTATGGGCTATAAGCTGGTGATACGAAACAAGCAAAGATATTCTTCATCAGCCGATTTTCTCCATATTTACTTGATGTCACTTCATTTTTTGTTCCAAATTGCATGCAAATTATTTATGTAATCATATTCGCATATGGACAAACCAAACGTAACCAGCATCATTTGGACAGTGACCATTTGCGGCAAAGGCAATTGAATGAAAGGGTGTGAAATGTCCTTACAGTTGGTCATTTAGCCCAATTTATCAACAGGTCAATCGCTGAATGGAATAATGTGGCATGGGCCATGGGTCCCTTTTGCGCAGTGAGTAATCGATGACTTCTGCTGCTTTGCCCTGTTGAGCACTGCACATTCTGATTTTGATTAGTTTAGATCCTTTTTCCAAATATGGATCACCTGTTGAGTGCTTTATTTTTATCCACCCTGACTTCCTTAATTCACCACAGATTGTTTGAAGTGACTATTGACCTAGTTATTTTCCCCGGGGAACAATTGGGATGTGACATGAATAAAATCAAAGAGAAAATGTCCATGGGGTGGATGATTCCAAGGGGGTGAGGGCACGCGTCTGTTGCACTGCTACAACAAATCAGCTAAATCAGTTGAGCTGATGGTGCGGTTAAGTGGGGGTGGGAGATTTGGGGGTTGGGTGGATGGGGTAGCGGTTCTATTTTGGATTGATGGATCATAAATAGAAGCCCGCGACAACCCCCTTTTGCTCTAGATGTAGAATGACTGACAGCGTGTGTCAGAATGTGCTTGTACGTGCATAGGAATTTAATTCAGATTTGCAATTCCAATGAATGATGCTTCACTCCCCTGTCATCTACATTCCTTGATGGGAAAACAGATTGAAGCACAAAAGAGTAGGGCACAATACAGACAACATGGGCACCAGACAGATGGATAGTTTGACACATGTACCATTGTACATGTACATTACATCTCATAATAAAATTTCGAAATTAACATTTAACCATGTTTGCAAATTGCAAAAAGGTAAAAACATAGAATTTTTGGCAGCAACAATGATGAATTGTTAAATTCAGACCAAAAGCCAAATTGCAGAAGAACAAAATTGGAAATTGTTAAACTTAACCAAGTAATTGTTTTGCCTATAGATAAGAACCCCATTCTATCCTTGTCTGCAACGGCAATGGTCTGTAATATCCCAAATTAACTAATAGGCTCACGTCACAAAATTGCTGCCCCAAATGCCCGACACACAATCTCTTGGAGCATCACCACTTTCACCAGTTTTACAATCAACTTGCATCAATCCATGGACGATTGAGTCCAAGGCAATCGTCCATGATTATTGATTAATCACATCATCATCATCATAGCTTCTCTCACAAGTCACAACTTCATCCAAGTTTAAATTCATAGCCTGATCTGATAGCCCCCCCCCCCCTCATGCATACACATACAGTGACTCATGCTATTATAATTTCTCTGATTTGTTAATACTCACAGAGCAGAAGATGACTGACAATCTGAGGCTGACACAGACATGATGAAGTCAGAGTGAGGTGGCCAACCCATTTCACTGTGCATCCTGTTGGAAGGAATAATCCTGAAAGTCCTCAACATTGAATTATTCTTTGTTTGTTTACCAATGAATACCCAAAGAACAATATGATGCACTGCTGAGATTCTTTAGCTTTAGGAGCCCTTTGAGTAATGCTGAATGAGATTTAGAGAAGGGTATTTAAAATTATTGTTATAATACATATATTTTCATGAAATTTAGATAATTATTTCATTGCTGATCATGTTATTACAGATTATTTATTGATGTATTTAATTTATCTTTTATTTGCCTTCTCATATCACAAAACAACTTCTAAAGCAGACAAACAACAGCACATATTGATGGCGTTCTTTCAAGGCCAGATCAGTTAACAAAAGGCATTTTGTAGTTGGACAAATGAGAAAGACATGCAGAAAAAGGCTTGGCAGCAGACTGGCCATTTTGTGTGATGCCATTGTCCTTTGGTTTTTGTCTCTGTTTTGTCTTTGTGGCAGACAGAGGCGGCAAGCATCCATTTGTAGCCAGGATGGGAAAGCATTGATTGTCTCTTTTTGTTTTTTCATCCCAGGTTGCTTTGTCTTGCGATACCTGCCCTGTGTGTGTTTACCCCATCATAGCCTAGAAATATACAATAAGAGTTACTTAGCGAGAGCACCACACTTGTGGCAAAATGTACCACAACAAATTAAGGATCAGAAAAATATTAAATCATTCAGTAAATGTGTAGCACATTTGAAATTGGAAAGTTACTAACTATTATTCATAAATATAGGTAGTGGTCGTTTCAGACCCTACTCTCTGAAATGTATTATTATTTTTATTTATAATATGGGGAGTGGTCGGTCCAGACCCCCCCACTACTCATAGAGTGTTTTTGTATTATAATATCGGTATATTGGGGAGTGGTCGGTCCAGACCCCCCCACCCACTGCTGATAGAGTATTTTCGTTTATAATATTGGTATATATCCGGGGAGTGGTCGGTCCAGACCCCTCCATCCACTACTGATAGGGTATTTTTGTATTGTAATATATGTAAACTGAATGGTACTTAAAAGTTGATGAGGCACATGCATTGATGGTCTGGCTATCCCAACTCCGCCGTTCAACTTTGAACCAGACGAGGGGTAGCACTGACTAAATTTGCTTGATGTCTTTATTTCTTACCTGTGTGAATGTATCTTGATTAAATCTGTCATTTATATATGTGTGCAAAATTTCATAATGTTGCCTCAGATAAGTATGTGTATATATTTTTATCTATTAATATGTTTAATTGAAGAAGCATTGTATAAATTGATTTTTTGGGCATATAGGGGGGAGGGGGTGCACCCACCTTCGGGTCATGGCAGAAATTCTGCTCGGGTGCCCTCCAGCACAACATTGTAAATATTCTACTTTAAACTATTGATAAATGAATAACAAATGTATATATATTGTAAGTACATATGTTGTGTAAATAAATTTATCCAATCCAATCAGATTGCTCAGACTGTGTTGCTCTGCACATGTGTCTGAGCATTTGTTGCACCTTGCAATGTGTTGCTTAAATGTGTACACCCTGTCCTAAATGGGGACCAAGCCTTAAGGTCCATTTATATTAGGTTACAATGTTGTACATTGCTATACATTGTACCTGACTGTTACAGTTATCCTATACCTCCCAATTATTATGCATCTGGCTTCAGTATGATCTTTGTGACCTGCTAAATGCCTGACTTTCTCTGTGTCACCTGCTCCAAACAGAAATGTCAGATTGTGTCACTTTAGTATGATAGAAGAATTAGAAGATGCATCTCCACAGCGACCTGAGGCTTTATTGGGGCAATACTCCCATCAAACCATTTGACCTTTTCTTATATAAGTGCCCTGGGAATCTTTGACCCCTTCCTCAAAGGTCTGTTGCACCACCTGCTTCTTAGAACAATGGATAACAATTGGAGCAACAATGCTGTCATGTGGCCAATCTCAAAAGAAGAGTCTCTGTTCGAGAATACATGGTTTGATTACAATGCTACTAACAACTCTTGGTGATAGTTTAGCAAAGAATGCTATATGGGTTACAGCAACAGCCATAAGCATTGATTCTTCTTCAGAGTTCAGACTTCAGAGTCTTATTGCTATTGCCTCAGAGAGCCTGTGTACCGACTGAAAATAAGGTGTTCCATGCCATTTTGCTTGGCTTGGATCGATGCTTTTGAATTTTGTCATAATGTCCAGACTGAGACATGGTGCAACAACGTGGCAGCACTGTACATGCTGTACATGACTTCCTGTTTGATCAAAACATTGTCTTGGAGAAAGCACGTTTCAGAAAAGTCAATTCATATAAAATCAAATTGCTGTCAGCTATAGAAAACCACTTAGAACTGTGTATGTAGTCACTGTGGACAAAACCTAAGCGTAACCTTGAAACAACTTTGATATTTGACTAACAGCCTCCAATGTTTCAATGTGAGTAGGCAAAAAATTCTGTGTTGACACGGCCATAGGAGAATTTCTCTTACCTTCTTTTGTAAATTAGTATCCTACGATTTGTTCTGTTAGCCATTCCAAATAATAGATATCCCATGCAATATAGAGATAGTCCATGAACAATTCCATGTGGATAAATGGATGCTCAAATGTTCCAATCATAAATTCTTGGGCAAATACTCCTTGGCTCTGTCACATATTCTTATGACCTGACAGTGTTTTTAGTGGCCCTGTTACAAAATAGAAAGTTAGATTATCTTGTTTATTAGCATTGTTTGGCATTGACTGTTTGTTGCAATCACCTGTTTCGAACCTCAGTTCAGTGGAGTGTGCCAATGTAACTGTGAATTCCATATGTATGAATGGTTGTGAGCCATGTGAGAGACATTACAGTGTATAGTTCCACAGCATCATGTCTTACAGCAGAAGTCATAAGCATAGACCCAGAAACAGCTGAGGATATCATGCTTCACCTGTATCACACCTGTGTGCAAATAGCGCTATGACATTAACCATTTCTGCCGGATGCAACTTGATATAGTTATTATAACTCTGTTGTGTCCCATCTTGTTGTTTTGTGTAATTTGTTTTGCTGTTTGCTGTCAATATCATGTAAAATGTGTGTACATATTCAACAAGACAAAATAAAACTATCTATCTATCTGAATCCATGTTTATGACTTCTGTTGAAATTGCCAAATATTCAAAACAGGAGAGATTACAGATAACCATTCACTTAGGATATTGGTGGTTTTACCCATCCAATCTCATTCACAAGACAAGGCAATACCCACCAATAAGAATCTCCAGCAATGCAGTCCTAAAAGGATTGGGGGAATTGCAGGATGTGATATCACATTATGAAATGGATACCTCTCATACGTAATATCACATGCCTGAATAGGGTAAAAAGATCCAATTACTTCAAAACAGAGAAAAAGACTCCTTGTTGCACTGAGATATTTTCAATTAAACAAATGTTGTCATTTTAAATTCTAAGTCAAACAGGTGGAACTCTTAAAATTATTTTTAACAGATTACTTGTATCCCAAATATTTCATTTGCCAAGGTTTAGTAGTTAAATACTAGTACCGAAAGACCAATACTGATACACAGCAAAAAGGCAATAAGTGTGTGTATTTCCTCAATTATAGGGAATTCTGAAAAAGCAGCAACTGTCACCTCCAACTCTCAGCTGGTCGGCAAATGAGTCTGTACAGCTGCAACCGGAAATCAGATTATTTGCCAATAACAAAAGAAGAGAAATCTGTGTAAAATGAATATTTAAAGAGATGGAAAGAAAGGCATGTGAATAAAGATCAAGAAGACATCTATTTTTTGCCTTTGCTTAATGGAATGGTTGTTAAAAATGGATAGGGCTGAAGAGAATGGAGGCAATTTGATTGTGAGTTAATTTGGAGACATTGAATTATGGAGCAAGAAGATGCAATTTGGCTTCTCTGGGGTATAAGGTGAGATTTGCAGATATCAATTTGTGAATCATGTAAAACAAGCAAAAATACTCTTTAATATTTTGTCAAAAACACATGGACTATACAAATTTGGCATTTTTCCTGATCTCCAACCCTAATACAAATAAATGATTTTAAAACTTTATTCAAGAATCATTTTAAGCAAGTTGCGTGCAGCAAACTTAGTTTGACATTTTGAGAATTTTCAAAGCATAATAGACAAGCAAAAAGAAATAGACAAGTATCATTTACTATGGCATAAATATTAAAATTTTAAAAAATCGGAATTATAACAGACACACATGAAAATTACTTGAAAATCTGAAAAGACGCTGGCCAATTGTCTGACCATATTTCCTTAAAACTTTGTCTATAATTTTGTGGAGGACATTTTAACAAGACCTTGACTGCCCTTCGAGCTACGGGACATCATCACTGCAGGCACTCTGGTCATTTGAGGGGTCAATTTAGAGCATTAAAGGGAGCCTGGAAGGCCTTGATTGAATTAGGCCAAAGAATACCAGGCCTAATCACCAACAACACTGAGAACATTGATGAATTGGGAGGCTGGGAGCAACAGGTTGACAGAATGCTCTTCCAAGTTCAGCTGTTTAGAAAAAGTCTGGTTGCGGTCATTTTACCACACAATTAGTTGGTCTTAGCTCCATTTGTGTCTTAATTGCAAAGGAATTGGCCACTTTTTAAGCCTTTGAACTCAATTTATTTCCAAATACTGTACAACTGTTCACTCACTATGAGGGTAAATCACAACAATTATTTTGCAGAACCAGTAGAAGTTCAGAACTACAATCCATTACTTCTAATCTAAATAATTTTCAATGTGTCATGCTGCTTAGTGGCCTTCACTACATAACATTTTCATTTAATTTCATTCACATATTTTGAGGACAATATTACATTGCTCTCACAGTGTAAATGACCCCCGTGTACACCTATAGCAAAAATATGATATGACCTTTAGATTCTCAGATGATTCCAAGGCACTTCATGTAAGGTTGGTCAGTAGGACAAAAAAAAGGTACAATTCTAAATTGTTATTACTTCAGTTGAATACAAATTGTGGGTGAATTCTTTTTTTAGGTAGAAAATCTGTAGGGTCGGTCGAACTGAGAAGCTGAAAATCACTTAGAGTAGGTCGGGGCAAGAAGCCCGGGTTAGGTGAGAGGCCCCCCCCCAGGGTTATATCCAAACTTACGTTTTTGGTGCGTTTATCTATTGATAGGATTGAAGCTAGAGGCGTTTTAGGTGACGTCACAAATTTTTAGGGCAAACAGTACCAAACCATAGTAGAAATTAAAGAAACAAAAAAATGTACATGGTTTTTGTAACTTTGACTAATTTTTGAAAGGGGTTGTAAGAAATAACTTTGGAAATATTTAAAAGTATAATGGATATGTGCATTGCTTCACTTTATGACCATCACATAAATATGATTTGGATCATGTTTTTTGCATTTTAGTTCAAAATATAGAGGTCAAATTAAAATATGTGGGTTTGGGGTGAGAGGCCCAACATGATATGGGGCATGAGGCCCCCTTCACTGGGGGGTCGAAGCTGCCTCAGGAACCATTTAATAATGTGTACTTTACCTTAAATCTTGATAGAATAGCTAATTAAAATAGAAAAAATTTGGCCCGAAATTGAAACTGGGCAAAAAATATTAAAAAATAAAAGTATGAACAGAAAAATTCTGAAATTCAGAAACAGTGAATAGAATGCCTTAAAAATGATAGAAGAACCCTAAGAAATAACTTTTAGGCTGAATGCGCTCGCAAAAAAAATTGCCATAGGAATATAATAGGGGGGCTTCTTGCCCGATGGGTGGGGTAAGAAGGCCATTTTAAATTTTTTACAAAAATGGCCGTAACTCCTTTATTAAAATTGGTAGACATTTGTTTCACTAGTTATTAGTAGAGTCAAGTGATACCTTCCTGACAGCATAAGCATTCAAATAATCGCCCATAAAAAGTAGGTCAAATCGCATGCCCCGACCTACTCTATATCTGGCCTGATATTTATTGCTTTCTGCACTTGTTGTATTTTTCTCCTTGTGTAGCTATTTTTTCAGGGCAGCTTCACAAAAAGGATACTTCCATTGAACTGAACTACCTCTCAATCTGAGTCTTCAAAAGTATAAGTTCCTTTTTCACTCCAACAACCCCATAGGATGAAAACCTAATGTAGCTGCATTTGAGGAGTCCTTCAAATAAAGGCACAAGAAAACAGACTCACTGGAGTTAAAAGCCTAGACTTTGCGATTGGAGAACTTCAGAAATGGAGGTAGCTCATTGAAACTCATTGCCAATGACCATGCAAAGAACCACAAGGAAAAAGGCACTGTAGGAGAAAAACAGCACTTTGGAAAAAGCAACTACTTCAGTTCTTTTCTCCATTACTTTTGACATAGCCACTCTATTTTATTTCCTTTGATTCCCAAATGACAGAATTTTTTCACTATCACCATGCCATGACAGCAAACTTTCATCCAAGCCTTTTTACTACTGGCGATATCACATGATAGTGCCAGTCAATTCTAATGGGCCACTTTGTTAAAAGACTGATATAGATAGATACTAGATAGATAGACATGGTAAGTGCAGTCCTCTAAGCCCAGTTCTGGGGGCACTCACAAAGGTTGATTGATGAGATGAGAGAGAGCAAGAGTCCTCAACATGTTACACATTTACCCCATGTGAGGGATCTTTTACTTGCCCAGCACAGACACTGATACAAGGGGCCGCCAATTTAATGTCTCATCCGAACAACATCCAGCTGGGATTGTGCTTATGAAGGTCAAACAACTCCATGTGACCATCTTGATTAGGATTCCACTATGCTATTATCCAACTGGTTAGCATGTTATCCTTATAATTTTGAAGTCCAGGGTTCGATTCTACCAAATGGCAATATTTTACTGAGCACTGAGAGACTGAACTGACATGTTCTGTATGTAGAAACTGACAACATGATGATGGTGATGTTGCGAAGTGACCAAGCAAATGGAACTCAGTGAGGCTTGAAACTCCAACTCCATTTTTCTGTGTGTCTCAAGAAAAAAAAAAGATATATGTTGCAGAGCCAGGAAGTAATTGCCAAAGATTTATTTATCTCAGTAAAGAGGAGAACACCTCAATCTACTTGTGACTTTGGATTGAGATATGACAAATACAGGCTATGATCCCACTAGGAGCACACCAGAGGTCTTATTGATCAACTTGTAAAGGAACATTAGCCACCTAGTGGTTGTTTCAGTGACAAATGTAATGTCCATACTTTCCCAATTTGCTGGCTATGAATAATGAAGAAAAAATCTTAAGAAAATAAAAAGTTGCTTCATAGCTGTTTGCAGTCTTCAAAGCTGAAGTTGTGGATGGAAAAAGTGTTTGATCATTTGCCAACATTTTATTGAAATTGGTGTTGAAACTACTTTAAATAAAATACATTACGCTAATAAATTTGCTCGGACAAAGGGGAGACCTATTTCCTTTTTATTTCACAAATTGATAAATATGGTGTTATGAAAATAATTTTGTTATTTATGACATTCGACACCTCTGTAAGCAAAACAAATGTCAGTATTTCCGCACAATAATTCCCATTTTGTTGGTATTTAGCTGCGTCAAGCAGCTCTTACCACAAGTATTTTGGCTGTTCTTGTTAGCACTGTCACGATCGCCCTCTCTCACCAATCTCACTCAAACTTGAAATACACTCTCAATTGAATATTTCCTTAAGCCCAGTCGATTTTAGTGGTCCACCGTAACAAAAAAATTAATTAAGAAAATAAATGGACTGTTGCTTTAGGGGTCAAGGGTCAAGCTATCAGAGATGCGCGCGCATGCATCTTCTTCTTCTTCCAGGTGGCACATCCTCTCTTTGTTGGGAGCGCCCTCAATTTAACCATATAAATTGATATAATTGAAGTTTAAACAGGGGATGTTCAATAGCAATTCTGTTTCAGGGATCAGTTGAGGCAGCCAGAATTACATCTTATCAATTACTGAAGGGTAATTCATTAATTGCACTTCAGAATCGCACTTGATAGTTCAATACCAATCAAGAGCCAAGTGACTATAATAGTCAGATAATCCTTAATTGTCACATAAATCCATTGACTTTCATTATAAATAGATAGACTGACACAACAATTAACAGAGAGACACATAAATAAATGCATAAATACATATCCATACATAAATAGATAAATAACCAGGAAGATAGAGGCATAGGCTGGTAATGCAGTGATATCCCTCAAATGTCAGTCACGAGCCTCCTGGCCCAACCAGAATATTCCAAGGGTTTATTTTATACGTATTTCCAAGTTATGACAACGTACATTCTTCGTATGGGGTCTTTTTTTTAGTTATAAATGCAATAATATTAGATTTATAAACATCTCCTCTAGTGGCTAGCGCTGGTTAGGTCAGACTGATTTTGCGCCGCCATTTTCTTGTGTATTCACGTTGTTACTGCACTTTAAGCATATTTCACACTCAGTGGGTGTTGACTTATTTTACTGCATTTGCTTCATTCCAATCAATCTTGTTAATTGCTGTTCAATGGGGCCTTTCAGTTGTACTGAACTATTCTTCACCATTTAGGCCTAAAGTGCAATTCACTTTCACACCTCCCTGTAATCTGTCAGCTTCTTTGTACCTAAGATTTTCAACCAGAAACCAGCTGCCCAGGATCATGCTTATTTCATCTCATGTACACTCCATGTATAAAAATAATATTTTTAAACATAAATTATTTATGAAAAAGTATTGACATGTCTTTTAAAATATACGTCCTTCCAAGTAAAAACAAAACAAGACTGTCAATATTTGGCCCTGGAATACTTTTACAAATTTTTTATTTTGGCTTCTTTTTTTAAGGAGAGGGGCTTTTTTTGGACTTTTTTGAAAACTTTTATTTTCGGAATTTATTTTGTTTTTGGAATTTTTTTTTTGGGGATTTTTTTTTTTTTTTGATTTCTTTTTTTTTTCGGAATATATATATATATTTTTTTGAATTTCTTTTTTTCTGAATTATTTTTTCAGATTTCTTTTTTTTTTTGGAAATTTTCTTTTTTTTTGGGAGGAATTTTTTTTTCCAGGGAGGTCAGTAACACGTGATATTCGCTGATCAGTGAATAACACATGTGTTATCGACCTGCCTGTCACACACAACCGCACACAGGTAAACATCACATTATGCAGGTGGGTTGTTGGCCAATCAGGGGGCTTGTTACATAGGGGTAATGGAACAATAGTGGTTGTAGATAAGGGGTGATAACAGGGACGTATCTAGAAGTGGCCTGAGGGGGGGGGGCATATAATGGAGGGAGAGTCTTTGACGCAGCTTAAAGTGCTTGCACGTTATTTTTCACTTTTCCCCTCATGTTTGAGTGTTTGTCTCATGGTATAAGCCGGTTATTCACCATGGGATTGGGCATATGTGTTTATCACACCTCAGGCTAAAGCTCTCGGGTGATAAATCACATATTCCCTCTCCCATGGTAAATAACCTGTACTTATTATCGGTCCAATAACTAATTCGCTTCATTGACTGACAGCATGATGTGATACTGAGTCAGGTTGTGGATTATAACTTTTGATTGGCTACTTTAAAAATATCACCAGACCAAACTATTGTAATCTCATGTGCACTATTGTACAGGCTTAGTAAACATCCAGTAACAAAGAGATCTTTAACTGTGGATAGCCAAACACAAGGATGAACCACAACCAGCCTCAGATATGCTACAGCCAAAAAAATAAAAATTGAAGGATGCATAGTTATAAGATTGTTAATAAATAATTAAACTTCACCTACACATAGGTGAAGTTTCTTGTAATCGGTATTATTAAACTTCACCTACACATAGGTGAAGTTTCTTGTAATCGGTATTATTTATTATTAAACTTCACCTACACATAGGTGAAGTTTCTTGTAATCGGTAGTATTATTATTTATTATTATTCTTTCCGACTTTTTTCTTCCGAAAATTCTCAAAAAATTTGTATACGTAGCCTACAGAAATACAAGAGAATCATTTTGAAAAATTTGACCTTGACCTATTTTTCAAGGTCACAGGGCCTTTCAAAGTCGGAAATCGCAATATTTCAAATACACGTACCTCATCCGGTTATTACCGGTTTTTACTTTCCGGTACATGGAAAGGTCCTAGACAGTTTCTACACACTTTGACCTATTTTCATTAAAGTAGGTCAAGGTCACATTATACAAAGTCCGTTTTCATGGTTTGAGGTTGATCGCGGGATCTCAGAATCCGTAAGTCATAGAGTCATACCGATGGTGCCATTACGTGCCCAAACTCACGGGACATCTGCGGCGCTTTTTATTTTTCAATTTGGGTACCGGTTCTTGAGTTATGTAATTTTAAAGTCATACCGCGTAATCAATATCGGTGACCTTGAGAATTTCACATTGAAATATAGATTTTATCTGCTAACATGTTATAGTAAACCCCCCCAAAGATACACCTAATAAGCCCATACAGACCTTTAAATTTGACCTTGACCTCATTTTTCAAGGTCATTTGACCCAAAAAACTTCAAAAAGGAGCCATTTTCAGCAATTTTTTTTACCATGTTATTTTTAAGATATCAGCATGATTTTTAAGTGACAGATAAACATTGGCCTATTCATTCATAATATCTAATCATATTTTAACTACCTCTGTCTCCGGATTTATGAAAATTTCTTAAATATTGCTAACCGACAAATGTTAAAAAATGACACATTTCTGCGTTTTTGACAAGGAAATATTGATTGCACAGGGTTACAATGCATGGCTGACCCCCCCTTTGTCACACACTGCAATTCAGAATATCATATTTATTTTGACCTAGAAAATGTTTTTCAAGGTCAAACTCCAGGTCAAACATAACAAAAAATTGTACTTCTTTTACATTCGATTTTTTTACACATAGAAAGAATCAAGATATTGTTACAAAAATGGCAGACATACTCGCTACAATAGTCTAGAGGCTCCCTGTAAATTTTCAAGGTCCTCGGGTTGACCTACGTTGCACAGTAAAGGTCACAAGGTCGAAAAATTAGCAAAAAATTTACGATATTTTTCCACATTTCTCAAAGAAAGCGTTATTTCAATCGGCTGTAGCTCCGGTCCTAATTAAGTTACGGTGAATCTGAAAACAGATTTGGAAAGGCCAAATTCTCTTCTAGTTTTCACTTTCTGATTGTTTTTTCGTAGCTCCGACGGTTAAAAAGATCGCCGGACCCTGAAAATGTCATCTTTTTTGTAAAATTTTCACAATATATCAATATTTTGACAAGGAAGGAATCATTCTTTACTAATGAACCTGTCTGGACATATCTCTAACATCTGTTTACATAATCCTGCCAAGTTATATATATTTCCATTAAACCGTTTTTGTTCCAGAGTGATTTTAAGTTAAAAACTACATTTTTTCAGTGACTTCTAAGGTTCGTATTTCTGAATTGTACCATAATTTCAATCTACCGTCACTCCGGTTCTAACTAGGTTAAGGAGAATCTGAAAACTGATTTGGAAAGACCAAATTCTCCACTAGTTTTCCTTTTCTTAACACTTTGTCGTAGCTATGACGGTATAAAAGATCGCCGGACCCTGAAAATTTCATGTTTTTTGTCAAATTCTGACAATATACCAATATTTTGATAAGGAAGGAATCATCCTATTGCAATGAACCTCTCTACACCTATCCATAACTTCTGTTAACATAGTCCTGGAAAGTTATATATGTTTTCATTGAATCGTTTGAATTCTAGACCGATTTTAAGTTAAAAACCACATTTTTCCAGGAATTTCTGAAGTCTATGTTAATGAATTGTACCGTCATTTCAATCGATCATATCTGTGCTGGTCCATGTACTGGTCCATGTACTGGTCCATGTACTGGTCCATGTACTGGTCCATGTATTGGTAGATGTATTGGTACAATGGTCCATTTACTGGTTCATGTATTGGTTCATGTACTGTTCTATATATGTTTTTCTGCATACGTGCATACATGCACTGCAATGCATTACATAATTATGTAGGATTCTTGTATACTTTTCCATTTACTTTTTGCTTGCCCGTCTACCTGTGTCTATTTCGAGTTACTGGTTCTGCAGTAGGTGAAGTTTTGTCACCGCTCTGCGGTGGCCGTCTACTAGTTTATTATTCTTTCCAATAAACCTCTTCGTAGAATATTCAAAAAATTCATGTACATGGTCTATAATAACGTTACCACAAATTCTGAATATGAGTGACCTTGACCTACATTTCAAGGTCACAGAGCCTTTCAAGGTCGAATTTTGCAAAACTTCAAATGCATGTAGGTCATCCGGTTATTACCGGATTTCACTTTCCAGTACATAGAAATGTCCTAGACACTTTCTAAACAGCTTGACCTACTTTCATGAAAGTAGGTCAAGGTCAAATTGTACAAATCACGTTTTCATGGTTTGAGGTTGATCGCGGGATCTCAGAATCCGTAGGTCATAGATTCATGGCGATGGCGCCAAAATGTGCCCAAAGTCACGGGACACCTGTGGGGCTTTTTATTTTCCATTGGCAGTACCGGTTCTTGAGTTACGTTATTTTAAAGTCATACCGCGTCACCAAAACTGGTGACCTTGAGAATTTTACCTTGAAATATTGATGTTAGCTCATAACATGTCATAGTAAACCCCCCCAAACATACACCTAATAAGCTCAATTCGACCTTTAAATTTGACCTTGACCTCATTTTTCAAGGTCATTTGACCCGAAAAAGATAGAAAAAGTGCCATTTTCAGCAATTTTTTTGACCATGTTCTTTTCAAGATATCATCATGATTTACTGGTTACAGATTAACCTTGGCCTGCTCATTCATAATATTTAATCATATTTTGTCTACCTCCTTCGCCGGATTTATGATAATTTTTTTAATATTGCTAACCGACAAATGTTAAAAAATGACACATTTCCGCATTTTTGACAAGGAAATATTGATTGTACAGGGTTACAATGCATGACTGACCCCCCCTTTTTCATACAATGCCATTATGAAAATCATATGTATTTTGACCTACAAAATGTTTTTCAAGGTCAAACTCAAGGTCAAACATGTCAAAAAAATTTACATTTTTGACATTTCATATTTTTTAACAATGAAGGAATCAAGATATTGTTACAAAAATGGTAGACATACTAGCTACAATACTCTAGAGGCTTCCTGTAAATTATCAAGGTTCTCGGATTGACGTACGTTGCACTGTAAAGGTCAAAAGGTCAAAAAACGAGCGAAAAATTTATGATTTTTTTTTCACATTTCTCAAAGATAGCGCCATTTTAAACGGCCGTAGCTCCGGTCCTAATTAAGATAAAGAGAATCTGAAAATAGATTTGGAAAGCCCAAATTCTCTTCTAGTTTTTATTTTCTGAACATTTTGTCGTAGCTCCGATGGTTAAAAAGATCGTCGGACCCTGAAAATTTCATGTTTTTTTTCAAATTTTCACAATATATCATTATTTTGACAAGGAAGGAATCATCTTTTTTTGATCAACCTGCCTGGACCTCTTTGTAACATCTGTTTACATAATCCTGGCAAATTATATATGTTTTCATTGAACTGTTTTGGTTATACAGTGATTTTAAGTTAAAAACTACAGTTTTTCAGGTATTTCTAAAGTTCATATTCCTGAATTGTACCATAATTTCGATCTGCGATAACTCCGGTTCTAATTAAGATACAGAGAATCTGTAAACAGATTTGAAAAGGCCAAATTCTCCTCTAGTTTTCATCTTCTAAACATTTTGTCGTAGCAATGACGGTTTAAAAGATCGCCGGACCCTGAAAATTTCATGTATTTCTGATAATCAAAGAGATCACATGACCCTGAAAAATCGATGTTCTCAGAGATGTACTGGTGGATGTACTGGTGGATGTACTGGTGGATGTACTGGTGGATGTACTGGTTCATGTACCTGTTCATGTACTGGTTCATGTATGTTTCATGTATGGTTCATGTATGGTTCATGTATGGTTCATGTATGGTTCATGCACTGGTTCATGTACTGGTTTATGTACTCGTTTTTCTGTGCATGCTTGCATGTACTCAATGTACTGGAAACATTCTTGTATTCTTGTCTGTATGCATGTTACATAATTATATATGAATCCTGTGTACTTTTCCATGTACCTTTTACTTGCTCATCTACTTGTGTCTGTTCGAGTTACTGGTACCACAGTAGGTGAAGTTTTGTTACCGCTCGCGGTTACGTCCACTAGTTTTTATTATTCTTCCCGGATAAACCTCTTCGGAAAATGTTCAAAAAATTCATATACATGGTCTACAACGACCTTATTACAAATTCTGAATATGAGTGACCTTGACCTATTTTTCAAGGTCACAGAGCCTTTCAAGGTCGAATTTTGCAAAACTTCAAATGCATGTAGGTCATCCGGTTATTACCGGATTTCACTGTCCTGTACATGGAAATGTCCTAGACACTTTCTACACAGCTTGACCTACTTTCATGAAAGTAGGTCAAGGTCACATTGTACAAAGTCCATTTTCATGGTTTAAGGTCTATCGCGGGATCTCAGAATCCGTAAGTCGTAGAGTCATACCGATGGTGTCAAAACGTGCCCGAACTCACGGGACATTTGCCCGGACTCTTTATTTTCCATCGGCAGTACCGGTTCTTGAGTTACGTAACTTTAAAGTCATACTGCGTCACCAAAATCGGTGACCTTGAGAATTTGACCTTGAAATATCGATGTTAGGTCATAACATGTCATAGTAAACCCCCCCAAACATACACCTAATAAGCCCAAAATGACCTTTAAATTTGACCTTGACCTCATTTTTCAAGGTCATTTGACCCAAAAAAGTTCGAAAAAGTGCCATTTTTAGCAATTTTTTTCACCATGTTCTTTTCAAGATATCATCGTGATTTACTAATGACAGATGAACATTGGCCTGCTTATTCATAATATCTAATCATATTTTGTGTACCTCCTTTGCCGGATTTACGAAAAAAATTTTAATATTGGTGACCGACAAAGGTTAAAAAATGACACATTTCCACATTTTTGACAAGGAAATGTTGATTATACAGGGTTACAATGCATGGCTGACCCCCCTTTTTCATACAATTCGCTTATGAAAATCATATTTATTTTGACCTACAAAATGTTTTTCAAGGTCAAACTCAAGGTCAAACATGACAAAATTTTTTATATTTTTGACATTTCATATTTTTTAACAAAGAAGGAATCAAGATATTGTTACAAAAATGCTAGACATACTTGCTACAATACTCTAGAGGCTTCCTGTACATTTTCAAGGTCCTTGGATTGACCTACGTTGCACTGTAAAGGTCAAAAGGTCAAAAAACGAGCGAAAAATGTATGATTTTTTTTCACATTTCTGAAAGATGGCGTCATTTCAAACGGCCGTAGCTCCGGTCCTAATTAAGATAGAGAGAATCTGAAAACAGATTTGGAAAGGCCAAATCCTTCTCTAGTTTTCATCTTCTGAATGTTTTGTCGTAGCTCCGGCGGTTAAAAAGATCGCCGGACCCTGAAAATTTCATGTTTTTTGTCAAATTTGCACAATATATCAATATTTTGACAAGGAAGGAATCATCCTTTTTTGATCAACGTGTCTAGACCTATTTGTAACATCTGTTTACATAATCCTGGCAAATTATGTATGTTTTCATTGAACCGTTTTGTTTATACAGCGATTCTAAGTCAAAAACTACATTTTTCCAGGTATTTCTAAAGATCATATTCCTGAATTGTGCCATAATTTCAATCTGCGATAACTCCAGTCCTAATTAAGATACAGAGAATCTGTAAACAGGTTTGAAAAGGCCAAATTCTCCTCTAGTTTTCATCTTCTGAACATTTTCTCGTAGCTATGACGGTTTAAAAGATCGCCGGACCCTTAAAATTTCTTGTTTTTCCTGCAGAGCCATGTAATAGACGACATACGCACAGTCCTCTCCTCTCATATAATCTAATATCTTTTTATTCTATTCTATTCTGTTATGTTCTATTCTATTCTATCATATTTCTCATTCATTCAGACAGATAGCTGCAGATAAACTTTCTTATCTCTGGTTGAGGTCAGGCCAGAGTGAGGTCAGTGCATTCAGTTCAAACTTTAAATCAGTACTGGTTATTTCATGCATATGCAGCAGCAGGCCGGCAGCAGCAGCAGCAGCAGCAGTGACACCACTGTGACACACATAGTGGGGCCAGGGGCTTGGGTTGCCAAAGTTGGCCTGCAAGGGTGTTGTGGACCCAACAGATGTCCAGTGTTGGCTTGGGTGTGCATTCTTACACATCAACCCACACTGGTCCGACACAATAAGAAATAAGTAAAACCACTTGTATGGAATTGAACATAATAATGATCTTTAAATAAATAGATGGGCCATTAAAATTAAGAATAACCCCACCTTGATACTATTTAGTACAGACAAGTTATTTATAACAGCTAACTTCTAGGACAAATTTAGTGTAAAAAAGTTATTGACAACAGCTAACTTTTACAGTTAACATCAAACACGACTGCTGCAAGGTGTTTAATGTTCTCTCACACATATGTTCATGTGACCTAGTTCCATGTGATAAATGGATATTCTTGCAGAACAATATGTATGCTGACCTGCTTTTTCACTTCCAAGGGAATACTTGACATGTGAACAGGAATTAAGGTATGTTTTTCTCTAGGTTTTATTATCATTGTCAGCTAATAGTAAATAACAGGTCACATTAAATATTGTTCACTTGATTTTTAACACAATATATGATTGTAGCATTTTGAATAAACTTCCTTTTGAGATTAATTGAGTAGAAGCATGCAGAGACATAGATCAACTGCACAATCTATTAAAAAAATGATTGCTCTTATATTTGAAATTAAAGAATTAGATCTGGCGATTCTACATAAAATTGAACTTGAATTAAAATAACAGCAACTGGTACATTCACAACATTGTGGTGATATGATACATTAGTAATCAACTCAGTTGCATATTTTTTAGAATTAATTCAGATAAATTCATTTTATTAGTCCAGTAGAGTGCTACTATGCATTAAATTTAAACAAAAAACTATTTTCTATCAGTGTTAATTGACATATATAGAAATGCACTGCAGTTTAAAAGATCGCCGGACCCTGAAAATTTCATGTATTTCTGATGGTCAAAGAGATCACATGACCCTGAGGTGGATGTACTGGTGGATGAACTGGTGGATGTACTGGTGGATGTACTGGTGGATGTACTGGTGGATGTACTGGTGGATGTACTGGTGGATGTACTGGTGGATGTACTGGTGGATGTACTGGTGGATGCCTTGGTTCATGTACTGGTTCATGTACTGGTTCATGTACTGGTTCATGTACTGGTTCATGTACTGGTTCATGTACTGGTTCATGCACTCGTTCATGCACTCGTTCATGCACTCGTTCATGTACTCGTTCATGTACTCGTTCATGTACTCGTTCATGTACTCGTTCAAGTACTCGTTTTTCTGTGCATACTTGCATGTACTCTGTGTACAGGAAACATCTTTGTATTCTTGTCTGTATACATGTTACATAATTATGTATGATGCCTGTGTACTTTTCCATGTACCTTTTAATTACTCATCTACTTGTGTCTGTTCGAGTTACTGGTACCTCAGTAGGTGAAGTTTTGTTACCGCTCGCGGTTACGTCTACTAGTTTTTCTTATTATTATTCCCGAGAAATGTCTTCGGAAAATTTTCAAAAAATTTGTATACGTAGCCTACAAAATTCTAAGGATACAATTTCTAGATTTTTGACCTTGACCTATTTTTCAAGGTCACAGGGCCTTTCAAAGTCGGATTTCGCAATATTTCAAATACATGTACCTCATCCGGTTATTATCGGTTTTCACTTTCCGGTACATGGAAAGGTCCCAGACACTTTCTGTATAACTTGACCTACTTTCATGAAAGTAGGTCAAGGTCACATTGCACAAAGTCCATTTTCATGGTTTGAGGTCTATCGCGGGATCTCAGAATCCGTTAGTCGTAGAGACATACCGTTGGTGCCAAAGAGTGCCCGAATTCACAAGACATGTGCCCGGACCCTTTATTTTCCATTGGCAGTACCGGTTCTTGAGTTACATAATTTTAAAGTCATACCGCGTCACCAAAACCAGTGACCTTGAGAATTTGACCTTGAAATATCGATTCTAGCTGCTAACATGTCATAGTAAACCCCCCCAAATATACACCTAATAAGCCCATTCAGACCTTTAAATTTGACCTTGACCTCATTTTTCAAGGTCATTTGACCAAAAAAAGTTTGAAAAGGTGCCATCTTCAGGAATTTTTTTCACCATGTTTAGTTTAAGATATCAGCGTGATTTCCAGGTGACAGATGAACATTGGCCTGCTTATTCATAATATCTAATCACATTTTGTGTACCCCCTTCACCGGATTTATGAAAAATTGACAAATATTGCTAACCGACAAATGTTAAAAAATGACACAATTCCGCATTTTTGACAAGGAAATATTGATTGTACAGGGTTACAATGCATTACTGACCCCCCCTTTTTTACCTACTGCAATTCAGAATATCTATTGATTTTGACCTAGAAAATGTTTTTCAAGGTCAAACTCAAGGTCAAACATGACAAAAAATTGTACTTCTTTGACATTTGATTTTTTTACACATAGAAGGAATCAAGATATTGTTACAAAAATGGTAGACATACTTGCTACAATAGTCTAGAGGCTCCCTGTAAATTTTCAAGGTCCTCGGGTTCACCTACGTTGCACAGTAAAGGTCACAAGGTCGAAAAATTAGCAAAAAATTTACGATATTTTTTCACATTTCTCAAAGAAAGCGTTATTTCAATCGGCTGTAGCTCCGGTCCTAATTAAGTTACAGAGAATCTGAAAACAGGTTTGGAAAGGCCAAATTCTCTTCTAGTTTTCATTTTCTGATCATTTTGTCGTAGCTCCGACGGTTTAAAAGATCGCCGGACCATGAAAATTTCATGTTTTTTGTCAAATTTTCACAATAAATCAATATTTTGACAAGGAAGGAATCATTCTTTTCTAATGAACTTGTCTGGACATATTTCTAACATCTGTTTACATAATCCTGCCAAGTTATATATATTTCCATCTAACCGTTTCTGTTCCAGAGAGATTTTAAGTTAAAAACTACATTTTTTCAGTGACTTCTAAGGTTCGTATTTCTGAATTGTACCGTAATTTCATTCTACCGTCACTCCGGTTCTAACTAGGTTAAGGAGAATCTGAAAACAGATTTGGAAAGACCAAATTCACCACTAGTTTTCCTTTACTGAACACTTTGTCGTAGCTATGACGGTATAAAAGATCGCCGGACCCTGAAAATTTCATGTTTTTTGTCAAATTTTGACAATATACCAATATTTTGACAAGGAAGGAATCATCCTATTGCAATGAACCTCTCTACACCTATCCATAACTTCTGTTAACAAAGTCATGGAAAGTAATATATGTTTTCATTGAATTGTTTTGATTCTAGACCAATTTTAAGTTAAAAACCACATTTTTCAAGGAATTTCTGAAGTCTATATTAATGAATTGTACAATCATTTCAATCGATCATATCTGTACTGGTCCATGTACTGGTCCATGTACTGGTCCATTGCATTGTACCATTGCATTGGTCCATTGCATCTGTAACCCTAACCCTAGCCCTAACCCTAACCCTAACCCTAATAACCGTTTCACTGGCACATTGTACTGGTACATTACACTCTTACATTGTAGTGAACTACTGTTGCAAGTACTGGTTCACGTACTGGAGCATGTACTTGGTTCATATACTGGTTCATATACTGGTCCATGTCCTGGTCCAAGCACTGGTCCATGTACTGGTTCATGTACTGGTCCATGTACTGGTCCATGTACTGGTCCATTGCACTGGTAACCCTAGCCCTAACCCTAACCCTAGCCCCAGCCCTAACCCTAACCCTAACCCTAGCCCTAACCCCTAATAACCTTTTCACTGGTACATTGTACTGGTACATTACACTCTTACATTGTACTGGACTACTGGTGCAAGTACTGGTTCATGTACTGGTTCATGTACTTCACACATGTGAAGATTTAACTATAACCCTAACCCCTAATAACCTTTTCACTGGTACATTGTACTGGTACATTACACTCTTACATTGTACTGGACTACTGGTGCAAGTACTGGTTCATGTACTGGAGCATGTACTTGGTTCATATACTGGTCAATGTACCAGTCCATGTACTGGTCCAATGTATGATACATTGTACTGGACTACTGGTGCATGTACTCAGTGGGGCATGTACTGGTCCATTGCATGGGTACATTGTACTGGTGCATGTCCAATGGTGCATGTAGCCTACTGGCTCATGTATTGGTTGACGTACTGGTCTATGTTTTTTGCACGCTTGCATGTATTGCAATGTATTACAGTAGGATTCTTGTATCATTTCCACGTACTTTTTACTTGCTCATCTACCTGTGTCTATTTCGAGTTACTGGTATCACAGTAGGTGAAGTTTTGTCACCGCTCTGCGGTGGCCGTCTACTAGTTAATAATGCTGTTATAAGATATATATGACATATATATATTTTGTCAAAATTTCCATCAGGATTGGTCAAGCATAAACCAAATCAGGCTGTCAGAGAAGGCTTGTATTTCATACATCCTCAATCTTTGTCAGAAATTAATATATGGCCAAAATACTTCCTTTTAAAACGCACACTCCAAACCTTATCGATCATTATCTTACAGATTCTTACACCTTTAGGTCGTTAAATATTTTCAAGTGACAATAAAGGCACAATCTTAAGAAAACTAATCAAAGTGCTCCTAAATCAAAGGGTCAATATTTGTCAACAAAAATGCTGCAACTTTCCAGAAATGGATACTAAGGGAAGTCACACATGGCTTGTAAACACTATGATAAATTACCTACAAGTTGCAATTCATCAAAGATATGTTCACTTTCCAAAGAAGATAACTCCAATGATTATCATTGATTATAAAGTCAGGTGACAGAAGATTTAATATTTGTCAAGATGACAATGCACACATGAATTCAGTGACTCCCAAAAAAGATCTCTGTTTTTTGTTGTCCGTGAGGTCAAACTGGTTGAACTGCTATTCATTCATCAGTAGACCAGCCTTTATCTTCTTCTATGCTAACATTTCAAAGAACTTCGTTCCATTTTCTGTCCGTTATCATGTCAGCACATTTTGGGGGACTTCTGCATTTCGCATATTGATAGCATGATTAAACTACAAAAGAAAGCAGTATGAATCATATGTAACACCAAGTATAAATATAATAGTCACAATGCAAATTTATTTTATGGTAGCAACATTCTACCAGTAAATGAACATTACAAATTGCAAAGTGAAATGTTGTCTAATCTAATGTACTATAAAGTTATCAACCAATCTCTTCCAGAAACAATAAGATCGAAGTTTCAAATTAATTCAGAAGTTCATCATCATCTGACATGGTCTGGCAATAATATAAATATACCAAATATTCGAAGTGAATTTGAGAAGAACGTTATTGTATAAAAGATAGGTAAAACCTGGAATGATCTCCCAAGAGAATTAAAAAACAGCATTAACCTGCCAGAAAAACATTTTGGCAAAAATTTAAAAGACTTTTTTTCTTCAATCACTGAATAGAGTGTGTGATAAGGCTGTTTGCTACATTTGTAACAGCAACATCAACTAATAATGAGTTTACTCATTATTACACTGTAAAATTTGAAATTTTGAGTTAGCTCAAATGATTGAGTGAGATGGCTGCACAATTTGTTTGAGCCATGATAGCTTGCCGTTTTGAGTTATGATAATCTTTATGTTGTTATAACTTGCAAACAACAAGCTATCTTGGCTCAAAGGAATTGTGCAACCATCTCACTCAATCAATTAAGCTAACTCAAAATTCAAAATTTACAGTGAGTATACTGTCACATTGAAATTTATCAAATTGTTGTTTGATTGAGTGTGAACCAAACTGTAGTTATTCTGTGTGTCTTTGTTTTCTGATTTGCTTCCATTGCCTGCTCTTGTATACATGTAGTGTGAAGGATTTATACCTCTCACTTACTTGTGGACTCTTGTACAGAAAGGTTGTTTTACGGGAATAACTAACATTTTCATGGTGTACATCTTGAGATTTTGAGACATTGGACAAGCACAGATGTGTGAACTGTTTTCGCTAATTGTGAAAACTTAAGAGATTAAGTAGTAATAATTTATTATACTAAGAGTTGATATTGACCGAGTTGTTTATTTCTGCAAGTATATAAGTAAAGATTAGTAATAATTATATTATCTTTAGGCTATAATTAAGTTGTAAATTCATGTTTTGATGTATATGCAGTGCAACTTTCTGGTAATCTCACTCTCAGCAACGGCTTAAATTTAGGGATGTCCAGCTTTAGAACACTAACACCATAATTGTGTTTAGTGTGCTCTGAAAAATGTAATTGTTCTGAAGCAAAATGAATTATCAATCAATCTTCTTTTACATTTATATTAGTCAATTTTTTTTATTGTAAATTTGATTGACCCGGCCATTCACCAAAACCTTGCATTTACATCTTGACAAGCCTGTTCAAGCACTCCGCTATTGCTATCACTGCGAAGTACTTTAGACTGCATGCTTTTTAAAAATTCACCTGTTGCTACCAAAAGTACAAATGGCCCGATTAGCTATTCTGGTTTTTAGGTGACAGAAATGCTAACCAGTCTTTGCCAGATAGCTTCCTCCTGCCGAAGTACTAACCATGCTTTACCAATATCCCTCACAAAATATCCTAAAGTGGCACAACAGCACAGCACCAAAATTTCATCTTCACTAAGTTAGCATCTTTGTCATACACTGTAAACTTTGAATTCTGAGTTAGCTTAATTGATTGAGTGAGATGGTTGCACAATTCCTTTGAGCCAAGATAGCTTGTTGTTTGCAAGTTATAACAACATAAAAATTATCATAACTCAAAACAGCAAGCTATCATGGCTCAAACAAATTGTGCAACCATCTCACTCAATCATTTGAGCTAACTCAAAATTTCAGAATTTATAGTGTACATTATTACCTTTTTCCAACTGCCTACATACCCCTTTTCAAAAGCCCTTCACTTCAAAAACAATCTCCAGGGCCACTTTGAAGGCCGTAGAAAATCACCTAGAAAATCACCACCATAGACAAACTCCACATGCAACCAGTCTTTCAAGAAATATCCAAAAAGCATCTTGGGCGCTATTTGGAATATCCAAATGGTATCATGAGGACCAATATGCATTGCAGGGCAAATCTGGCACAGTTCTGTGGTGAACCTGATACTGTGATAGGCAGCTGTTGCAGACTTCTTGTGGCCCATGCAGAACCCAATTTTAAACGCAGTCCGACTTGAAAATTGCCAGTCTGCAGCCTCACTCCTCTTGCCAGCTTTACATATACAAACAGCAGACCTGTGTGTCAGTCAGTGAGGCATGCGCTTACTTCAGTATAATTTTTTTTTTTTTTTAACTCTTTCGAGGGGCTCTGTTAAACAAAGAGTAGACACTTTAAAAGTGAATACTATATGTCCTCAATCAGTTTTCTGTTCCAATTGAGCTTCTAAATTTGGCCACATAAGACACTGCCAGGTACCGGGTGGAAAAAGGTTGTATTATTATTGATTTCAACTCACTTGTATACAACATAATGAATCAATACGACGAAATACTGTTTTATTGCCATCCACTTATCACGCCAAGTTAAATTCTAAGAAAATCTCAAGTATCGATAGCTACTATGAGGAAGACGCTCGTAAATCCTGTATAGTGTAGGCCAATACAATAAACTTCTTTCCCCACCGTTAGTACAAAAACAGGTCCTAGCCTAGTCGTCTTTTCTTCACTTGTCACCAATAAATTCAAAGGTGCCATGCTGTTATTTAGCCTGCTAACGTCACCTCGAGACTAAACCAAATGGTCCCTTTCTGGCCGATAAGCACAATGCGAGGCAGTTCTTTGGAGTTACCTTGAGACAAAACAGGTCATTTCTGGAATCAGCCAATCAGACAAGTTCTTGCAAAGGTCATATTTGTAAGAACTTCTCTGATTGGCCCAGTTTATATATAGGTCATTTCTGGAATCAGCCAATCAGACAAGTTCTTGCATAGGTCATATTTGTAAGAACTTCTCTGATTGGCCCAGTTTATATATAGGTCATTTCTGGAATCAGCCAATCAGACAAGTTCTTGCAAAGGTCATATTTGTAAGAACTTCTCTGATTGGCCCAGTTTATATATAGGTCATTTCTGGAATCACCTAATTAGAGAAGTTCTTTCAAAGGTCATATTTGTAAGAACTTCTCTGATTGGCCCAGTTTATATATAGGTCATTTCTGGAATCACCTAATTAGAGAAGTTCTTGCATAGGTCATATTTGTAAGAACTTCTCTGATTGGCCCAGTTTATATATATAGGTCATTTCTGGAATCAGCCAATTAGACAAGTTCTTGCAAAGGTCATATTTGTAAGAACTTCTCTGATTGGCCCAGTTTATATATAGGTCATTTCTGGAATCAGCCAATCAGACAAGTTCTTGCAAAGGTCATATTTGTAAGAACTTCTCTGATTGGCCCAGTTTATATATAGGTCATTTCTGGAATCAGCCAATCAGACAAGTTCTTGCAAAGGTCATATTTGTAAGAACTTCTCTGATTGGCCCAGTTTATATATAGGTCATTTCTGGAATCAGCTAATTAGACAAGTTCTTGCAAAGGTCATATTTGTAAGAACTTCCCTGATTGGCCCAGTTTATATATAGGTCATTTCTGGAATTATTTAATTAGAGAAGTTCTTGCAAAGGTCATATTTGTAAGAACTTCTCTGATTGGTCCAGTTTATATATAGGTCATTTCTGGAATCAGCTAATTAGAAAAGTTCTTTCAAAGGTCATATTTGTAAGAACTTCTCTGATTGGCCCAGTTTATATATAGGTCATTTCTGGAATCAGCTAATTAGAAAAGTTCTTTCAAAGGTCATATTTGTAAGAACTTCTCTGATTGGCCCAGTTTATATATAGGTCATTTCTGGAATCAGCTAATTAGAGAAGTTCTTTCAAAGGTCACAGTTGGTAGAACTTCTTTAATTAACTACTTCGAACGTGACTTATTTTCTGTCCAGAAGAAGTTAGCAGGCTCAGTTAGAGCATGGTACCTTAGAATATACTAACTAGTGACTACTAATTAAGAGTAGAATAGGTCTAAAAGGCTTGGGCCTGTGCTTTTTGAATGAGCATTATTTTAAAGTGAAGTTCTATCCAATTGTCTTATCACTTTTTGCTAATGCATATATATGTCACAGGTAAATCGTGTTCGCAGTATTTATAAATAACATCAACCAGCTTTACGATGTACCAGGGAGTACGTCACTATCGTTATCAGGGGAAAAAGTGATAGTCCAGCACTTTTTCGTGTCATGCTATATAGTTCCATATCTATTAGTCACATCCGATGTTGAGTAAAGGTGGGAGATACAATAAAATATCTTGGTGGTACTAGTGCAGAGATAAGAACTCTAACCTGAGTCTGAGTCACAAACTGATAAGACCTAAGGTGATAAGACACAAGATAACACAATATAAAATGTGTTAAGGTCCATTTCCCAATAGATCTGGTCAGTAGAGGAACTTTTAGGTTACAAACACAGGATTTTACAACATTATTACAACATATTCACCATGGGACTAGGCTGTGGAACCTCCATTCTCAAATACTCTCTCTTCCTGTTTAACATTATATTTTTCGTAAGTACTACACACAATTTCTATTCTGCGATAAATCAGAGTAAAGAGTCTGTTTCATCCGGTGCGATTTCTTAGGAATGGTAAAATTGCTAAATTTGGTACATCTTCACCCTGGAAGCTTTACAGTAAACTGGTCAAATTTCTTCAGAAATGAATTACCAAAACAGAATCCCGGCCTATTGAAAAATAGCTAACAACGACACATATCGAACAGCTTACTAGAATTCATAAAGTGACAAGTGGGAAACTTCATATTTTGACTCAGCGAATTGCCATTTAAAACCTCTTCATCATCAACAATGTACCACTGATACGGGGAATCCCAAGGTAAACTGCAAACACAATTTGAAACAACCTTCCCTCCAGATTTTTAAAACGTAAAAAATAAGCGACATATCGATATACTATTAATTAGTAGAACTTCATTTTGATAAAGCGGCCCAACTAAGAAATGATAAGTTGACAAGGCCAACTCATCATTTTGTTTAAAATGCACGAAGCGAATGCTCAAAAACCATAAATGGACCTTCCGAAGCAACCCCAAAAGGGTTGAGCCATGTAGAAGTCCCCTTGAGGATAAATATTGATTGCATTTTAAAGTTACTTTTAGGTGAGATTCTCCAAAAACAAGCACGACATTATCGCAAGAAAGATCTTTGGTGCAAATCAATATTTACATCAGATAAAATGTCTGAAAACTAATGTATTCCGGACAGCTGACAAACATCGAATGGTTTTCGATAATAGTCATTATAATTTGGGACAGGGTCACCTCTCGAAGCCAATCCTTTAAATTTATTGCACCACCAAATCTTGCAAACAGAGTATGGTTAAATATTATTAGAAATAAAATTAGAATGTTTTGGTAAACACATCCAAGTTTCGTACAAGGTCAAGACAGTTTTTACATTTAGGGCCATTTGATTCATTTTAGCAGGCTTCCTATGGATATAATTCTTTAGTTACAGCACTGAATATCAAGGAGAAAAAAACAGTTACTGCTTATATCAGTTTTTACCTGAATCCGGCAAAGGCCTCATTATAAAAAAGCTTCCCGAATGTTTTTACAACAGGTATCACTCAAAAATAATGACGAGTCACGACTTTGTCAATACGAAAGGACTTGTGCAAATACTCCAATGATAAGCTGTTAAAACAAACGAATATAACAGGTACAAGACCTCCCTAATCGTGAGACTAATAAGAAAGACGCATAAACCTATATCGAGTTTGATCAGCATGCTTTTGCCCACATGATAGTAAAATGACACAGGATCTAATAAGTTTCAAGGGCCAATAAATGCTTCAAAAGTTTTTTGTTGTTCCGGAATTCATGTTTTTCAAGAGTAATGATACCTCAGTAATCATAAATTAGAATCTACACTTCCATAAAAAATCCAATACAACTTTTGAGACAATTAGCAATTTTAAATAATATCAAATAACTAGAGTTTTTCCATAATAAAATCACCCAGAACCACTCATTTTTCAAAAAAGAAAATTCAAAATGACAATGAAAACTTCAAAATGGCACCCTCTTAACTAAAGAAAGTCCAACAGATAGGGAATGCTACCAAAGAGACAATAGGCTGTATTTAGTAATTCACATGTTGTTTATCACAATTGTTCCCAGAAGTAATGAAGATACATAACATACATATTACATAACTATACAATAATAACAAGATATCAATTGTCCAAATGTTACATAACCCATTGTTCTTGGCTTCGCGGGAACATAAAGAAATGGTGATTCACACACCCTGTGGGAAAACGAACCCATCTATCTGGCAGTTGGCCACGGCTGCATTCTCACAACAGTGCCATTTAGTTCAGAAACAAGTCCACAGGTGGCCATGTACTTCCTGTGGCAATGAAACAGCTTCGGTGTTTTGTCTTAACCTCGTACAGTCTTTGCTCTAAATATTTCCAACTTTGAGGATTTTATGGCAGGCCACATTCGCAGAATTGAGAATATGTCCAGACATAATTAATCTTTAGTTTCTCGTAGTGACTGCCCCAACAATTAATTTTTTTCCATGTATTCCTATAAGTCTTAGCATTCTTTATAATATCACAAAATTTCATTCACTTTTGACACATTTCATGGTTTGTTCTGATCAGTATCATTTCCCTTTAAGGGAGTCAGAACAAAAATTGAGAATAGACCTTTCATTTTCCTTCTACCAACCGACCTTAGAAAAAGTATCTCAGGAAGATCTAAGAAGCTACAAATCAATTATGCTTGGCCTAGGTCATCTGTATAATCTGAAGGATAACTTTATAATTTGCCGATTTATTTTCAGATTATTGGTGCTGCTATCCTCGGTGTTTCAATATGGATTCTAGTCGATCCAAACATCAGAGACTACATCGATTTAGCAACAAATGCAAGTGGCAATGAAATCATCGACATAGCCCTCTATTTCATGTGTGCAGTCGGGGCATTCACGTTTCTTGTTGGTCTCCTCGGATGCTGTGGAGCTTGTCAAGAAAGTAGTTGCATGTTGTGCACGGTAAGTTTTCATATCATTACGTTTGTACAATCATAGATAGAACGTAACAAAATGGACAGCAATATTTTCGAGTCCAATTCATAGACCATTTCTATAAAAACAAATATGATCATTACTGTAAAAAAAAATTCTCTCCCAATGATATTGACTGATCTTTTGAGTTGCTCAGTATAACGGACAAAGCTTACGCCTCCCTGCAGAAGATCTCGGTTAGAATCCTGCTCTGCATGGGGTTTTGTGTCCCCCTGTCCCTTGGTCATTTTACTTCTGAATTCCAAATATATATATATGTCCCTTTGCAATTTTACTAATTGTACTTTCAAGTTCCCAGTCCTTCATTTATGGATGGGGTTTTGTGCCCCCCTGTTTTTTGGCCATTTTACTTCTGAATTCCATGTCCCTTTGCAATTTTACTAATTGTACTTTCAAGTTCCCAGTCCTTCATTTATGGATGGGGTTTTGTGCCCCCCTGTTCTTTGGCCATTTTACTTCTGAATTCCAAATATATATGTCCCTTTGCAATTTGTGTCCCCCTGTCCCTTAGCCATTTTACTTCTGAATTCCAAATATATATGTCCCTTTGCAATTTTACTAATTGTACTTTCGAGTTCCCAGTCCCCCATCTGTCCCTTGGCCATTTTACTTCTGAATTCCATATGTATATATGTCCCTTAACAATTTTACTAATTGTACTTTTGAGTTCCCTGTCAGTCATTTATGGATGGGGTTTTGTGTCCCCCTGTTCTTTGGCCATTTTACTTCTGAATTCCATGTCCCTTGGCCATTTTACTAATTGTACTTTCAAGTTCCCTGTCCCTCATCCGTCCCTTGGCAATTTTACTTCTGAACCACAATCCCCATTCAGAGCCTCTATTGCACTGTTGGCATAATTGTGACAAGTCACAACAAAACACTGTCATACCTAGTAAGAAAAGGTTTTTGATTTCAAATAAAATATGAATTTTATGAACTTGCAAAGAATTTTTCCGTGTCATTAAAATTCTGACCAATCTTCCATTCCAGTATGCCGTCCTTGTAGGCTTCATCTTCACTCTGCAGATCATAGGAGCCATTCTGGCAGCTGTGTTCAAAGATGAGGTAAGAAACGCTCACTTGACAAATATGTACTTGATCGAAACGTCACAAACGTGTTGAAATTTGGTTCTGCCAAATATCCCATAATAGCTACTGTCACATGTTCAGCTAACAGAAACCACCTTCAGCCATAGATTGCAACCTCTAGCCAAGGGCCAAGGGCAAGGTACAGTGCCGCCTGTAAATAAGTGAAACGCATGACATTGTGCCATTGCATCAATGCTGAACATCCTTAACCAAACTGCTTCTGCAAGCACAAATTCTCATCCAATGAGAGGAAAACATATTGTGGGATAACAATGGCAGCCAATTTTCTTTGCTGTTACAGTAGTCGGAGTTAGGTATGGGTCAAAGTCTTTGATAAGTAAGTGAAACACAGGCCCAATGTTAAATCATAGGGAAGGGTGTTTCACTTACTTATCAAAGACTTTGACCCATACCTAACTCCGACTACAGCAAAGAAAATTGGCTGCCATTGTTATCCCACATGCCTCACATATTGGCCTTTATGACCCATATGTTTTCCTCTCATCGGATCATTAGGATGAGAATTCGTGCTTCCACAAGCGGTTTGGTTGAGGATGTTTGGCATTGATGCAATGGCAAATTGTCATGCGTTTCACTTACTTTACAGGCGGCACTGTAGCTTCACACAGCTGGGATTAGAGATGGTGCAGTGTGGTTGCTACCCCAAAAATAGTTGATCCAGAAGTCGCTTTAAGGCTGAACATTAATTTCATTTACAAAAAGTTTGAGCGAGGTAAAATTCTCCAAAAACAATTAAGGAGTGACATTATCGCGAGAAAGATCTTTGGCCACATCAACATGTCCATTAGATAAAATGCCTGAAAACTAATGTATTCCTGACAGCTGACAAATATTGAATGCTTTTCGCTGATAGTCACTAAAATTTTTTTTTAATTTTTTATAGAGATCTTCTTAGGCAATTCGAAAATCAGTGCCTGGGGAAATCTCTCTTTTTTTCCCTTAGAGGACTCAGTTTTATTGATAAATTGTGGGATATAAATAATTAAAATAAAAGTAAATGACTGCTTGGTTCAAAGCAGCAGACCTCATTCCTGTCAGGCCTACTGGAGACATAATTTTGATATAATTTCAGATCCAAAATGGCCTAGAAAGTGGCATGTCAGACCAAGCGAACAGATTTGTCACAGGTGACATTGAAGACGTCACGACTTTGGCCTGGGCAAGGATGCAGACGGATTGGGAATGCTGCGGAGGCAAGGACCACACAGATTACATCAACAGCAGATATTTCACAGATACCAATAACGTGAGTAGAATTAACCCTTTCAATTTAACTCTACATCGCTGTAACCTTGAGGTATATAATTCTGGTCAGGGGAGATCTTGGCCTGTGCTGCCGTGCATAACCATTGCGCTGCATGCAATTCTAACTTCCAAAATTTCCTACACAAATAAGTTGAGTGGAAAATATGTGACAAACAAAAATTGTCAGGAGCCTGAATAATGTGATGCAGTCACCTGCCAGATCAATGACATGGTCATTTGCTTATGTGCACTGAAAAGACTAACAAAGTCAACAAGCTTATGGGGCTTTCATCACAGATCATTACATGCATGGCACAATGTAAATAAATGCTCTTTAGTCATGGCCCCACCAATTACACTTCTTGAAGTGATCTGAAGGTCAACACTAGTTACTAATTAATGTCAAACTTGTAATGTTTGCCCTGGTGGTCTACACCCGTAGCACAAAGTAAATAAATGCGCTTTAGTCATGGCCCCATCAATTACACTTCTTGAAGTGATCTGAAGGTCAACACTAGTTACTGAGTAATGTCAAACTTGTAATGTCTGCCCTAGTGGTCTACACCCGCAGCACAATGTAAATAAATGCTCAACAATTACACTTCTGGAAGTGATCTGAAGGTCAACACTAGTCAAACTTGAAATGCTCTTTGGTCATGGCCCCACCAATTACACTTCTTGAAGTAATTTGACAGCCAACACTAGTTACTAAGTAATTTCAGTTTGTCAAACTTGTAATGTTTGCCAATTAAAATGTCCCATGATTATTTCATGAATTACCTGGTATCAAAAGAAAGGTTTGAGCTAAATTACATGTGTTCCCACCCACAGAATCTTTGCTGAAGTGTGATTTCCTTGCCCAATGTAACTTGCGATTAGCTCATACCATTCAGGCACAGAATATAGCGAAAGATAACAAAATACAATTTCTAACTTTCTTTCAGGATGTTCCACCAACTTGTTGCAAATTGAATAATGACGACGAGAAAGATCCCGATGTTGTGGATTACGCCGAGTGCCAACGAGAAGCAAGGGAGAACGTCACCAACCCTGTACAACTTCATGGCCAGGTAAATTGATTTCATGCGCTTATAAACTTTTAAGGCTCTATACAGAGCCACCTGTAAGCAAGGCCACACATCATTGATTCTTACCTTCGCGGACCTGCCGACACCATAGATTTTCTGACGACAGAAAAAAAAAATGTATAAATGTTTTATTTCACCTTTTTTTAAAAGATCAATTATGTGTGGCCTAAGTGATAACGTGATGCTTTGCCATTGGGTCAATGCTAAACATATTCAACCAAACTGCTTGTGGAAGCAAGGATACTCATCCAATGAGATTAAAACATATGGGGTCAAAAAGGACAATATTTGAGGCATGTGGGATACAAATGGCTGCAAATTTTCTTTGCTTTACAACATTACGTTTCAGTCAAAATCTTTGATAGGTGAAACTCCCTCCCCATTACATAGGCCTCGGGTTTCACTTATGGCTAGTTCTCACGACGGCGATTTGAGAGCGACGCATCAAGAGAAGTCATTTCTTGGAAGGTTGTGGCGTAGAACGTTGGTTTTGGCACATTACGTAATCAATTAGTGTCATGTGCGACGCTTAAAGTTAGTAGCCGCGGTGAGTCTTGAGGTGTCCGCGGCGCTTCTTAAGCTTTCTTCGCCGCGTTACGCCTCTCTTTCCTCAGCGCAGTTCCAAACAGACGCGTCGCACTTTGTTTTGGAATTCGGCGAGGCTGCTTTTACTTCGCCCAATGTTGTTTCCTCTTACGCCGCTGATGGTTGTGAGGCAGCTACGTCTGAAATTGGCGACCTGCGACGCATCAGGAAACCTTCGGCGTACACCCGAGGTAAGATGCGTCGCTGAAAATGACAGCCTCGCCGAACACTGTAAGGATGCAACGCCGCATTTAGGGACTTGTTACTGCGTAACTTGATGGTTCATCGTCGCACATGCATTCATAAAGCGCCGAGGACATTACAGGCGCGTCGATGCTGACCTTCTTCGTCGTCCTTGCCTTAAGCAGCGACGAAGGTCTCTTAAGCATCGACGAACGTCTGTTGTTGCAGCGCTGCGGCAAAGTGTGTTTGGCTGCTGCAGGAGTCACTTTTGGTCATTATAAAAAGGGACACAGAGGACCTCCTTGCTTCATTAGCTGATTGCCCTTCAATGAGAACACAACGACTGCCTACTGAACATATGCATGATGAATGAAGAAGAAATTATTGTTGTGGCTGGTGCTGCTGCTGTTGCTATCGGAGCTGTCTATTTGAGACAGAGGAGGAGGAGGGCCAGGAGACAGAAAAGGTGGTGGATTCGCAACTGGTTGCTGCAGAGGGAACAACATGGTCACTTCCATCAACTGCTGCCTGAACTGCAAGTGCGTGACGTGTCCGGCTACTACAACTACACTAGAATGCCCCCTGCCATCTTTGCTGAAATCCTGGAAGCTGTTGGACCACTCATCGCTAAGCAAGACACCAACATGAGGAGGGCTTTGGAACCTGGTCTGAAGTTGGCTATCACCCTGCGGTACATGGCAACAGGAAACAGCTACAAGTCCCTAGCTTATGCTTTCCGTGTGGCACCCAACACCATCTGCAACTTCATCCCTGAGGTCTGCCTTGCCATCGTTCATGCCTTCGAAAGACAGCTGGCACTACCCACACAGCCTGAAAGATGGAAGGAGATAGCCAAGGCTTTTGAGACGAAATGGAACTTGCCCAACTGCATTGGAGCTCTGGATGGCAAGCACGTCGCAATCCGATGTCCCAAGGCTGCAGGCTCCTTGTTCTACAACTACAAGGGATTTCACTCCATTGTCCTGATGGCCCTCGTTGATGCCAACTACAAGTTCATCTATGTGCAGGCTGGCTGTCAAGGAAGTGCATCTGATGGCGGCGTCTTCAGGGACACAGTACTTCGACAACTCCTGGACGAGGAAGATCTAGGCCTACCACCTCCAGAACCTCTACCTGGCACAGAAGACAATCCTTTCCCATATTACATCGTGGGTGACGAGGCATTTCCCCTGAAGACATGGCTGCTCAAACCAGTGCCAAGAAGGAACCTTGACATTGCTTCCAGAGTCTACAATTACAGGATTTCAAGAGCCAGGAGAGTGGTGGAGAATGCCTTCGGTCTGCTGTCAAACAGGTTCAGATGCTTCCTGACCACCATGCCCCAACGACCTACAAGAGTGACATACATCACAATGGCTGCTTGTGTTCTACACAACATTCTGCGAGACAGAGTAGGCGTCCACCATGCCCGTGACAATGAAGTGATGGACAGAGAAGATCCACAGACACATGATGTCGCTGAAGGAGTTTGGAGGGGAGACCGTCAATTGCATGACCTAGGAGAACCACTTCGACACGGAAATGCCTCCAGAGATGCCAAGGCTGCTCGAGACTACCTACGTGACTGGGTCAACAGTCCGGCAGGAAGTGTCCCTTGGCAGTTGGAGAAAATCTGAAGAAGATGCATTCAAAACAACAAACCCCAGGTCCTTTTAAGGGCCACCAAATCCTCCCAATTGAGCTGGCCATGTACACATCCTATGTTGACAAAACAAGCCCAAAAATCAATCAATCAATCAATCCCTCCATCCATCTATCTATCTATCTATCTATCTATCTATCTATCTATCTATCTATCCAAGTCCAATTCCTGCAAAGTGACGACAACTGCTTTTCTTTTGCTGCAGTGTATATATGTAACGAGCATTGTGTTCCATCTATCAAGCTATCTATCTATCTATCTATCTAGCTATCTATCTAGCTATCTATCTTTCTATCTATCTAGCTAGCTATCTAGCTATCTACCTGCCACTTGAGCTAGACAAGTGAAATTACAAAGTGATGCACTTGTACTAGTGCAACCAACCAACACAATTTTTAAAAGCAAAGCACTTGTACTAGTGCATTACATTTTAATTAAGAAATTCATGCACTTGTACTAGTGCAATAAAAATATGTTTATACCAAAGAATGCAGCACTTGTACTAGTGCTGCACTTGGTATGTTTTGGGGCAAAGAAAGGGGGAACTAGCACCTTGCTTTTATGAAGGTGATTACTTTTAATGAAGGCCAGGACCGGACTTTTGTTTTGGGGGACTTTTTTTTTGGGGGACTTTTTTTTTGGGGATTGTCAACGTTTTTTTTGCTCTTTTTTGGCTCTTTTCGGTCAACACAAGCTCTTTTTTTTTGTCAACATAAGATGTGTACGTGGCCTGCCCTTTTGGGAGGATTTGGTGGCCCTTAAAAGGGCCAAGGTTTTTTGTTTTTTGGTCTTCTACTTTCGTGGAGAAAGGAGACCTGAAGTCCAACTGGGCGAAGGGGAAGGCTGGTGCTGGTGATGGGCGGCCGGTTGACCAAAGCTGGGTCCAGGGGGGTAGCCGTATTTCTCGGGGCTGTCCTGTGCATCCATCATCAGTGTCATGGTGGAGTGGCTGGGCTGCATCGGGGTGTAGCTGGGAGTCTGCCTGGAGGATCCTCCTTCCCTGGGCTGGTGCTGCTGGTAGTGATGGCTGCTGGAAGCCTGGGGATGGTGCTGGTGGTGTGATGGCACATACGTCGAAGAAGGAGGAGGATGAGGAGGAGGTGGCATCTGCAGGCGCTGAGGAGGATGAGGAGGCTGGAAGGTGTGCTCCTGATGCTGTCTTGACTGGCGGCTGGCCTCATCATCCCAGTAGAGGGCGGCCTCTGCAATGGTCCTGACCATCGCCCTCCTGATTTCAGGGCTGGCGTGCACTCCCACGTGGTACAGGTCCTGGCACTTCATCCTCCAGTACTCCTGGTCGGGTGTCAACTCCTGGTGGTCGGGGCACATCTTGCAGCCAGAGCCTTTCAGGATTTTCTTGGCGGAGGACATGGCTTGCATGCTGCCTGCGATGACGTGCATGGCGGAGTGCATGGCTTCATCTCCTGGGGCCTTCCTCTTGGTTCCCTTGGCAGCGGCTCCAGGCTTTGGTGCTCCAGGGAAGACTTGGGACTGCTGGCTGTCCTGTGCTGGCTGTTCAGGTGGCAGGTCCGGCATGTCATAGGAGGCTGGCAGGGAATCCTCAGGGTTGTAGCTTTCATCATCGGAGTCTGAGGCTGGCCGGTTGGCAGACAGTTGCGAGATGGCGGACAGCTCCTTCCCTGGCTTGTGGACGATGGAGTCCTTCAGGAACCGACAGTTGTTCAGGATGTACTCGTCCCTCTCTGTGAGCTTCTCCTTCCTGGCGGCTCCTGAAGCTTCAGGCCTGACGAGTCTGGAGAAGTGAGTGCGCACTGTCTTCCTCCAGTTGAAGATGTCCTGGGAGGTGTACTTGGGGCCCAGCTCCTTTGCTTTTTCTGAGTCCAGCAGCAGCTTCTCGTTCCCCTTGTAGCCTCTGGTCCCCTTCATGTACAGCACAGGATGCTCCTTGTACCAGTTGATGAGGTCATCTTCTTGTTCAGCTGTGATGCCCATGTTGTTGCGGATGTTTGGCTTGGGGGCCTTCCCTTTGCCCTTCTTGCCCTTGGACTTGGCTTCAGCAGCTGCAGGGGTGTCATCAGCAGAGTCTTCTTCCTCCTCGAAGGTGTCCTCATGGATGGCCACTCTGTCTAGAGCAAGAACAGGCTGGCTCTCTGCTGTTTTCTTGGGAGTCTGCTTCTTGGGAGTCTGCTTCTTCGGAGTCTGCTTCTTTGGAGTCTGCTTCTTTGGAGTCTGCTTCTTTGGAGTAGACTTGGCAGTAGGCTCTGGAAGACCCGTGGAAGACTTGGCAGCAGGCTTGGCAGCAGGCTTGGCAGCAGGCTTGGCAGCAGGCTTGGCAGCAGGCTTGGCAGGCTTGTCAGCAGGCTTGGCAGCAGGCTTGGCAGGCTTGTCAGCAGGCTTGTCTCCTTCATCAGTTTCAAAGAGTTCAACTGAAGAATCTTCGTCTGTGCTGTCTTCTGGCCGGCCCTCGAAGATGGTCTCGCTGACGACAGTGGCTTTGGTGGTTGAAGTGGTGGTCTTCGTCTGGCTGCCAGCTGTAGTGGAGGTGTAGAGCCCAGGTAGAGAGAGGTCTGCCATGGCTGTAGTGAAGAAGGCAGTCACTGCAGCATCTGAAGGTTCATGGAGAGGAGTTGCAGCTGGAGTTGTAGCTGGAGTTGTCACTGGAGTGCTCCCAGGAGTGTGGAGTGTTGACCTGGTGCTGAGCTTGGTTGGTGCCCTGGTGACGACGGTGCCCTTTCTCCTCTTTGGTCCCATGTTGTAGCAGCAATTTGAAGTACAATTGTAGCAACAAAAGTAGCAGCAAATGTAGCAGTTGATAATAGTGTCGTGGATTCTAGGTGTGTTCTGGTCGAAGGTCTGAGTGGGTATGGTGCTCTAAACTGGCCTCCTCTATATATATGCAGGGTGCGGACCGCCTCTTTCCCCCTCCTTCGCCCCCCCTGCTTCGCTGCTCCTGCCCCAGCCGCTGCGCAAAAAGAGGGTGACACGCAGACAAAGGGCTGATGCTAAAAATAGAACAACGCATGCACTCAGGCGCCACTCTGTCTGCTGCATTGGGGGTCCAAAAGACGCGGCGCGCCCCCTCTCACGTGCGTCGAACATGTGTCTTTCTGCGACGCGTGTCTGAAACATGTGACATGAAGCAAGAGCTTTCTGCTACACTGCTGTTTCTGCGTCGAAGCTCTTCTTTGTGCGTCGCAACTTTAAAAATCTGCGGCGCGCACTGATTTCTTTTTACGCTTCTTCTTGCTTCACCACTTCTTTCCTCGCAAAGATTCAACCGGTTGAATCTTTTTTTCCTGCATCGTCAAATTTCTAGGAATTGCGTAGAAAGACCTCTTAAAGCGACGCATGCTGTTCCTGTTGCGCCGTAAAGCCTAAATTGACGGCGAACATGCTCAAATCTTTGCCCTTTCCTGGAAATATAAGAAACGCCGTCACTTAAACCCTCTGTTACGTCTCCGTGAGAACTAGCCATTACTAATCAAAGGCTATGACCCATACCTAACTCTGAGTGCAGCAAATAAATTAGCAGCTATTTGCATCCCGCATACCTCAACTATATCATCCTTTATGACCGAATATCATCTGATGAGAAATAGTACTTCCACAAGAAATTTGGTGGAGGATGTTTAACATTGACCCAATGGCAAGACATCAAGTTTCACTTAATTACAGGCAGCATTAGTTTATTGATTGATGGAACTCATCGAATCAAACATATATTCCAACCATATTTAAATATATTCAGTTGCTTTTCTGGATGCAACTAGTAATAGTAGTAGTTACATTTAAAATAAGATAAATCTGCAAAGCTAAAAAAAACCTACTTGATTTTTGGCTTCTTAGTGAACCCACCCAACAGATTTTCTGCCTACGAGAAACAAATATTCAGCTTACCCACCATTTTTATCAGATCAACATAATGGAAAATTTGAGATTACAGTTTTTTTTTTTTGGTCTACGGACCGACATTAGAAGAAGTGCCTCGAAAAAAAATCCAAGAAGAAATCATATTAGGCCATATGGTTTTTCACTCACTAGGGCAAGTTGACCTAACTTCAGCCTCTCACCCAACTTCAACCCCCCTACAGAAAACTCCTTGTAATTACATTTTGCTGAGGCCAAGGTGCCAGTATTTGGGTTTAAAGTTATTGTCAATGTGTTTAGTATAAATTATCAAAAAGTTATGACCATCATAACAATGAATCAGGAATTTTACATGTTTTTTGGTGGACCACATTTTGCTTGTTTTGCGACACGAATACAACGCGAAATGAAAAAAAGTTTGATAAAACGTTAAATCTGTCCGTTGGCTGTACCAATTCACCGAAGTAGGAGCAGCTCAAAAAAAAGTTTCATCACAAGGAAAAATTAGTAATCTTCCATAAATTAAGGTTTTTTTCAATATTTTCTACTTGATCATTCAATGAATTAGGTAATTTATAAGACATGTCAACCTTACCTAACTTCAGCCCCCATGGTCCTAACTTCAGCCCCCATATGACCTAACTTCAGCCCCCAGGTTTCCCAAACTCCAGCCAATACATCTCACATGAGAAGTTTGTTTATTCATCCCTGAATATCTATCTATCTAAAAATTTAATTTCTAAAGCATTTTTACATCTGGCATACTGGAATAGGCCAGTTGCCTGAACCGGAGTTTAAAATAAATTTTTATCCTCTTTCCGCAAAAACGATGACTTCTTTCCAAGCTTTTTTTAAATACATTTTTGGAGGATTGATTTTTTTCAGACCATCATGTTTTATATACACTATTACAGGTAAGTAATTAAGGCCAAATTTAATCAGTCTGCCGTTTTTTATGACAGAATAGGATCAATTGGTTGGAGTTAGGTGCGGGGCTGAAGTTAGGTACACCTAGGCTGAAGTTAGGTACAACACGGCTGAAGTTAGGTACATTTCCCACTATTGTCTTTTGAACACATTTGCACTGCCCTATAAAGCATGTGGTTGTTTTTTTACAATATAGTCGTAAAGAGGAGTGAAGGCTGGGGTTAGGTCCACAGCTACAGGTTATTCCCATGAATAGCCAGCCAATGACAAGCGATCAAAAACCAAAGTATGCTGAAGTTAGGTCAACTTGCCCTAAATGGTTTTTCACTCATTAAATGGTTTTTCACTCATTAAATGGTTTTTCACTCACTAAATGGTTTTTCACTCATTAAATGGTTTTTCACTCATTAAATGGTTTTTCACTCATTAAATGGTTTTTCACTCATTAAATGGTTTTTCGTGTTCTGTGACATCTTTACCGTTATTCAGCAACTAAAAGTATGTAGACCGTCTATAAGTATTCTCACAAAATAACTATTACCTTTCTTCAGGGATGCTACCAAGGCCTCAGTGACTTCATAAATGACCAGTCCACTATTATCATCGGCATAGGATTTGGCCTAGCAGCTTTCCAGGTAAGCAAAAAAATATTTTGATAAAAAAGTGAACGATTTTGATTAAATTTACATGATTAATCATAGACTCTACCCAAAATCTTGACAAAAATTTAACTAAATATCCTACGTGATTTTGATTGAATTTAGGCTACTACAATTAATCATAGCCTCTATCTGCAATATTCAAAAAACTTAATAACTGATTAATGCTATCTTTTTTATTCGCCTTACATGATTAATCATAGTCTCTACCTACATTTTTGACAAAAACTTTACAAAATACGATTAAAATGGCCTGCACCAGAAAAAATGTACAAAACTTAAAGCAAATAATCAGTGATTTTGAATAGATTTGCATGATTACCACAATCTTTATAAAATTATAAATTTATATTATATTTTTTCCAGCTCATTTGCATCATCTTCGCATGCTGTGTCCGGAATAAAGTAAATGAATCCGAGGAGTACGCCTAATTGACAACAATTATATTACACTGGAAAATCAGGGTGCAATAATCAATTGTTAAATCGCAATTGAATCTAATTACTGTAACTGCCGTTACCTTGCAAATAGTCACAGTCAACAAACTGTTCCGTTTTGAGAGAAAAGCAAATATCCTGTCTTTATGCGTCAACGTTGCTGTTAAACAAATGCATTGGACAAGGCCCACTTTTATCACTCTAAATGGGGGGCTGCTGCCCCTCCCTGTAGCCATCCTTGCCCCCCCCCTTCCCCCGGGGAATTGGTGAATTTTGGCAATTCTTATTTTATTGTCCAATACTATACATCCACACATTTTTCTGAATGTTATTTCTTTTTTTCTCCCGGGGGGGGGGCACTCACATTGAAGTCATACTACCTATGTGCCGCTCAAAAGATAGGGTTTTAAAGAGGATTTCCTGATCATAGGGTCCTTTCTTGAGACCAGGAGAGCCTGACCACAGGGTTCACTTCTGAATTGGATCTCAAACAGTGTTATTTTGCCTTGGAAATTGCAATTATGTACTGTCTAATTTGCATTGAACTTGCAGGTGTTAGGTGTCATTCTTAATTGCAATTTAGTTTTCACACCTTTTCTGATGACTTTTTCTCTTTAATGTCAATAAAATAGGCTATAGGGCTTATATAATAACCTGACCATAGGGTATGAAATTCGGGCTCTGAAAACCTGACCATAGGGTATGACTTTCGGAACGCGTGCCGCACATCCGTATCAAAATTTGGCCGAGTACCCCCCCGGGTTTTTTCTGTCCGATTCTGCAGGGAGAATCAATTGCACTTCTCATCTTATTACAGCATTTCATCGAGTCTTTCCACATTAAATTTTCCGAAATCTCCCAATCGCACGAGTTGGCGAGACTGCCCTAGCCCCCCCCCCCCCAAGACTGTTGGCCCCTCCCCCTGCCCCCTTGTGGCAATTACTTGGCTGCGCCACTGATCATTCTGATATTTGCTAAAGTAATCAAAAGTTTAAACCAAAATATATGTATATAACTGTTTTCTGTACATTTCTTTGATATAGCCTGCATATTTTTGTGAAATGTTTCAATTGTATATTATCAAATCATATCTACAACGAAGTGATTGTAGTTATAACAAACTTTCAAATTCCTTGTCCTGCTATTCATGTACATACATACTTTTCTAAATAAAGATGTTGGTTAAAGAAAACAAAAGCTTCTGGTCATTTATGAACTACAAAAGAGTAAGAAATTGCTCAAAATTCCCAAATGTATGCCAGGTTTTTACTCCAACTCGGATAGATGGATGATTGGAGCTTTATGTCTTCTGTTTATGCACTCGGTAGGGCAAAATAAGAACAGGAAGACATGGCATTGAGGTAAAGGATGATTGGAACAGCCGTCCTAACGCACCCCCTTTGCCAGCTTGTGGGACACTGTCTCATACCACATCTATTTTTTCAATTTTGCCATTGTATTGGGGCTTTACGAGATCATGCGCACCAGGCACAGTCACAGGAACTCCTAAAGGCGAAAGCATCGTTCGTGTGCCTTATGAATTTGGAACATAATGCAAATTTTGACAAAGCTTTTATGCAACTTCAGTTAAGCGAACTGTGCCCCATTCGGGTGACAATTCCACAGTAACTGATTGGCCAAATGTGTTGTAGAATAAAACTAGTAGGTTTGTATATTATAACTTGGCTATCAAGAGCACAGCCGATGAACTTCATGACTGGAACTAGAAAAGTCAGCATATAAGGCATGTCAAACAGAATTGAACATATCCAAGACTCTTGAGGAGTCTCACAAATGAGAAGTTTCTCTGCAACCAAACACATGCAATCCAATCAAGAAGACAATTTAAACTTAAATAACTCCAAAATCAAGTAGCGTTGTCTCGAGACAGCTGGATTCAAGATTTCACAAAACCAACCTTGGCAAAACAGGAGCTACTTTACCTTTAGTAAATTGCGTGTTAGAGAAATCTTTTAAAACCTTCATTTTATAGAATACTTCCGTAAACACAAGTAATAATGCAAAAATCAACTGAATAGAAGAGACCAGCTTATCTCAAAAGCCACACAAATATCTATTTTGATAAGAATCACATACTTGACCACAACCAAGTAATTTAATACAGGAGACTGAAACAACCACAGCTGTCCCCAAAAAAAGATTAATACTTCAGCGAAAATCATATAGATACTAAAATTCCACGAGCTTGAGATCCAAGAAATTTGATGACAATCACATACTTGAATCCATTCAAGTATTTTAATAAGGGCCATTAAAAAAATATGTAATGTGACAAGAAGCACCGTGAGGGACGTATCCCATCTAAAATCACAATTCTATACTGCAGAATGGATGGATGATTGGGGCTTTATGTCCTGTATTTATGGGCCTAATAAATGCACTTGGGATGCTAATAATTGTGAGAGGTTGATATGGTAATGAGGCGATGGATGATCGAAACAGCCATCTAACATAGGAACAGATGACCCGCAAAAGCTAGATTCCAACCCGGCACCCAGCAATTAGTGGCCTAGCAAGCTTCCACTGAGCATCCCCTCTCCCAAAATACAGGTATAACTTTGACATCTTAAATCATATAAGCAAAAGAAGACATATTAGTAAATGTTTTGTTTTATTTTTTTCTCTTGAAGACAATTTTAAATGACATTGTGCTTTAAATGAAACCTGACATCAGCTTCAATGAATTCTTGATCAATTTCCATTTTAAACAAGATATATATACATTATACATACTATATATCATAGACATTGTTTACATTTCATGTACTACATTGTACATTTGTGTGTGAATGTGATGATGTACATGTACTGGTGTGCACATAATTACTTTAACATGTGAATTTGTTTAATCTCGGATTTCGTCCATGTAACAATGACCAGTTGGTTATACATAACCCAGGCTCTTAGACGGGATCTGAAAATTTCTTATACCGGGTAGTTTCTACCATTCAACTGTCCTTCCCCCAAGTGAATGGTTTTAATGACCATTTTCAGTTACGGCTAGCCATATGACATGTATGTGTTTAGCCAGAACATGATTCCTTTTTAGTTTTAGCACTAATTTCATTTGCACATATCTAAATATTTGTAATGCACAAAACTTTTTTTTACAAATAATTGCAAGGGACTAACAATACTGCAAGTAAACTTCTAACTATACATTAATAAATGATTATAAATAAAGATTATGAGATTGATAATAGTATAACGTTAAAGAATATAAGATAAATAGTGAGCAAAGAAGTCGGACTTTGGACCACAAGGGCAAACTAATAGAAAAGCAGCTTATAGGTCAATTTAATAATTATTAGGAACAACATTATTACGTAATGCATTGCTTCAAAAAACTTAACGGAAGACAACTGATCACAGAAATACCCAACTGAAACATACTAAAATTCTAATAATTGCCGTGTCGACTTGTTGAATTGCAAATTAAATACTAAACGTTCACCTTTTAAGCATCATATATATGACTTATTATTCAAAGATACATTTTGTATTATTCACATATACATTTTGAATTTACCTAGTGTATTATTATGTTATGTATGCAATTTTCACAACTATTTACATGTATTTACAACTGTGGAATTGCAAGTATATATAAAGACAAAATTTCACAATAAAGTCAATTATCTCAAGTTTTCTTTACACTCAAGAACTTGGATTTGCAAAAAAAATCTTTTTCAACACTTTCCACACACTTCCAACCAGACGGAATATAAAAATACTTTGCAAACGGTCACTTTCAGCGTACAAAAACATCACACACACAAAAAACGTCTAAATTTATAGCAGAATAAGCTCCACTCATTGGCAATTCACTCGATGGTAAAAATATCATTACAAAAATTGACCTAATTTGTATAAACATATTATTTGAATTTGTGAAATCATCAAAAATATACCAGAATGAGTACTGTAGTACCCGCAAGCATTAAGCACATCAATGCCATTACAGACCATTTCAAAGTTAGCATTTGCCAAACAGCTATGCTGTCGACAATCACCAGTATTTCTCAGCTCTTGCAACTTTTAGTAAATTATCATTCAGCCACTATATCCTTGCGAATTAGGCAATATTAAGTCACATAGAGTATATTATAAGCATAGGTAATCGCCCAAAAGAGTTTTTACTCGTTGTACGTTAAATTATCAATTAGCATGAATAGGTGCGTTTTTCATACAGTGTTAAAATTCATGCCATTACATATATTTAACAGTAAGCTTGTCAAACATTGATAATGTATCAACATTCGAGAAGCACAGGTGTGATTATATATCATTCAACGACAAATCAAGCACTCAACGACAAAATCAAGCACTCAATGACAAAATCAAGCACTCAAAACACAAATTTTCTCTCCCGACACTTAATGTATCATTCTCAATACATCACTCTCTGACACTCGAATACACTAAATTGTCACATGTATTTCTTTCTCTTTACGTTTCACTTTTTTCGCACACTCTTTAAATATCACAGTCACTCACAGACATCAAGTCTTAACCAAATTTGCATTAGCCAGACAGACTGGCGATTAGCAAATCAGACAATTCATTAGCCAACTTGCCAGTTAATGGGTACTCAGACCAGTCATTAGTCAATTAGACTAGCTATTAGCCAATAAGACTGGCCATTAGCCAATTAGACTAGCCATAAGGAGGAGTCATTAACCAACTAGACTAGCTAACTGGCCAACTAGACTAGCTAACTGGCCAATTAGACTAGCCATTAGCCAATTAGACTAGCCAGTAGCCAACCGAATCAGCCATAAGGAACAGTCATTAGCCAATTAGACTAGCAATTAGCCACTTAGACTAGCCATAAGTCATCGATCTAGCTGTTAGCCAATTCAACAAATTAAGCTAGTCGTTACCAAGCCTGAGAATAAACATAAGATCTGAGACAAGTCTTTAAACTGATCCGTCAATACACATGCAAGAATCAAGACAACCTTATAAGCCCTGGTCTAAATTTAAATTCTGCAAGAATTTCAGAGCTTTATGAATCATTCTTTAACAATTTTCAGAAAAGTGTACCGCATATATATCTCTAAACATTGTAACAGCCGCTATAGTAGTACTAAACCATATCAGTTACTTAACTTGGTAAAGATTTTGCAATCGGTGTCCGACCATTAATTTGTGGCATTATTACATAAAGGAAAGTATTACATGCACATCTTGTATATTGCATATCTCAATCTTAAGACCTGTTAAGTTATGACAAGCAGTTATCAGTCCTTTTAACACTTAGTCCACAACTAGCAACCAGTCTTATTATCTCATGATCAGTCCAATTATAAACCAGTTTATAGTTTGGAACTAACAGACCTCCCAACCTCTGGAACGTCGGTTCCAGGGTTCCACATTACTTTTTAGAGGGTTTTCACAAAAAAATCGGGGTCCTAATAAACAAAATTTCTGTATTGAGAAAAACACAATTGTAGCCAAAATTTCCAGTTGAAACGGTTCTACAATGCACTTCCTTTAGTTTTTAAATTCAAGGCTAAATTACAGCATCTGATCAATAACAGTAGGAGCATGCTCCTCAAGCTTTATTCTGGGCAGTTTTGACCAGGTTGTCATACCAGCTCAACAATTTCGGAGGACAGAAAGTAATGAAATAACCATTTATTATTAATTTTTAGAGGGTTTTTAGATTGTCAAAAAATAGGGTTTTTGCATTAAAAAGAGGGTCAGAGGGTTTTAGGCCAAAAAAGGGGGAAAACCCTATTTTAGAGGGTCGGTTGGGTGGTCTGAACTAAGCCAAATTTAGCATACATGAGTCAAACATATTCATGTCTCTCCTCCTCGCAATTGCTGTAGACGTTTCTTGAGGTCGTTGAGATTTGAAGTTCCTTTTGGTCTGGGCTCGGCCGAGGCACTTCCCGCGCTTGACCCTGAGTCGGTGAAAGCGTTTTCGTTTTGGTTTGACTGAAAAGATTCACGAAACATTTGTGATCAATGAATGACTCATGAAGTAAAAACTTTATATATAAAATGGAATTTCGAACAAAAATCGGAATAAACTGAACAAAAGGAAGTTGTTTTTGATAGAGGACCAAAGATAAAATACATTGCTCAAGGGTCTCAAAAATCAAATGGTTAAAAACAATATTTTAGATCAGTCACACAAGCCATTCCATCAGTCTCATTTCATTTTACAAAAGATACTCAAATATCATGCACCAGAAACGGAATCACTAAATATCAAAATATATTATCATTACCTGTTCATCAGAGCTGGTCAAACTGTCCAACTTGAGGTCTCCCGAAGCCATGCTGGACGTTAATTCCTTCATTTGGTCGATGGTCATGTCTCTGTCGGGGATAGGGGGCAGTCCCATCTGTCTTCTTAGCGCGTTGATCTCGTCTCTTCTTTCGTGGATCTTTTGTTGGTAAGAATCGAGATGGAACGACTCCTCCATTTTCTTATCCATCTGTTTCGGCTGCTCGGAATTCTCGTCAATATCCGGCAGTATTGGTTGCCCTAATTCCTGCAGCATCTCGTTTATCTTGGCTCTCGACTGTCTCATTTTTTCTAAATGTTCGTTAATGTTGCTGTCCACCTGCCCCACGTTCATTCCGGATGAACTCTTAGGGCCCAGAGCTCTAAACGACTGTCCGTTCTCAGAGCTAGATAATAAGCCGGATCCACTTCCACCGCTGGAGCTCACTGAAATGAGAAAAGTACTATCAGTCGGCTGAATAAAACATGATTTCATACAGCATCCATTACAGATAAATCTGCACACCAGTGCAAATGGTTAGAGCCTAGAGCAATTTTTAATGCATTGTGTCGTCTCTATTCCTCTATGCTACTCATCTGAAGAAGCAAGCATAATGAGTTTTTTTTAAAGTATAAAATAGTTAAAGATAGATGGACGATCGGGGCTTGGGTCCTGTATTTATGGACTAGGTATGCTAATTAAGACTCGAGGAGGACATGGCAATATGTCAAGAAGATTGAAACACCAGTCCATTCAAATTTTCTTATGGCTCTGCCTTCAACGAATACTTTTGCAAAATTACAATGCTGCTTGACTTACTTGACGTTGGCTTTCCCCCTCGTTCTGACTCGATGTTCTTCAGCCCTCTCTCGATATACTCTTGAAAGAACTTGGAAGATTTCTTCAAGAACGGTTCAAGATCCGTTCCAGGGTGCTGCATTTTGAAGTCGTACAATTCATTCAAACCCTGAAATAGGACAAAACATATCAAAATATCGATGATGAGATATACCTTCAGAGGATCTCTTAACATATCCATAGGGCCTAATTGCCAAAGACTATGTGACATCGCTATTGATGAGAGGATAGAGAATCTACATTCTTGATATCAAAATACCTTTCCAACATCATGTGCTCAGTTGTGGACAATAAAGTAAGCACGCTAGGCCGAAGGTTAGTCAGGCAACCTGTTGGTTGATAAGCCAACTTGCTTACATATATATCCAGAACCTTCACAAAGCATTACAGGTCGTAGTATGTCTTATTTTCAGAAACAACTACAAGTATTCATGACAGCATATCGTTATCGTATTGAAGAATAACAGCACAAGACAAGTTTAACTAGATGGGAGCATATTTCCATATGCAACACGAGCAGGTGGTAGGCTGTGATTGTTGGAATGTGATATAGGGTGCATCGGCTGGCCGCAAACAGTATCCCCAGTAAGTGGAGTACACACAAGTGAGTCGTGGTGATAGAATAACTCAGTAGCTGTATGAACTGTGGACCCAAGTAGAATAATCCCAAGAAATACTAACATCAGCGGCTATATATTTTGTTATTGTAAGGTTGTGTAAATAGTCAGCAATACTCAGTGTGCGTATCAATGTTCATGTAGGCTCTTATAAATAAAATAAAATGGCATTGGCATTCATAGGTGGCATAGTTACATTTTTCACCATTTAAGGAGGTTGAGAGGGGCTTGGAGTTTTGTTGAAATAAATGCTTAGGTTTGGTGAAATAACTAAATTAGTTCTGGGAAGTCTTGAAAAAAATTATTTTGGGTGGGGGTATATGTTAACAAGGGGTTGCTTGATCTGGGAATGAATATTTGACGAGTTACAGGCACTACTTCCCATGTAAGAAAACCCTAAGCCCCCCCCCTCCAGGAGTGAGTGAGTGAGTGATTTTGTGTTTTACGCCCCATCAGCACCGGTGTGGGCTATGTAGAGGCAACCTCCCCCCCAGGAAGTAAATGGTTGCCCCCCTAGGTTTGTAAGTCAGAATTGCTAAATAAATCAAGCAATGGATTATTGGGGCCAGTGTTCTCATTAACGCCATCCCTATCGCAAATTTATGCACTATTTTTACAATGGACAAATTTTCACTGGTATCTATGCGTCCCCAGGACACACTGAGGTGAGATAAGCCCAAATTTACTAAAAACATGCTTGAGAGTACTGTTAATGCATAATTGCAATAACGTAATTGTTCAGCTTGACTTGACACGTCCGACAGCCTTTCAATTGCAATTAAGACATCTAAGAGAAGGGATAGGCCTAAACTTCATTGGCGTTAAAATTTCTTGATAAAAGGCAAACACCTTAAGCTCACCAATTGGAACCTAGAATGACAAGTGTAATTGCAATTGAGAACTGCACATGCCCATTACAATGAAGCATAGAGAAGTGCATACTTTGGTTTTATCAAGTTAAAATCTTGAGTCGAGAAGACCACAGCCCTACAATAGGCCCAAGGGTGCCGGAAGGAAACGAGGGCGGCAGGGGCAGTCGGTCGAGAAAGTACAAATCTAATTCGCGCTACAAAAATTTAATGTAGCGGCAATACAAATTTTGAATTTGTACTTATAAATTTTTGCATAAATTCACTGTTAATTAGTGCCTTATAATGGTTTTTCTTTGACATCAAAAAATCTTGAGTCGAGAAGACCACAGGCCTACAATAGGCCCAAGGGTGCCGGAAGGAAACGAGGGCGGCAGGGGCAGTCGGTCGAGAAAGTACAAATCTAATTCGCGCTACAAAAATTTAATGTAGCGGCAATACTAATTTTGAATTTTTACATAAATTCACTGTTAATTAGTGCCTTATAATGTTTTTTCTTTGACATCAAAAGGGTAACCCTGCCCCTCCTGGCCAAGGGCAGGAGGGGCAATTGCCCCCCCTGCCCCCCCCCTGTAAGTTCCGGCACCCTTGAATTATTATAGGCCATCTAAAGTTTTTTTCTGTCAACAGTAAAGTAGCAGACACTGACTGAAGTGTTTTTTCTTTGACATCAAAAGGGCAACCCTGCCCCTCCTGGCCAAGGGCAGGAGGGGCAATTGCCCCCCTGCCCCCCCTGTTCCGGCACCCTTGAATTATTATAGGCCATCTAAAGTTTTTTTCTGTCAACAGTAAAGTAGCAGACACTGACTGAAGTGAATGTCAGTGATAGACATAGTTAACACTTAAAAGTGGCAGTAGCTTTTGGCTAATACTAATGATCAAGTAACCTACAATGCTTGAAACTAAAAGTAGCACTAGTTTGTGCCCAATACTAATGATCATGATGTATAACTTACAATGGTCCAGTCCATTAATTTTCATCCTCATTCAGAAGCAGATCTGTGCCATCATCATTCTCAAGATTCATTTCTTGTTATTGTACTCGTAGTACCATAAGAAAACACTAGGTGTGCTGATCGCGACACTTTCCACCCCCTCTGGTGGGTACACAACGAACTATCCCCAGAATTCTACTTCCGGTAATGCCCTCGTGAATGGCGAGAGACATAGCTTGTAAACATTTGAAACGAAGACATTAAATGGGGATTTAAGTAACGCAAATCCTTCAGGATTAGCATGTCGCATCCTCATAGTTTAGATGAGTGACTAAACAGGTAAGCAACGCATTAATATGACGTTTGCAGCCCATGTATGAGAACGAGATTTGCACTGATTGAAAACAGGATAATGACTGGATCTAGGCCTTGTAAACACGAGCCCTGCTCGTGTAATTACTCAATTCACATGTGTACCTCATTGGTTTCGGCTTTGGAGCCAATCTTTTTGAAGATCTCCGTCAAGGTGTCATGACTGGTCTTCCTCTTGGATTTACTCTGTAAGATGAGAAAATGTAATAATTAGTTAATGTAAACTTCCATCCAGCAACAAATCTCAGACATTCACTCTCTAAGTCTCAAAGTATCAAACCTTACTGTAATATCACTAACTCAATGAATTTTCAAAATACATCTGCCACTCAAAGCTAGAAGACAATAATAATTACATGTTGATGGAAACTTACTTCATCATCCATCTCAAGAAAACATTGAAAATTTATTAAGAAAATTGGACTAATCCTTAGAATTTATTATGATACTCTTGATACAACATTGAAACACGTAAGTAGGGCCAATAAAAATACCACAAGCTATGTAATGCACAAAATACCACAAGCATGCCATCATTCACTTGAAAGGATCGCACAACACACACATCCACTTATCACAACACCATATCCATTGTTTTAGCCTTAATTATTAGTAGATGACATTAATCAGTTTCACCTATATTTTGATGAGAGGGACATATCATTAAAGAGCAGGCATTGATTGGTGAGAATAGCAGCCTTACGCATTAGATTGCAGTTCTGCAGTGTCGGTGGATTCATATTTTCCGAAACTACTTTTGCTTTGCTCAAATAGAAGTCAATGACATTGAGACAGCCTGTATGGGAACACTACAGCCTGGTGGGTAGCTTTCAAGCCTATCGTGCAACATTAATAGACCAATTTCACGGATGGTTCTCTCAGTTAACACTAGGGGAAAAGTGGTGAATACTTAAATCCCATTGGCTAAGAGATTTCCCGCCCTTGCCTCTGATTGGTCCAGCCAAGGTGACCCCAAGCTGGAGTATTTTTAGTGCATTTTAATGTAACTTTAAGACTTTATAACTTGGTCATCCTTTCAGTTTAAATTTTGAAAGTTATGGTTTTGGATTTGGAGTGTATACATCTCACATGTGTGAAAAGCAAATGAAGAATTGCAGAATTACAAAAAAGTTATTTGGGATCAATGTTCAGGCCATTCAGTGAAAAAGGTCTATTGAGGACAGTCAGAATCAAAAGAACTGGCTTGGATTTGGCTGGTCCTTGCCCATGGATGGATGATTGGGGATCTACATCCAGTATTCATACACTTGGTAGGTTAATTAGGACAGGAGGAGGACACAGCAATGTGGCGATTGATAACTAAAACTGCTGTACAACATTCATCGGCCAATGTCTCTTTGAGTGGCCATCATTTGAGAAACAACCAATTGTAAACCATTGGAGCAAATCAAATAGTTTCAGTGAACAAAATACTGCAGAACATAGCCAAAATTCATTACGAGATAGCAGGCTCATTATGAAGGGTCAGAAGCATTATTATTAAGCCTAAATATACAACATTCTTAGTTTGACTTGCACATTTGCTGACAATTAAACATTTACATGCAGCTTACAGCAGAGGGAGCATACAAAACACAATGCAAACCGTATCATTGACAAACTTCTAGTGTTCGTGTACTACCTGTTTGCTAACACATGACACTGGAGTTATTTTTGCATAACAGTTCATATCAAAGAAATTTTACAACTTGTTATCTCAAAGGAACTTCGTGGGACCAGAAAAAAAAAAATATTTACCTAAATTTTCAAGATGTTATCAAGTAAGTACTTTCAGAGAACTTACATTTTGGATTTGTAAACCAATTCCAATTGGCGAGATGCATCCCATAAGTTAATCAATTTTTTACTAGTTTCCCGAGTTTCTGGCAATAACGACTGTCTAAATTTCATTTCTGAATCTGTCAACAAGACATTGAGTCTTACTCTCAGAAGTTTTTTTAAGTTACCTAATTATTAACATTAAATAAATATTGCACAAACTATACTAGCACAAGCACAAAAGCCAAGCCACTTGCCATAATCTCAGAGGAGGGGAACATGCTTTCACCGTCCTCACTCAACAGACGGACCTCACGAATAGGAGTAGCTGCCCCCTGGTGTTGGGACAGCTCATTATTCTGGTTGTTCTTTGGCGCCATCTTGAGGACTTTGTGAATAAAAGATTCCACTTCTGATTCCGAGGGGTTGTCTATCTGTCCTAAGTGTTTTAAGATCTGGAAAGAAGAAGTGAAAGGTGAAAAAGTATATCGTAAAAACTCTAGAAGACGGATGACTGGGGATTTATGTCCTGTATTTTGTACTTGGTAGGCTAATATGGACAGGAGGATACAGCAATGAGTGATTTAAACTACTGTCAAACATTAGCCCAGGTGACCCAGCTAGAGCGAGAATCGAACCTGGGAACCAGTGATTGGCAACACCACATACGACCAACTGACCCAACCTTAGCCAAGCAAGGAGGCAGGAGCATTATATTCATAACACCAAAGACGGCGAAGAGTCACCCAACAGCAACAATATCGCAACAGAAAAAGAATTAACATTCCAATAGTGTACAAGGTTACGAACATTCTTTAACAACTACGTTTATTACGACATAATTAAATTTAAAACGATTAACTAAATTTAAAATGAGTAAATAAGTAGTTTCCAAAAGTCTAAAGCAATTTCATTTTAGCATCCAAGTACTCATAAATTGGCTATTCCTCCAAACCCCAACCATACTGTGATGTAGCCAAGGCTTAATTTTGAGACATCTCATCGATTTTATAAGTCCACAAACCTTTGGTCCCTTCAATTTTGTCAGTGTATGTAGGAGAGTCTTAACAGTTCGCAGAGGGGTGTCGGACGCCCTGCTCTTCCAGAGAGAACTGGGGAAAGCCTTCATGAAGACATGCAAGTCCAAAAGAATGCGGTCCAAGTTGAGATCATTGATGATATCGGGTAACATTCGCACCATCCTCCACAGACATTTCATGATGATCTGAAGGAAGTTGGGGGAGCATGTCTCGCTCGCTACGTTCTCGTGAAGAAGTTTGATGAATGCACTGAAGAGAGAAGAAGTCAGAACAGTTAATTAGCATTCGCCATTAATAATTTGATAGGTAGGTAGACATGGTATGTGCAATTGTCTAAACACAGTTCTGGACACTCATGAGGGTCAATTGAAGTTTAAAATTTACCAACAATCAATTAACATTTGCCTCATGCTAGTCAGGAGATGAATAGAAATAATTTCACAAAGACTGGATCTCCCATTCAAGGTGTATAGGATGGATGGATGATTGGGGCTTTACGTCCTGTATTTATGCACTTGGTAGGCTAATTAGGACAGGAGGAGGACACGGCAATGAGGTGAAGGATGATTGAAACAGCCGTCCAACATAGGCCCAGGTGACCCGGCAAGAGCTGGATTCGAACCCTGGACCCAGCGATTGGCAGTCCAGCACGCTACCACTAGACCAACCCTCCCCCTTCAAGGTGTATAGGAAGATTTCCAAAAAGATTATCAAAACAAAAATCGACAACACAATAAATCTTGTCAGTTCCAGTCAAACAGCGTTAGCAGAAATCTAGATAATAAGATAATGAAAAGTAGCTGGCCTGACCACAGCAGCAAAGGTGTTGAGCCTGCAGTCTTAGCCAAACTTACTAAATGGCATTAGGTACACAATACTGCACAAAGGAATATATCATTCAACGGAAAAAAGTCACAGGTCAACCATGAGAAAAAACAGTTACCTCATTGTCTGTGTGTGATTTGAGTTCTCCACAATCTTGATGGTGAGTTTGTTGACAGTCCTGATGACCTGTGGTCCATCATCCATGTCCACGAGACTCTGGTCCAGCAAAATGGTCACGGTGATCGTGATGAGATTCTTGAGAACATCCCTGCAAGTCGCTCGAGATAAGGCTTCGCTGGAGAATATCTGAAAAAGGATAAAGAAGATGATAGATAAATAGATAGATATAGCAAGCGTAGTTCTCTAAGGCTGCGTCGACCTGTTCAATACTGATGAGCTGAGAGATAGTCAGTGTCCTGAAACCATTTTACACATTATTTCACTGGCGTACAGTACGGGTACGTGAGGATCGTATACTTGCGACAATCCGACAACAGCAGGGATTTTTCTCATATTAAAAGGTTTCAGCAACTATTTTCGATTCACCAGTTGAGTCCATACTGGCAAAGACCTTCAGCAGTGCCGGGTTGGGATTAACCCTTACCAGACTGGTCAGTCCCAAAAGACAATCCAGTGCTTGTGACGTCATCAGCAGCATTTAGGGACATAAATGGCCATAAACGACCAAAGAGGCAGTAAGCTGGAGATGTAACTTTATTTTCTTGGAGATATTAATTTAGGCCCTTTCTCCTAATATTGTTGCTCTCACATAAACAATGACTAAGGCCACACAAAATTGATTCTTAGCTTCGCGGACCCGCCGACACAATAGATTTTCTGCCGATGGAAAAAACAAGAATCCGCGGATTGCAAAACGAAGGGGTGCGAAACCTTTGAGTCTTAAAGGTATTATGTCAGCTGATTTAACATAAATTGTAAAACTTTCTTATTGATGTATTTTACTTGTAAGAAACATGTTGTAACAAAAAAGTTTAATTATGTCTATTGTACAAGCAATTAAAGCGTTCAGGAGAGCCCTTGCATTGCTTGATTAGGAAACAAAATTGTTCAATGGTTTTTTTACCTTCCTATTGTAGAAGAACCATTTGCAATTAAATAAACCAAATAGCTGGAATATGTTAGATATAACTGAAATCTAAAGAGGATCTTTTAAAACTGCTGATCTGATAGTTTTCAGATGCAGTATTTTCTAAGGTAGGAATCATTGAAGCCAAAGGGGTGCTTTGGTTAAATGAATTATTGTTGTTTTGATGTGGAAAACACACGATGATCGCCGATGAACCAGAGCATTTTTAAAGGAATATTTACACTATTTATTCATTGCACTACAATTGACTGCATATATCAGTGGAGGGCATACAGATCAAGCATATATTAGGCATATATCCTTATATTTTATGAATACTTTTCAAAAGGAATTTCGACTGTTAAACTGCATTTCTGTAGAGTGTCTGCAGATTTCCACCAAGTATCTCACTTACAGTATTACTTTATTAGACGTATTGCATTTTCCAAATACTCTTCCTTTTCAATTAAACTTTCTGATTATTGGATAAATTCCCTATTTTAGTTTGAACTTTTTTAATGCACTTTGAGTTTTAATTTCAAGAACCGATTTATCAGGTTAATGTTTATTATATATAGTACTGTAACCTTCTGTAGATCATTATATCTGAGTAGTTATAGATTTCTTCTTTTTTTTGCATTTTACTGACACATGTGTCTTTTTGATATTAAAGTTGTCAAAATAAAACTATATATATTTAGGCCTACCTATTTTTGCAGGCCAAATAAGCAGACATAGCCTGTGAATTGAAACTGAGGCTCAAACCAACCATGGGTTGCCATTGTAACACCACAGAGCCTCACTTTGACTTTATTCAATTCAAATCAATTTATTAATGAATGATGAAGCTCACCAAACGATGGCATGGAGCCAGTATACAGAAAGTAAAAGCCCACACTGGGTTTCCCACATGCAGCACAGGGTTGAAATATCTGGTGTTTTTAGTCCTGGAGAGAATTTTTCTTATTTTGAGCCACCAAGTATTTAGCTGATAATCAAATAAACGAACCTTTTGTTCTTTTGCGAAATATGTGTTGATCACCAGAACTTCTCATCAAAAATTGATAAACCCCCCTTGAGTTTCATGTGTATTTTTAGTACCCCCCCCCCCCGACATACAAAGCAATACACAGATATGTACTGTTATGCATGTGCCTGCCCTTAGCTTAGATGGTGCCGATTCGCGGACTTCACCTAAACGCGCAGCCAAACTTACTATGTGCGCGTTTTGCGATATTTATGTTTTATCAAAATTTCTTAACCCCTTTGGACATGTCGTCAAAAATTAGTATCTCTCCCTTGACACATGTGTGAATATTTTGTAATTTTGTACCAACTCTGGAACACCCCCCAGTCATAAATTCTGAATGGTCCCTAAGGCGCCGAACAGACGATTGTTGGGGGGCTATGGATTTTATCCCCGGGAAGAACTTTTTTTCATTCGCGATGCATTGACGAACAATTTTTTATATATGCTGATGCGTGATAAACTTTTTTTTCGCAATTTTAACATTACGGTTGGCCTACCTCAGGTACAGGTAGAAACAAACTTCTCCTTTTTTTTAGTGTCAAGTGGGAAACGATTCAAATGAAACTTTTTTCTTCACCAAAAGTCCATAGAAGATCATCAGACATCTGGTCGGCCCCTAAACACTGAACATTTTGCACTTTTTCCACTGGCATAACATAAACAATATCAACATACAGAGCTGTCAAAGTCAGCCTTGATGTCAATGATGTCATTTTCCCCACTGCTTCCATATTGGTGCATTGTGGGGTGATCATTGCAGTGATGTCATCATGCAAAGTCATCAACAAGTTGCAGGTACTGTCTGTCATTTTAGCCCAGAGCAAAGTATCATAAACTGAATTATGACATTAGTTCTATTTTACTTGTAATAAAGAGTTATATGGTTAGCAGAAAACCACAGTCCTGCAGCTATCATAGGAGCCAAGATCCAGCATCTTGTGATTTTCCAATGAACCCAGATTTCTTCAGGTGATTTTTAATCAAGTTTAAGATGTTCAGGTGCAAAGGTCAATCCAGTGTCATTGACTAATATCAAAATGATCTCAGTAACAAAAAGTCAGACGTTTTGTTGTGTCTGGAAATGCTTCATTTGTTACATTGTTGCACAACGTTACAAGAGGTCATTGACATGATTAGTCCGAATAGATGTCAACAAAAAGTAATGTTATTTGTTTCAACTTGTTGCTGTCTTGTCTACCAATAGCTTGTGAGGCAATGTTCTGTAAATGGTAAATGTAAACCAAGTGCTACAAATAAATATTTGTTCTTGTTCACCCATTCACAGGTACTTGAAGCTCATGAAGTTGAATCCACAGATTGGAGATACACTGATGCAGATATGGTGTAGTCAGGTATAGTTGGAATGAGGAGTGACAAGCCATGACAATATACTTGCATTAATTTTGATCCTCAAATTTCTCCCTTGTCAATGAAATTCATCATTAGTTTCAGTAGCATCACGATCACTGAGCAGCACAGACACTATTAGTGTCTGTGCTGAGCAGCATGCTGCACTGTAGCTGTACAGAAACTAGGTCAAGTTGACCCAGATTTCGATCGCTGGAGCTTGACCGGAAGTTAATTCACGCTTGACCATCCATTACTGGGCCAGCCAGTAGCTCACCTGAGGCAAAATACCATGACTTTAAATCGTTTTTGCTACTCACTGGAGTATTGGAAGAGAAATCCCAGCAAGATGTATGAACTAGACAGTTACTTGGAATAATACAACCTCTCTCTAACCCAGAAACCCACCCACCAAACCTGCAAGGTCGATTACAACTTTGCTTTTTGTGGGTGATTTAACAGGGAAAATGAAGGATTTAGCAGCCGAATTTCCAGTAAAATACCTGATTTCTCAGTCCACAAACTTACTGGCTCCGAATCAGTTGGCTGCCCACAAGTAAATATCCAGTATTTCCGACCAACACCAGTTTCACAGTTCAAAACGGTCATTTAGTTCAGTATTCGAGCTGCATCAATTTCAATTAATTGCCGATGATCGATCACCCGTTTTCCGTAATCGTTAAACGAGGGCGCTAAAAGCGCCCTTCCTTAAAAAGGTGAAAAATGTTTTTTTTCCATTTTTTTTTTCATCCTACCGACCGACCCTAGAAAAAGTTCCTTGAGAAGATCCGAGAAGCTAAAGATCAATTATGTGTGGCCTAAGTGACAGCAAGACTTCCCACAATAACTTACAGAGAACAAGGTAGCGAAGATAGCCTTGTAGAGTCGGATGACATCCGTCTTGGAGATGTCATCGTCCGCAATGTGCTTGCTGTACACCATCCTCAGCTGCAAGGAGCACGCCACGAGGAGTTGGTCAACGTGACTTGCTAACATCTCGCACTTCTGCTGGTCCTTGATCACTTCTTCAATCTGCAACCAAAAGAAAGGGTTTACATACAAATTGATGAAGAGCAAAACTACACTTTGTCCAATCAACATGCAAACTGGTGTTTGACCTGATTGCTCAGTATCTTCAGGTCACACAGTAGAAATACACATACTCACAGGGAGATAACCTAATAGGCAATCTGTTTATCATATTACATTTCTGTAATGTTTTTGTGATTTTTTGGCCAATTTTCAGTAATTTTTGACAACGGCTACCCATCTATAGACTGTACAAACGGGGCAGACTGTAGCCAATTTAGTTCATACTTATATGCCAGTAGTAAGAAAACCTACAACAGGAAATATACCAAAATCTGATAACAAATTTCCCTGTACTTTCTCAGATTCTCTGCACTTCATTGCCCAATCATAGGACATTAAACTTTCTGTATCAGCTACCCACATCAAAAGAAAGTGCCTTTAACCGTTAGACCTAACAATATTATGGAAATATCGGAGCAACATCTGAACTCATACCTGAGCTAGGGCTTGTATGCAAGTAGTGATGTCGGAGCTGGCTACTTGGCTAATGACTAGATCTATGGCTGACTTGACGTCCGATTGGGACCCTAGGAGGTTTCTGTACGGAGAAGAGGGGGTGTGTCTGGAAGACCTGCAAGTAGAAAATCAAATTAGAGTGAGATAAACAATTAGATTTTTAATGCCTCCCGGATGGCCACAATGCAGTGCATTCACAAAACTTGAGAAGTACTAGTAGCTAAGACGAGTGTTTCATTATAAATTTGGAAAATTTTTACCGAATTAAAGTCTACAGACACTGAGAAGATAAAGGTACTAAAATTAGTTTTATCAAAAGTCTTTTTAGATTTAAATAAATACACAAGTTATGTGGCAGACTAGCGCATTGTAGTGGCCAGTAACAAAACACTTTTAAAAGGTGCTTAGGGCTATTCCATTTAAAAACCTTGGGGTGGGGTGGTCAGGTTACATTTTTGACCCCCTCCATGTATCTAAAGTGAATTATTTTCGATCCCCCCATGCATTAAATGCAAATTTTTTACCCACCCCACATGCATCAAATAAAAATTTTATTATTACAATGCGTAAGCCTTCATGGAGCGATAATGCCCCCCTGTACATCTAAAGCGATTTCTTTTGCATCCCACCATACATCTGAAGCGAATTTCCGCTGATCCCTACATCCATCTTACGAAAAATAAATCAACCTGACCACCCCCCCCCCCCAGGTTTTTAAATGGAATAGCCCTTACATTTAAGATCATTTTTAAACAAATATTTACCGTTTGGCAGGCATCTCCACCGGTTGTTCCAAGTCATCAGACTCAGGCTCGTACAACTTGGGCATGTCGTAAGTGATCTTCTCTCCCTCGTCCAGGTTCAAGCTGAACATTCCAGGCTTCTTCTTGGCAATCACAGGCACGTGGTCCTCACTGAAGAATATCAAATGATTAGAGTTTAATTCACAAAGAAAAAATAATACAGATGACTAAAATGAAACATGAAAGTCAAATTTAAGATAATTTCAGTTGCACATTTTTTCATAGAAAAACCTTAAACCTGGAAGATGAATGGATGGATGATTGGGGTTTTACCAAAAATGGTAGGCTAATTGCCAAGAAATCACACAGAAATGGGGCAAAGATTGATTAAAACTGTCGTACAACATTATAGGTCAAGAGCAGGAATCTAACCCAGGACCCAGCGATTGGAAGCCCCAGAGCTCTACCAACTGAGATAATCCCATTCCCTAAAAGAGCCTGAGCCAAGTAACGATGACATTTCCAATGATGTCAGATGGTATTCCTACTTTGTAGTGAGGTACCTTTTTCTATACTGTACATCACACAACAAAACAATATTTAGAAGAACTCACTGTGCTTTGGTGTTAGTAATATCCCGTGGGGTTTTTCCAATGACCTTGGGCTGTGGTTCTGGTGAAGGAGCTTTCACCCCTGAAGCCGGTCGGGATTTTGCTACACGTTTGATCCTCTCCTCCAACAAGTCTTTGTCTTTGTCAGAAAGCTGGAAAAGAAATGTCATGAATTTCTCATATTCAGGGTGCCCACCGAACATCGCACAAAATATTATAGGAATATAGGAATTTTTTACCGTAAAATATAGGAAAATATAGGGGGTTTTCGCCTATTTTAATAAGACAATATAGGAAATATTCGACAGCGAAACCATCGGCAAATCACGGGATCGCTTCCACCATAAGCTGAAAACTTCATGTTGCGGACAAAAACGTGTCTAAAAATTCATATATGTCCAGGGGGGAAAAGACGCTTAAACTTTGCATCGCAGACAAAAATGTGCATATACGCGCGAAATATCTTGAAAACTTGAAAAATATAGGAATTTATAGGAATTTTTCCAAAATGTAGGAAATTATAGGAGGCCTTAAAAAATATAGGAATTATAGGAAATATAGGAGGAGTGGGCACCCTGCATATTCTACTTGTTTTACTTGCAGTATGTATTATTGTTTGGTACCCATTCAATCTGCCCTATAAAAGACAGTTTTGATAATGCAATTTCCTTTGAATTTGAGTAATGCTCTTAGAAGGCCTGGCCTACATACTGAGCTGCTGTATGAGATGGTAATAAGCATTAGAAACACGGACCGGAAAACTGATTTTCGATTTGTCAAACAGACACTTCTTTCGTTTCATCTCGCATGCATACAGTCTAAAATAAAACTAGGAGACGATAAATTATGAAATGACAAAATGAAGATGAGAGGAGGCTCTTTGATTTCCATTTTTTTCAACAGCCGTTGCAGCTCCGGAGGAACAAACTTAGTGGAAAATTCTGTGGATACTCCTTGTCATCTCTGCTGGAGGTCAACATTGTTTACAGAAAATTGAACACTTTAATCTTGGTAATAATACTCACATTTCCAACATATTTGTAGATGGTCTCTCCAAGAATGCCGTGACCAATGACAACCGTATTCAACGCAGCCGACCGTACAGAATTATCTCGATCTCCGATTTGTTGAGCGCAAACCTTCATGGCTGCAGCGGGGGTAGGCTGACAGACGTTGATGCCGTAAATGTCAATGAGACTTCCTAGTTCTTCTAAACATTCAGTCCTCTGTTTAGCGTTCTTAGATTTTAAACCATCAAGGATAAAAGTGAACATTTTCCCAGATGGGTACACTTTGCACAAACTCTTCAAGATGATTCTGATGGCTTTGCGGACGTTGTCTTTGGGATCACCGACCTGGAATGAAAGTGAACATGACTCAAAACAGTGTCAGGCAGACAAATATGAATTAATAGCGCACTTTTTTTTTTACATGTATTTCCTCCTCTAATTCTGCTTATAAGGTAATAGCATCCTGACAGCGCAACATACACAGTCCAAGTGTTGATGATATATTTAGTGCCATTCTTCAAGAAGCCACAATCTTAAAACTTTCACAAATAATATTTTATTCCTCCATAATAATAACAAACTGTACGTACACAGCACACAATTAAAAGCAACTCAATTCAATAGGCAATGTACACTAGATGGTGAGTGATGGGCTTTATGTCCTGTATTTACGTACTGATGACTACAAATAATAGCACAGACAGAGCTCATGACATAGGATGAAACTTAGATTTGACAGGGGTTGACCCAACCAAAATCAAACTCAGGTCCAAGAGGTTAGTAGCCAAGCAACAGTTGCCAGAGTGCTACCACCGAGGTAGGCTCGAGGCCCTCTGGTAATCATATCTCCCACTCTCTCTATTTTTATTATGCGCTTACCTTATTGACCAAATACGGGACGAAAGAGTTAGCTTCGTTGTCGCTCATATGGTAGTCATTCTCCGCCAACATTCTAAACACGACTTGCAAGTACTCCAAAGACTTCAACAATACTGAAGTGTTAGTCTCGAAGAATCGGAGGGTGTTCCATTTGAGAAGGAGATCCAAATTTGAGATGGTCTCGTCAGCGTGGGTCTCCACGCACTGAAATGCAAAGGCACTGGGTCAGATACTTGAAAAATTATCTAACACTAAGTGGAGCAAGGTTATAGGCTAAGAAGAATAAATCTGAGATACATCTGGTCAGTGGCATTTTAAACTCCCATAATAGCTTATGTTTCAGGTGTTTTAGATATCAAACACTGAACAATGTGAGAATTCAAAGCACTTGACAAGTATACAAATGATTTGTATCAAAAATAAGTAGTTTAAATCCATTCTTGAAACTTCATTGTTTCTGAAATTGCTCTATTCTATGGTGACGCTATTCAGAACAATATCATTTAGGCCACACATAATTGACTCTTAGCTTCGCGGACGCGTCGACACATAGATTTCCTGCCGATGGAAAAAAAAATTGAAATTTTTTTTTTGACATTATAAAATTTTTTTTTTTTCACCTTTTTTTTTCCTACGGACCGACCCTAGAAAAAGTGCCTTGAGAGGATCCGAGAAGCTAAAGATCAATTATGTGTGGCCGTAGTTACCTTAGTGAGCAATTCAAACGCTTTGATGTGTTTCTTGAAATCGTTGTGGAAGAGCAGTTCCATTAGAGTTCTATTAAACGTTGGCTCCATCTGTCCTTTCAACTGATCCACAAACTCTTGTCTGGGAGTGGGGAAATTCCACTTCAGCACTTTGAGGGCTTTCTCCTCCTTCACTCGCTGTTCCTTTCCGTTGGAACACTTCATAGGGGGCGACGTGTCCTCTTCTTGCCCTTTCTTCTTAGTTGTTGGTGCTGCTGCCGCCTGGAGGAAAGAGCACAAGATATATTTTATGATGGCAACACAATGAAACATCTATCCCATTCTTTTGTGACCCATTCATTCCACGAGGTGGAAGAAGCAAACTTTGTTAGATAGCAAAGAAGGGAAGGATTGATGGTTGAGGCTTTACATCCTGTATTTATGCACTCAGTAGGCTAATTGGGACAGGAGGACATAGAAATGAGGTGAAGGATGACTGGAAGTCTGGAACTGTTGTCCAGTTACCCAACCAAACCAGGGACCTAGTGATAGGGAGCCCACTGAGATTGGTACCAACTAAGATAACCCATCCTCCCCCCACCCACCAGGGCACAGAAAGCATTTACTCAATATCAGTTAGTTACAGTCTTACAGACCAATTAGCATTATGAAGAATTCAGTTCATACCATACCACTTTCTGAAATGCCAAGACCTTCTAAAATATATTTTTGTTGTCAACAAGGAGCGTTCTTAGATAAATGACAGGATATATGCGTGCCACCTGTTTGATGTACAATGACTTGTAATCTAAAATACTTCAAATGATTATTAGAAGCATGTTGAACAGAGAGCAGAAAACTTACTTTCTTGCCGAGTACTTTGGATTTAGCGGCTTTCGTTGCTCCTCCAGATTTGACAGTAGGGGGCGGTGCAGCTGCAGCAGGTTCATCGTCATAGTCGTCAACAACAGGTGCGGGGGCAGGAGCAGCTTTAGCCGATGGTTTTGCTGCCTTTTGTTTCACTGGTTTTGCAGGGACATTTGCTTTTGCCTTCTCTAGTATGGGGATAACTTGGTCCTTAGAAGCAGGCTGAAATCATAGGTAATTACAATTTCAAAAGATGTTCCAAGCGACTCTATCAATCTTATTCAGAATGCAACAACTTGAACAAGGCTGAGAGTTACCAATTTTGGAAACTGGAAATCTGTAAATTTGTCATTATCTTCCTCTATTTTCCCTCGTTCATTTAAGAGCAGTTCAGTTTCAGCTACATTTATTGCATATCACACATTTTTGCATGAAGCACAATCGCGACATTTCTTTTTTTTTGTTTTGTAAATATTCACCATGTAATAAAGACAATAAAATCTGTGAACAACCTCGAAGACTTTCGGAAGCATCTTAGCACAAATACATGTCATTAACATTCTATATAACAGATTTTCACTTACTTAAATAATCATCATCTCGACACAGACAGGTGTAAAGTTGTATAAAGTAGTGTAAAGTTGTAGACACAAGGCTTAGCCTTTTAACACCCTTTGCAAAGAATGCCTCAAGGCATGAATTCCAACATTCCGAAAATTCAACAAAATAGCAATCAAAATTGAAATAAAACACGCACCTTGAGCTTGCCAGCAGCTTTCAAGAAGGCGTCGTACCCCGTGTGGATCATGAAGGGGACAAGGGCTTCTTGGGCCTTCTGTCTGACGGCTGCGTTGCGGTCTTCCATGCTCGTCAGAATGGCAGGAACACACAGACCCATCTCCATTGAAGGAAGCTTCTTGGCATCCGGCAGTTTTTCCGAAAGCCAACCAAGAAGCTAAAATAACAAATACAAAATAGTTACAGCAAACAATCAAAAGTGAAGGTATCGTATTAGACCAGGTCACAACAACGATTCAAAGGGATAGACATTTTGCAAAGCAAATAACCGGAGAAACAGCAAGCAATCAAAATCTTAGCACTAGTCATAATAAATGTGGGAATCCTCTTAATCTCTATTTCCTGACTTGCTAATATCTCCATGTTCATCTGACAGCAAAAAAACAGATTTTTCCAAATTTTCATTTCTGATACTGTATCTCTTATTATACGGAGCTTGGAGATTATTTCATGTCATCCCACAACAAAGCAGTCTTATCTCTGGCAAGGAACGTTCCAAACTTTAAGAATAAGCCATAAATCGATCCTATATTTTAAAAGTAAGTTATCATTGGAGGATATTTTCATTCACTCACCTCACTGCGAAGATTGGGATTAGAAAGGTTCAAGGCGTCGCTGAATATCTCGGCCTCAACGAAAGGATGCAGGGAGCACTGCTCAACCCAAGTGTTCAAGGCTGTCTTGGCCGCTTCTCGGATTTGAGTCTGAAATATAAAGGATTGTTAGAGTCACTTAATCACTGAAGGCTTTGCTGAAGTGACTTTAAGTCAGACACGCCAACAAAGCTGACCAATGAACAGGCCTTCAAGCATGTTACGCACATCCCCGTAAGGGTTAGAGATGCGATTCTCACATTGGTAGATAGATCTCTCTGAGACCTTCAAAATGATAGGTCATACATCTCTGAGAAGTAAATAGTTGCTTCGTAAATCGCTGGCAAACTTAGGAAGTGGTGAGTTATCCTGGGCGCTGATTGGCCTTGAGTCTCGTGACGTAAATCAATGGTAATATGCTGCGCTGGAAGGACTCGTCTTGGGTAGATTCTCTGGGTGCTTAAAGTAAGCTTCAACACTGGAAGGGACGAGAGAGCCTCCAGCCCTATATATTTTCATAGTCACAAACTTCAGGTTTTTCTACACTAAAGTTTGTTTTCTTATCAATCTTACTTTTCTTTGACCTGGAGACTGAATATGGACTCCAGGTTGATGTCGTAACCTACCTTAGTATCTCCAAGGTTATTGACGATTCCTGGGCCCATGATGCGCACATGCTGCTTGACATTTGGTCCCATGGCTTGAGCAATGGTCGTGCTGATTGTCAGTGTGGTTGTGACCTGTCAAAAAAATTAAAGGGCGATTAGCTGTTGTCAGACACAGACACTGAAGTTGCCTTACATGAGATGAGTACATTTTGGGCCCAATCAACAAAAATATTTATGACACAATATGAGTCAAATAATGCTAAGCAGAAAACTTCCAGTACAAGTCCCAAGAAGGCCCTAAACCCAATTCAGATTACAAGAATCACTCTGACAAGCAAGATTGTAGCAAGATATAATGATCAGTGGAGGCGAAGACAGCAAAGGTGATAATTCTCATGCTCAACGAAGGAGGAATTCTGTATTTATTGGAATTTGGACAGGCTGATGCACTTCAAAGATGCCTATTTAAGAAACTGTCACAACAGAAATGACAAACATTAAATTCATTTTCAACAGTTATTCGCAAGACTCACCAAGATCTTATTTGAGTCTCCCAACCTCAACTTCAAAGCTTCAGGCAAAGGACCAAGATTGGGGGTAATGAATTTAGCCTCGTTCAAAATGGCCGTCACTTTCTGCAGAGCTTCGTTCCTCACTTTCCAGTTCTTGTCGGCAAGTTCTGTCACCAGTTCCCCAGATATTTTTTCGCTGTGAAGAGAAAGAAATAGATATTGAACATGTATGTTATGATTCAGATAAACATATTCCAATTGACAACTAAAAAGCCTCAAAGATTTAAAGTGAGTTTGGTTGATAATAAGTATATCTTGAGCATTTCAGCAAATCCACACAAAAAATACTGCAAATCATTGAATAAATTATAGACAACTCTCTTTTGTTTGCTCTTTTCAGACTTGGAAGCCTTCCAAATTTATATTTACAAAAAAAATTCAAAGAACCAAATAAAGAATTTTTGTGGAAAAAATATTTTAGAAAATAAAGCAAATTGTAACAGCACCAACTCTTTTGGAAGAATATTGTGCAGGCGTGAAAATTATTAAAATCATTGTGCAAATCTTTAAGTTGTGAAAGAATGTAATAGGTCACTCAAGATTTGTTAAAGAATTTGACAGAAAAAACTCAGGATTGTGTGGCAGCTGTTACAGATATAATTGCTGGTAGGGAAAAAGAACTTGATAGAATTTCAGCATAGTACAAAAATACAAAATATTGAAAAACATAATCATCTACCCAAATTTCTTTCGTTTCCTGGACAAGCATTAAAAACACAGATTTGACTTCAAATTACAAAATGAATGAGTGATCTTGCTTTAAATTTATCTATATACAGTGAATACAAATTTATAAAAAATTTCAAAAGAAAATTCTTCCTACAAAATAGCACCATAGCCAAAGCTATTCTATTGAAAAACGGATGCAAAAAATGATGTTAGACGTTATAATGACTGAAATGGAAACATTGAATATATTGATCAAGTACCACAAATCTCAACCTCCTCCTTAGTCCTGCACATGCACTAAATAATCAAACATTTATTCTAAATACCTGATATCGTTCCTAGGCACGAGATCGGCCACATTGATTCCCCCTCCTCCTCCCTCTGCCTCCTCTTCTTCGTCTTCTTCTTCTTCTCCTGCTTCTTTCGCCGTCACTCCTCGAGTAGGTGCCGGTGGTTTCTCCCCCTTCACCTGATATGAAAAGATATAGCCTTGAAATTTCACAGGAAGTTATGAAATGGGTAAACTTTAAAGTAACAAAACTAACAAGCTTCTCTGCAATCAAGAAGCTTTTAATTTACCACAATGGCAGCATTTTTTCCAATGAAGCAATGAGATGGCCAGATTTCACAGCACAAAAATTTGTCAGAAAGAAACCTGCACGATTAAGCAGATCCTGATTTACAACAAAAGTATATTTGTTTGTTCGCATCACAGCATTAACATGTCTTCTGCGTGAGCTTGAGCTTTAGGTTCAAACCCATTCCAGTGTCATCTCAGAGGCTATCACTAAAACAGGTATGATAACCATTTATTATGTAGAGCGTCAGTTTGTAGATTAATCAGGAGTGGGAACTTTATAAAATCACACTGGATTACTACTTTACAGATCATACAAAGGCCAGAAAGATGGGGCTTTCAGCACGACTTATTTCTTTGCCTGCATGGGTTCGACTCTCGGTTGGGGAACCCGAAATTTTCAGTGTACCTTTATGAGCAAAATCCCAGCTGGATGTCGTTCGGATGAGACGTTAAATTGGCGGCCCCTTGTATCAGTGTCTGTGCTGGGCAAGTAAAAGATCCCTCACATGGGGTAAATGTGTAACATGTTGAGGACTCCTGCTCTCTCTCTCATCTCATCAATCAACCCTCGTGAGCGCCCAGAACTGGGCTTAGAGGGCTGCACTTACCATATCTATCTATCTATCTATCTGCTCACCAAGAAGGACAGCAAAGTTGTCACACATTTCCTACTCAACTCAACAGTCCGAGAGTAATTCTTGCTAGTCAATGAAGTAAACAAAGCACAGGAACAAGTTTTACCTTCTCAAACTCGGCATCAATAGAAGCAAGCAGAGCGGGTTTCTCATCCTCAAAAAACACTCTCAGTGTTCCTCCCATGTACATGAAGACCGTGCCGAGGAGTCCAATAGCTGCCGTTCTCACAGCCTGTAAAGGGAGAAATAAATTGTTCAAAAGCTTGCACAATAGAATCTTTAGTTCAATAACTGGTACTGTGATGATCTTTACAAGTTAACTTGCTCAACTTACAGGGTTTGTAGCTCCAAGGGCAGTCTTGATATTGGCAATCATTGGCTTAATGTTCACTCCTCTGTAAAAATATAAAAATTCATTATTGACGACTTGCTAAAAGTTTTGCAGGCAAAAACTGTCAAGTCAACAGGAAAATTTTCATCCCAAATTGGTAAGTGCAACTGAAGTTAATATTCTTTCATTCATAGGCCTGCCAGCTTATTAAACAACAGGTTACAGGTAGTTTCAGTAGCTGAAATTTGTAAAATTATGACGAAAACACTGTTGTCACCAGACATCTTAGGGTTATGTTAGACAGCTAGCTCATCAGAATATAAAATTCGACATTAACAGCGAATGAGGACTTCCACATAACACTGTAATGTTGCTGTTATTGTGGGTAGGGCTGTTCAGACAAAATAAGACTTATGGAGAAAATACTCCACCGAAATCAAAACGACAAACTCACTTGAACCCAAAGTCTTTCACAGCGTGGTTCAACCAGTTTAGAGACTCAGCTTGGTTCTTTGGGTTTTTTCCACTGAACGCAGTAGAGATGACTTGCTGGCTGACAAATTCAAGTGACGAGGCTTCGGCAATACAAGAGAGGCACTCTTTGACGGCTTCTCCGTTCTTCACATCTCCAACTTTCTCTACCAAGTCCGTTAAAACTGCTTCCGCAGATTGTTTGGAGAATATGGCTTCTTTCGCTAGATGGCTGACTAACTCTACTCTTAGTTTCATGACCTGAAAGTCCAATGAAATCAAAGGTGTGAATACAATACTTTTCAATTCAAGCCAAAAGGCTAATTATCAATGTCTACAACTCAGTAAGTAAGTCATTACGATAAACAAGTTGCCAAAGAAATCAAGAGCTGTGAAACTAAATTGTTAGAATTGTACACATTAACCACATTATCTTTTCATTAACTACACTGCGTGTTTCTAAAGTCCTTCATGCAATTAGTACAATAAAGGAAGTATTCACAAGCAAGTAACAGGTGTCACATTTTTATCTTTCAGTTATGTTTCCTAAGCTATTTGGATCTTCATACTAGTTTTGATATTATCTATCTCACCTGAAAGTTATTGTCTTTCAAACCGGGTTTCTTGGCGATAAGTCGAACAAACGCTTGGCATGGAATGTCTGATTTGGCCATTTGGGACACAGTCTAAAAAGAGAGAAGCCATAAAATTTTCATTTAATAACAGGCAATAGGTGATAAATACGAAAACTTAATGACAACAAGATGATTTACTCATTCCCACAGGAAGATAATTTTATCAGGACAGGAAGAGTGGAGGACAGAATTTCACAGGGAAGAAATCGTTACCTTGGTGAACGTTTCCATGGCAGCCAGCCTTTCTTTCCAGTTGTTGCTACCAATACCAGACATGACATCAGCAGGTAGAGCAGCTGCCGCCTTTTCTTCCACCGATTCATCCGACAAGATTTGTTCGTTGATCTCATTTTTGCCACCAGCTGGGGCTGCCGCAGCCTTGCCTTTCTTACCCTGAAAAAAGATTAAGGATAAGTTGAAGAAATATCACATATTCCAGAGCTCGAAAGGCTTTTTAGAGGCTGGCAGTGCAAGTACGGAGAATATTTAAGAGTTGAAATGACCCAATGTAAATTGCATGTAGCATTAGGACATGAATGAAAACCGATAGCCTTTTGAGATACGGTGGAAAGAATAAATCTATCGGGATCCTTCAACCTTTGAATTTGCACTAACACTTCAGCGACTTGCTTTACTTTATGACTAAAATAACAATATCAAATTAAAAAGTTTAACAGTTAGGAATGGAACTTACTCCTGCAGCCTTGCCAGCTCCAGCTTTTGGCTTCTGGAAATAAAGATGAAAGGCAATTATGCTCAGTTGCAAAGAAAAGCCCATAATTCCGAAAACAGGTCATTGATACACTCAAATCAAGGGCGTTTTATACAAAAACTTGTGTCTATACAGTAGGGCAGAAAGTTAGTTTCAAGTGGCTTTTATATCTAAGAAAGCTCTTTCATCCACCACCAGTAAACAACATGGAAAACATCCAAATAACTTCTTTTCTACTCTTTTTCCAGAAAAGAAACTAAGGAATTACAAGAAACAACACACGAGAATTGATTTGGATTTTGTTTGTACCAATACTTCACGATTCTGGAGGTACTGGCTAAATCTGTCTTATTGCTGCAGTTCTGATACATACAAATGAACACAATTTTTATCTGATATGTATTTAGAGTTGAGGGAAAGCATTGACAAGGTTAACTAACTTGGCCTTTTAATTTTACGCTTCTCTAGTAAGCATTATACACAGGCAAATTAGCCTAAACAATATATATTGTCACATTAAATTCTATACAAAAAATAATACTTTAAATTGATAAGCAGTAAATTATGCTAGTAAATATTATCTACTAAATTGTTAAACAAACAGTTGCTGTGGCAACTACTTGGTCATGTGACATACCGGTGCGGAATCAGTGGTGGCACTCTGAAAACACGGCATGTATTTTGTGCATAAAGAAAGCAAAACAACACCAGAACAAGAATAGCACATAAATTACCATAGATCAAGAATGAATGAACATAACTCATAACTTCATAATGCCAATAGAGCACAAGGGAGATGGGTCAGGCACCAACATGCAATCGTGGCGTGCAAAAAGTCGTCATCAATGTTGTCACTTGTTTAGTATAAATGCAACATTTGAAGCAAGAAAATAATTCATGTATTATGGTAGGTCTACGACTCTACATAAATCATAACAGTGATTTGTGAGAAAAATCATGCAAATATATACACTCTATTAAAAACAATTTGTAAACCATTCAAATCTGAGTAAAAATGTTCCAATAACCTGTATAATTACTTCAACCAAGCACAGAGAGTAAACGATGCCAAACTTGCACAAAAACATAAAACATGCAAACAACACCTTCACAAAACAACAGAATATGCACAATCTGATAATAGAAAATAGATTTCCACCGTACCTTAGCTGCAGGCTTAGCAGTAGAAGGTCTCTTGGAGGGGGCCGCTTTAGGGGCGGCAGCAGGAGGTGGGGCTGCCGCAGGCGCAGGTTTCGCTGCTTTTGGTTCCGAGGATTTTCCTGGCTTCCCAGCAATCGTAGCCTTTTCGCAACATTCTTTAATCTAAACGAGAGAAGAAAGAAACTTGAATTGAAAATCAGGAATACTGGTAGTTTTCATGACTTCAATACACATAAATATTCCATAACACAGGTGAGAAAAAAATTCAAAATGCCACATATAATAACTGGAAATTCTGCAGATTTTCATAAACGAGTAAAACAGGCTGCCCACTCAAGATCGCATAAAATATTATAGGAATTTTTAAAGGTAAGATACGGGAGGATTTTTCCTCCTTCAATTGGAAACTGCAGGAATTATTCAGCGGCAAAACAAGCTTACCTTAGTCATCTTAATACTGTCGACATCTGCCAAGAAAGGCATGAGATGTTTCTCACCCACGACCCTCATGGCCGTTCCCAGGGCCTGGAATGAGGCTTCGCGCACATCTGCTGATGTGTCGTTAATAGTCTGAAAAAAGAAAATAACTTTTGATAACGGTTGACAAAAACTATGCATAAAGCTGTTTAAAGCAGTATTGCCCAGTTCTGTGAAACCAAGCAACAAAATCACCAATGAAAAATTATAATTCAAAACATAAGTGATGCATTGATATATAATATAAATAGGTAAATATTATTTTGCTTCAAAAGGATATTCTAAAACATTGACTTTTCACGTTGGATATGATTAGGAAAGCTATTGGGCGGCATTCAATACGATTTCCTTAACATAGTCAGAAATATTAGAAAATACCTTATATTTACCCTTAAAGTTACCCAAACTCATGGCATGGATACATTAATTTTATACCACCTCCCAAAATCTCACATCACAAAGAATTCTCACCTTCAACAAACTAGCAGCATAGGCTTTTAGTAATTTCTTAGGCAGGGTAGCGGGCGTACAATGGGAGAAACATCTCGCTAAAAAGGCTGCGGTCTCAGATTTGACAGTGGGGGTCTTGTGGTCCAGGGCAGCAATGCAACTCTCCGTGATCACATCCAGGGTTGTCTGCAGAAAAAGAGACACAAAATTAATTCAACTGATTTTTTAATCAGTTTATGAATCATTTATGTCAAATATCTGAAGGGTTCTTTTTTAATTCAGTGATATTTTTGAAATCTGTATTTATGGAGACATACATTACAAAACTTTCTTTGCCTTTCTGGCATCAAAAATTGTTCATACATGTATAGAAAATGAAACCCTCGAAAACTTGAAAAACATGATTATATCATAATATCAATAAACAATACAAAAGAGCAATTCTTTTGTCTGTTCTTCAAAAGTTCAAATAATATACTCACAGTAAGAAAGACAGCATCAATGGCGTCCTTGAGAGCAGCAACTACCGCAGCTTTCTTCTCCTTGAATTTCTCTAAGATTGTATCGACACACTGAAATAAAGATGTCGAATGTATTTCTACACAATTTCAAAATAAAATCAAGTCTTTCATAAATGAATTTCTTTCTGAGATATGTGAAAACATTTTTACTCAGGGTCCCATACTCCCGATCGTCCTATCGCCCGAGACACCCAGATTTTGGGAAGGACAACCAAGATTGCCAGAATTTTACATTGAAATGATAAGCTGGATACCCTGCATATGGCGAAGGACACCCAATGTTTAACAACAAAGCTGGGACCTTGTTTTTACTTAAAACCAGAAAATTAACCACAGATGGCCATCCTTATAAGCTCTTGGGGGGACTTATCAGGTCAATTAGAGATTCTCTGAGAAACTCTGAAATTGTACTTACCCCCAGCGCATGAGTAGAGAACTTCTTCCTCAATCCTTTTGCAAGAGTACCAATGATTTTAGCACCGAGTGTCACCAACATGACATTTGAGTCTTTGCCTACAACCTGCAATCAAAACGAAACATTTGATAATGGCAAAAATACCGTGCAAGCACTTAAACAACTCGGTTGCAAAGTGCGACAGACAACTCCAGTATCCCGGCATGGCTGGGAGTGCAATACACATGAAGAAAAGACATCACCAAAAGTCCCAGAATGCACTTTAATTTGGGCGATTTACCCTGAAACCATTATAAAATGTGCTAGCAGTTGTTTTTCATGACGGCCAAGAATTTTGTTCACTAGGGACCATGAATGAAGTGGAGAAAGTATGAAGGTTTTGTAGACGTGTTAAAATTTACCAGGCTGCATTGTGTCTTGTGACAACTCATTGAATGATTCATTTGGTACATAGGTCCATGGATGCAGAATTGCAGATCTATGCATCACCTCTGCTCTGTTACTTCAAAGGAGGCTGAATACTTCCCATTTGAACTGTTTAAAGTGTTTTTGCAAGCAATAATAATGCACTGCTCTTTTTTTATTGTCTGTGGTAATTATTTTTCCTGACTTGTTCTAAACAATGGGGCCTTAAACAAAACAAACTGCACCATGCAACCTCTTATCTCAGTGTTGACAGGTCATGCTTAACAGGATTTGAAGGGTATTTTTACCCAACTCTCCACAGCTCAAGAACACATGTGCAATGTCACTGGCACCTCAGATTGACAATTCATTGGTTTGTATTCCCACATCATGACACATGACAGATAAGCATGTGCACTGTGAAGGGTTTGCTGTAAAAACGTACTTGTTCTTGTTTACTGGGACTGTTCACATAGCCTAAGGTGGAGATCCACATTTCGAGAATAATTCCAGTAATTTTTGACAGTGTACATGAGATTCTTGGTAGCAATAACTTGGAGAACACATGTTACAAAGGTTTATTTCAAAGCATCGTTTCGTGTGGATTTCAGAAATGCACATGACTGAACTTCTGTCATTCCCGAAATTAGGCAGAAATAAAGCAACATGTGTAGTTTGACAGCAGCAGGTGCGACATGCGATGAGTTGTGCTAGGACAAAGATTGTATGCAGCCGTGTGGGCAAATGCAAGTTTTGGCCATGTGCCTCTGCAACACAACGATAACCTCGTTGTAAAAATCACATTCATAACTAGATGTAATCTGTCCTAAAGGAGGAGTCCTAGAGATCGCCATTACGAGACAAAGCATCTTGTGACAATCTTTCTATTGTTGCAGACAGAGAATAATAAAATTTGCAATTGTAAAATACCCAGCCTTTATACGGCTTATCTAAAACTTTACGGCTTATCTAAAACTTTACTGAAAATTAGCTGTTATGCAAGGAATAAACATGCAGCAGATTGGCATCATTGATTGCCATGATTAATTGCCATGATTAATTGCCATAATTGATTGCCATCATTGATTGCCATTGCCATCATGTATGTGCTTGTGCACGACATTTTTGTGTGCACGACATTTTTGTGTGCACGTCAATTTGTGTGGACGACATTTTTCTGATGACAGGATGATTACAGAGATCGTCCCATATACATATGGCGATCAACTAGAGGAGTGAAAAATACTGACAAATGAGATAAAGCCACAATAGGCACTTAGTAACTTAAAATTTTGGAATTAGCTTCTTTTTTTTTACAGTTTCAACGACAGAATGACACATTACAGACCTACACTAGTCTTGAGTAGGTTTGTTTTACGCCTCTTCAGTACCTTAGTGGGCTACATCAAAGTTTGGAGTAGGTAGTCTACTGTAGGTTTGCATATTATTACTATTCCAAAGGTTTAGCATGAACATTTTTTTGCAGACTCTGTTGACATATTATGGCATAGACGACTCGGGTTATGAAACTAGCACACGAACCAGCTTATGGCTGAAAAACTAGAGGCAGTGTGGAGATTGAATGGATCGCCTATGCTGTCCCACAGGGACTATATGATCGCCTGTGTTACATAATACGCAAGCCAAAACCTTGTTTTGCGAATTTGATTGGGCAATACTTCACCAAGTTCAGTAATACTAAGGAAATAATCCATCTCTTGCATGACAAATGGGGTTCTTTCTGAGGGGGTAAGTCCCCATGTCCGCGGGGGTAAGTCCCCATGTCCGCGGGGGTAAGTCCCCATGTCCGCGGGGTTAAGTCCCCATGTCCGCGGGGTTAAGTCCCCATGTCCGCGAAATGTAAGTCCCCATGTCCGAGGGGGTAAGTCCCCATGTGCGCGGGGGTAAGTCCCCATGTCCGCGGGGGTAAGTCCCCATGTCCGCGGGGGTAAGTCCGCATGTCCGAGAGAGTAAGTCCCCATGTCCGCGGGGGTAAGTCCCCATGTCCGCGGGGGTAAGTCCCCATGTCCGCGGGGGTAAGTCCCCATGTCCGCGGGGGTAAGTCCCCATGTCCGCGGGGGTAAGTCCCCATGTCCGCGGGGGTAAGTCCCCATGTCCGAGGGGGTAAGTCCCCATGTCCGAGGGGGTAAGTCCCCATGTCCGCGGGGTTAAGTCCCCATGTCCGCGAATGTAAGTCCCCATGTCCGCGGGGGTAAGTCCCCATGTCCGCGGGGGTAAGTCCCCATGTCCGAGGGGGTAAGTCCCCATGTGCGCCGGGGTAAGTCCCCATGTCCGCGGGGGTAAGTCCCCATGTACGCGGGGGTAAGTCCCCATGTCCGCGGGGGTAAGTCCCCATGTCCGCGGGGGTAAGTCCCCATTTCCGCGAATGTAAGTCCCCATGTCCACGGGGGTAAGTCCCCATGTCCGAGGGGGTAAGTCCCAATGTCCGCGGGGGTAAGTCCCCATGTCCGCGGGGGTAAGTCCCCATGTCCGCGGGGGTAAGTCCCCATGTCCGCGGGGTTAAGTCCCCATGTCCGCGGGGTTAAGTCCCCATGTCCGCAGGGTTAAGTCCCCATGTCCGCGAAATGTAAGTCCCCATGTCCGCGGGGGTAAGTCCCCATGTCCGAGGGGGTAAGTCCCCATGTGCGCCGGGGTAAGTCCCCATGTCCGCGGGGGTAAGTCCCCATGTCCGCGGGGGTAAGTCCGCATGTCCGAGAGAGTAAGTCCCCATGTCCGCGGGGGTAAGTCCCCATGTCCGCGGGGGTAAGTCCCCATGTCCGCGGGGGTAAGTCCCCATGTCCGCGGGGGTAAGTCCCCATGTCCGCGGGGGTAAGTCCCCATGTCCGCGGGGGTAAGTCCCCATGTCCGAGGGGGTAAGTCCCCATGTCCGAGGGGGTAAGCCCCCATGTCCGCGGGGTTAAGTCCCCATGTCCGCGGGGTTAAGTCCCCATGTCCGCGGGGGTAAGTCCCCATGTCCGCGGGGGTAAGTCCCCATGTCCGAGGGGGTAAGTCCCCATGTGCGCCGGGGTAAGTCCCCATGTCCGCGGGGGTAAGTCCCCATGTACGCGGGGGTAAGTCCCCATGTCCGCGGGGGTAAGTCCCCATGTCCGCGGGGGTAAGTCCCCATTTCCGCGAATGTAAGTCCCCATGTCCACGGGGGTAAGTCCCCATGTCCGAGGGGGTAAGTCCCAATGTCCGCGGGGGTAAGTCCCCATGTCCGCGGGGGTAAGTCCCCATGTCCGCGGGGGTAAGTCCCCATGTCCGCGGGGGTAAGTCCCCATGTCCGAGGGGGTAAGTCCCCATGTCCGCGGGGGTAAGTCCCCATGTCCGCGGGGGTAAGTCCCCATGTCCCCGGGGGCCGTGTCCCCATGTCCCCGGATATTAAATGGTTGCCCCCTTATTCTTAGTAATATTAAATGGTCGCCCCCTCCTTAGTAGATATTAAATGGTCGCCCCCTTATCCTATCTCTATATCTATGTATCTATCTATGTATCTATCTATGTATCTATCTATGTATCTATCTGTGTATCTATGTATCTATGTATCTGTGTAAAAAATATCTATCTATCTATCTATCTATCTATCTATCTATCTATCAATCTAGAGTTACTCATTGACTGCCATCATTGACTGCCATCATTGCTGTTGTATATTGTTATTTTATATTCGAGACTAAATAAAAATTATTTCTATTTCTATTCTATTTCTATCATTGACTATCATTGACTGCTATCATTGACTGCCATGATTGACTGCTATCATTGACCATTGACTGCCATCATTGTAGCAGCGTAGATTTTGAAGCTTAGTCGAAGTTGATCCAGCAAAACATTAACTGAAATCAGTGATGCGGAACCACGTGTACTACCTGCGCCTCCCACACTAGACTGTTCCACTGAAGCTGCCCCTCCCATAGCACAATGGAACGGTCCATTGCAAGCGCTAGTAATACAGTAAGGCTATAGATCTATGTCTACGACACGAAACCTCCGACACTTAAACCTCCGACACTTAAACCTCCGACACTTAAACCTCCGACACTTAAACCTCCGACACTTAAACCTCCGACTCCGCCATGTGACCGGGGTAAATACATAGATCCCCCCTACGGGCGATCAATTAATCAATATTTAATTAAACCCACACATACCTTCTTCAATGCCCTAATGAGATCATGATAGTCGCCATTTTCTAATTTTGGAGAGGCCTCTGCTAATTTCTGAACGGCTTCCAAAGCTTCTTTCCTTTCCTGCCATTTCTTAGCTTCCTGCAAACAGAAAATTTAAATGTCTGTTAGAAAAATCTAATTTACAAGACAATAAATAAATAAATTGAAATCACATACAGTCCTTAAAAATATTAATTCAATTGACAACATTGAATAACATCATGTAGTGACTTTTGGCTAAAAAAATTATCTAGGCTTCAGAGCTACCTCTTGACTTCTTAAACATATAAGGTTTAGGTGATCCATGCATTTAAAACATTTATACACATTTATAGAAGACATCAAAATGTCACAAATATAAAGAAAACTTTACCACTATATATTCATACAGATTTGAAACATTTTACTTGCAATAAAAATATTGGCTGAAGACTTTTCCTTTGTATTTGAATTTAGATTTTTTTGATTTTATTTACAAAATCAATTCACCTTTCCACACATTAAGAAACATAATTTCAAACAATTTTACTGATAAACTAAGCTCAACAGAAATACTTACCACTTTCTCATAGAAGTCTTTGGGGATCTTAGACAGAATATCCACAGGGTCCATTAAATCGTAAGGATCCACTTCCGCTGGGGCACCTCCATCATCGTCATCTGGAGAAAGGCCAGGAATCAATCAATTAGTTGATCAATAATCAATAGGACATGTATACATCAAACATCATGTGCCACACAAAGGGCTAATAGAATCCATTACTATTCATTATTCTATTATTATTCTATTAATCTTCACTATGGCTCAACGGAGCCTGGCGATGAGCCACATATTGGTAAAAACCAAATAAAGAGACAGAGAGCTCTATATCAATTTCCATTCATGATCAATTGACCAATCAGGAATGTGGGTATCTTGATTATGTTACTCTTAAGAACAAGGCTTCAGAGCAATTCCGCAGTAACTGACAACATCTGATGACTTTTAAAAGCTCAGAATTACAATTTATAGTGACCGTGGCATTTGATCTGTAATATTATTTCAGGTATATCATTTATCCAACTTCCAAGGAAAGATGCATGATTAGAATAGACAAAATTATTAATTTTATATAACTTTGTTCCAGAGCCATCACAATAGCAGGATTCATCTTATGATTTGTGGCCGTAACTGAAGCAACTCGCAAAAATTTGTCATTTTCACAACATAATCACAGTGATAGGTTTCTCTAAAATGGTCTGGGAACAAAATTAAACTAGAATGCGCAAATAAAATTTGCAAATCTAGGCGCTGATTGTTAACTTGACAATTTAAGCATGAGATGAACCTCTGTCTGCCATTGTAGATGCTCCATTGTGAATCTGCCATCCAGCTGGTCAGAGATCCTATCATATAGCATGTATAGGTATGAAATCCAATGAGTCACCAAAAGCTGTTGTCATCTTATTTACATTTTGCTGCAGCCCGTTCTAATATGCTAACATGTTCCGCTTGAGTGCACACAGTCTAGACATTGCATAAATCTGGGACAGTATCCTGATTTTTTGTGACCAGAAATAGTTGTTTCTGCCAATTTACAGCAAATAGGACAGCTATTTACAATCACAATCCATAGATCTGTTACTGATCCATCATCAATAGCAATTACAGCATCCAAGCTAGAACGGTTGAAGAGTTTACGAAGTTAGAAGGTAAACGCATTAAACCATTGTATTTCATGTTCACCACAAACAGGAAGTTGAAAAACACACAGGAAATGGCAGGTTATACAAGCATGATCTAGGCGCAGGCGCCTAGATAATTACAACCTAAAGTTACAAAAGCATCCCTCACCCTCCTCATCATCTCCTCCTCCCTCTTCTCTTGCCGCTGCCTCTTGCTCCATTTTCGCTTTCAAATCTTGTTGCGACCTCAAAAATCTTGTCTGCACAACTTTCTCGTTTGGTAATTTAGCGAATTCTTCTTCTAACTCTGTGACCTGCGAGGGGGAAAAAGAGGATTTAAAACGAAGCACCAAAGAGAAACTAATATTGCATTGAGACTTTGCATATTGAGTTTGTACTTCGGAAAATCGTAAAATGTGTTGATTCTCACGCATATTGAGTTTGTATTTGGAAAATCGTAAAATGTGCAGGGTTCGAAATTAGCATGAATTTGATGAGAGTCAGACGGACTCCTATGTTTCACATTTTGGGAGTCCGTCTGAAGATTTGGGAGTCCACATATTTTTGTCAGAAACTGAATGCAGAGTATTATTTTTCAATGGCTATGGCAAATGTTTGTTTTCTTAAGACTCAAGACAAGAGTTCGAATACAGGCCTTTAATCTTTGCACACCTTTTTAGAAACTGAAATATTTCCATTGTCAATTTGTCATGAACAAGACAGTATAGACCCAATACAATTAATAAAAATCTTTAATTCTTCTAAGGAAGCCCCATGAACTACAGTGTGGCATTTTCAGCAGAGTTGAATCCTGATTGCAATTAGTTATGACACATTCCTTCACTCAATTGAGTCCAGTAGGTGTGAAAGAAACCCCAAGAACCTCCTTGATTGCAATCATCATGGTTAGATTATGATTGATTACTGAAGCAACAACAGCCTATTGTTCTCTGCTGCTTTGACACGCAAATCAAGATTGTGGGCTTGTGGCAGCCTTGTAAAAAAGCTTAGGAGTCCCACGGACTCCCTACTTCTCTTCTAAAGGGAGTCCGTGAGAGAATAAAGGAGTCTCGGACTCCCGGACTCCCGCTAATTTCGAACCCTGAATGTGTTGATTCTTTTCAGAGAATTGACAGGAATTTTGTTTAATTCGGTCCGTTTTGTCTATAAGGAGAGTGCAGCTGTTGACGTACAAGCTTGTTTCATTCAGTGAAATTGTTCATGACATAGTCTGCCTGGCACTCTGCCATTAATAAGCAGCGCAAAACTTTGCACACAATTTGAAATATTTTACTTTTTTTAAAATTTGATATAGGGCCCCGGCCCTTGATCTTGTACAATTGTCATGTGGTACAGCTGCAAAACCAATTCACCAATTTTTATCAAGTTGAAGTTGTCAAAGTATGACCCACCTGCACAGGTTTTAGACTTGACAACTGAGGCTTGAGTGCGGCTCCAATCCACCTGAAGATTTCTATGACCAGTTCTTTTCCTTCTTCTCGGACTTTTGGATCCCTGGCTTCGAGCAAATTGTGCATCTGTTTCACGAGTGGTTTGACAAGGACCACTTTCGACCCAAATGCCCTGAAATGAACATGCAAAAAATATAATAGCTAAAAAAATTAATTTCTCTTTTTTAAAAGCCCATTTATCTGTCAACACATCGGTAAAGGTAAAATTGGCACAAGAATCTTCAGTTTAATTTAGATTCTGCACATACCTGAGGGCCATGGTCAGAGTCTGCACACATGCTGCTACAATTTTTGGCTGCTTATTTGATAATCCTTGGATCAATTCATCCTGGAAATAGAAAATTATGAACAGTTTTAAAATAACAGCATATTACCTGTTACATTTCTGAACGACAAGATAATTGAAGCGACCAATGTGACAAGCATAATATTATTATAAAGGTTACAGCTCTATGTCTATAATCTATAATAATAATATATAGTATGAATTTATATAGTGCCCATTCCAGATAAACAGTCAGGGAAATTATCACCAGCTGATGACAATCAATGTCCTCAGCCCCACATGACACTCAGCCAAGCTCTGTCATCACCCTCCCATGACCCTCTCTAAGTGTCATGGCCCAGCCATGACTTTGGCGGTGCTCAAAATCATCTTTGACAGGCTATTTAAAAAGAACTACTGCAACTATCACTTCCAAACTTGGTATAAAGTTGTATCACAGTATCAACTAACTCTATAAAGTTTGGCAGGCCGATCCATTACATAATGGGGAAAAGAACCCGAAGGCTCCAGAGAAATTAAGAAATTGTCATCAGCTGCTGATGACTTTGCAGTATTTCGCAAAATTGGATAGAATTAAGTCTCGCTACTGACATGCTGCTGTGTGATGAGGATGGCTGCACAGAGATCAGACTTTCTTCTGATACCCAACTGATCAACCCCACACACTCAATCATCCTGTCAGGGCCAGGACTTAGCTGGAATTGCAATTGTCATCACGTGATGGTAATTTCCCAGACTGATAAATCTGCTCACCGGCGCTCACCATACTGAACGGCAATCATACCAATCATTCTAGTGATAACCGATAACCTCTGGACATGGCCGGAGCAGGGTTCGAACCCACGTCCTCATGTGTACAAGGCGGGAATGCTAACCATTGTACCACGGAGTCACATAATTGTCATTGCTGCCATCGTAAAAGTAGCTTTTATTTTTATAACTTTTGTGCACAGTAGCAAAGATCCAGACATTTTCTGCAACAGGCGTTTTGAGACTAGCCTTTCAGGTACCATAACTCAGTTTATGATGCAGACTGCAGAGACAGTGACAATGCAATCACAGTGCAATCTCAGCCTTGGAAATGCACAAGTGCGCAGATTAGGAGATTGCCTTGAAAGTTGTGTTCAGCTAAATATTACTGAAGTCAATTGCAGAGTGGTGAGCTTCAAGCCTCCAACAATCATGACAATTGGCTAATTAGCAATGTTGACACTATGACTAGCCTACTACTAGGGCTCAGGTCGGGCAGGTGAGTGTACAAATACCTCAAGTAACCACTCCAGTTATTCTACTCCCCCCCCCCCCCCCCAAGGTGCCAACCCCCCCCCCCCCCCCCAAATTGTTTAATCTTGTTCCACCTCAAGTTTGTAACTCTCCACTTTCTATTGATGGGGTAAAAAAAGTCTCAAAAACCCCTCAGTGCCCCACAAGCTTCATGTTCTTATCCTGAGTCACTGTCAACATCATTCCGTTGCCATGGCAACATAAAAACCATCAACATAGCACTTGAGAGGAATTGAGTAATGGCTGTAATGCTGAAGGGGAGCCCAAAAAATATTTCACAGAAATAACTACCATTCCTGTAATTCCAGGATTAATGTTTGGGTTAACATGGGTTTTGCTTCTGAAACTTAGAAAGTTCCTTTGAGACATCATGTAAGCTGAGATTTAGAGAGCCATGTTCTACATTATCCACTTTGCTCCAGGAAGAGGGCATTGAACTATAACATGGTCATGATTAATTTAATTAATTAATCAAAGAAATATATTACTGACTCGTGACTATTGACAAAATGCAGTGAATGAACTGTACCAGTATGCTTGCAAAGATTGTCATCCTGCAATCTCATAAATTGATCAGAAGGAAAGACAAAAATATTTTGATACATAATCACTTTCTCTTTTATAAAGAGCCCTTTGATTTTTAATAAAAGACAAATCTTGAAACCAACTTGGAACGACATTCCTAATGGCGTTACATGAAAAATAATATGCGACAAATGGCATTGTCATCATAATGTGACATTTGAGCCAATTAACTAAAAGAGGTCAGGTCAGGTCATGTAACGACACAGAGGTCAGGGAAATAGGTCAATTTATGTAAATAACATAAATACTACATTCAAGTCGATCATAGTTCTTGGAGAAGTGCCAATCACACATGTTCGGTGTAAGATAGGTACACCACATTCTTGATTTCCATGATTTTGTGCACTGTATTTATAGAGAATTCAGATTCTGGCATCCGCATCAGAAATGTCAGCATTTCAAAATTAGATCCCATTTTATCTGCACTATTAATAGATTCTAATAAGAGCATTAATTAAATTTAGTAAATAATATGATAGTACTAGCATGACAGTCTCACTTGCCAGGAACATATAAATACATCAACTGATGGGCCCTTAATAATATATAATAATTGTTACTGATATTTAGTTGTCACTAAAAGTCTATAATATATATATGAATCTAAAGCCTCATCACTCATATGCTACTATTGAAAAGCAGGTTTATATATCGAATAGAAACCATTGAACCCTTAAATACAATATTTTTGATGACTCATAAAATTTTACTGCAAAACTAGAGAATATTTTAGATACACAAAATACCATAGAAGACATTGATGGACTGAAAACCAGCTAAAAGCAATGCCATGCCAAAGACAGGACTTCTTGTATCGCCTCATAAATAAAAGACGGGATCTAATGTGGATTCACCAGGGTTGGCACAAAAAACCCACCCCCCGGGTTTAACCCGGATTAAACCCGGGTTTAACCCGGACTGGGCAAAACGGTATTTCCTCCAACAAGTGGTCAAAATCCGGGTTAAATGGCAAATAGTCTTGAAATTTGCAGGATGAATAGCAGAAATTGGAGAGAAAGAAAGCTGAAATAACAGAAACATCAAACAAATCAATTGTCCTTGTAATTTTACCACTATGGCAACTATCGGCAACAATGCAATGGATGCATGTACCCAAATCAGGGTGAGAAAAAATTTTAATTTCGGCAAATAGATTATGTACGACAAAATTTCCCAAGTCTGAAATTTGGATGTTCCTTCAAAAATTTCCAGTGACATTTAGAGATTTCCAGGCAATAACATGCCCCATGGTCTATGGACAGGCATTTCATACATGTACCACACATGTTATGCAAATGAAGTTGATTTAGCTGGCCTATGCTATTCCATATACAGCACAGTCATGATTCTTGCGGACGGATATCTTCAAGAGCTTTAAAATTATAGGTGTTACGCCTCTGAGGAACAAATGGTAACTTTATGATAATAAACAATTAGAGAGTAATTCATCTGGGTTAAAATCTCTGGATGTCAGCTTGATGTCCAACCGAAATTATAGAATATTCTTTCAATCTATGCTGAGCTGGCCAGCAGACTAAGAATTCAGACTTTTTGGAGTAAAAAGCAAGAAATACACAGCTATAGTCATCTGTCTGCTGTGTGTATAGGCCTAATATTGAATGTAGAGAGATGGACCAATGTTGCTTTCCTTGCTCAGAGGTGAGAAGAGGATTTTAGACGATGTAACTAGTGTTCAAATCAATAAACCCGCATTTAACCCGGATTTTGGGAAAAAACCTTGGTTTAAACCGGTTTTTGACCGGTGGGCCGGGCAAAATGAATAAAGCCTGGTTTTTTTCCAACCCTGGGATTCACTGACATGGAATAAATCATTACTGAACCTGTTCCAAGGCATTGGAGGTTAATATGTCTATAAATCAGCATCATTAGGGAATAGACAAGTCAACCCAACTAAGCTTAGTCTGCAGCACCCTATGTTTTCATAAATCAATCTACAACTATACTGCTATATGTCCTATACAGATCTATTTATCACAATATCACCACCATCTATTGGCAACATCTACCTGTCCAGATATATCAGTATCTCTCTCATATACATGTTTTACATTCAGTCATACTAGGAGACTATACATTATTCTACAGCAGAGGCAGAGCCTCCGGGGAGAGGAGTGTTTTAAAGCACATAGCAATATGATAGCATACACCAAATACCAGCAGCATTTGATACCCATCAGCAACGGACCACAACAAAAACAAACACATGATGGAGGTTAGTACGGCCAACAACCAACATCATATGACCACTAACAGGATACTCGGACAACATCCACAATATTTGTAATAAATCATTTTCTATAGTGCTCACACTTTCACAAGACATAGGTAACAGATCATTCCTCTGAACAATCGGGCATGTGAATTGCACAACCAAAGGTTTTCTGAGCTTACTCTAGTGTTAATTTACTTCAATTAGATAAAGGGTTGGTTAAACAAATTGTTGGATGGCTGGATGATTGGGGCTTTGCGATATGTATGCACTTGGTAAGCTATTCAGGACAGGATAAGGCAGAGCAATGAGGCAAAGGATGATTGAAACAGCCGTCCAACACATAGGCCAAGGCGATGAGCTGAAATTGAATTTGGGATGGATGAATGTTTGAAGCTTAATGTCCTGTATTTATGCACTTGGTAGGCTAATTAGGAGAAAAAAGGGGATGCATACAGCATTGAGGCAAAGGATGACTGAAACAGCTGTCCAACATAAGTCCAGGTGACCAGGCGTGAGCTGGATTTGAACCCAGGACCCTGCAATTGGCAGCCCAGCAAGCTACCACTGAGCTTACACTCCCGCCTCCAATTTGGAAGGGATCTCAGGTTTCTCCATCAAGGACTAAAGTGGCCAATTTAATCAACTATCTAAATCGTACCAAACCCCTAAACTGAGCCAGTTCATTTGATCATGTATGGCAAAATGTGTATAATATCTATATATTGTTCACCGCAACCACTCAACAGGTCATAATTGATGGATGGATAATTGGGGCTTTACAACCTGCATTTATGCACTTGTTAGACTAATTAGGACAGGAGGAGGACACGGCACAGGGGCAAAGGATGATTGAAACAGCCGTCCAAAGTAGGCCAAGGTGACCCGGCAAGAGCTGGATTCGAACCCTGGACCGAGCAATTGGCTGTCCAGCACGCTACCACTAGACCAACCCTCCCCCCTCATCAGGTCATAAGGTTCTACATGAATTCAGCAACTACAGAGCTTACCCAGTCAGAATGTGCATGATTCATGTCAACATAAATAACCCACAACAGGACCAACATATATTCAGGAATGACACGGACAATTAACACTGATTTGTTGCCAATGAGGCCACTGCCTGACCCAATAACTCTGACATGAACCTGTCCAGACAGGACTTTTTTTGTAAACATGAGTGACTGCTTCATTAAACACATGTTTAGAGTAAATACGAGAGTTGAATTAGTTGAGCACTTTATTTACTCATTAAAACAATGTTTGGACAATTATAGAGCTGATGATCATCCGACCAAACTCGTGGTTAAGAAATTATAGAGCTATATGCTATGTGTGCTCAGAGTTGATCATACTGTGTTATACTGTTTACTGAGTATTTTGTTTACAATAAAATAAACAAACAGCGACAAATATTTTACATTTTTGACAAGTTAATCATAAAAAAAGATAGACTAATCAATTTTACATCCTCATGTCATCTGAACCTGATGCAAATTCAAGTTTATGTACCTCAGCAAAATGCAACATTGGACAATATTAAAAAAGACACATGTATTATAAATGCTACATTGCATCAAATCCCCATCAATTTGAACAATATATACAATCTTTCAGAGGGCATGTTATGGATGTGAATGGAATAATAAGTACCACAAACATTAGTGTTACGAAACTGCAAAAGGACTATGAGAATAATCAATGATAAAATTCACAAAAAATAATTTTGTTTTGGTCCATAACTCCATGTACTACTCAAAAATTAAAAAAGTTTGCACACATTAGACGACTGACAAAATAATGAAAAAGAATTTTACCTGAACGACCTCCTGTTTCTCAATCTCGATGTACAACAGTAAAATCTCCTGTCCTTTTTCTTTTGTTTTTGCTCTTGAAGAATTTAAACATTTTGTGATCACTCCACTGCATACATCCGCGGCAGTTCTGAAATATGAAAGACAAGAATTGATAAACCTTTTTTTTAAAAGAATAATGTGACTTGCCACTTATTTAAGTCCAGAAATTTTCTTTTGGCAGTAAGTTTTTTAGCCACTATGAGGTGGCTTTATGTTTTGCTACAGGTTTTTCATTGTCAATAACTTTCAAAAATTTCAATAAAGACTGACAAATACATATGATAAAGATAGATGGAGAATAGGGGCTTTACGTCTTGTATTTATGTACTTGGCAGGCTAATTACGACAAGAGGAGGACGCAACAATGAGGAAAAGGATGACTGATATATTATCTTTGACAAAAATTATGATTTAATTATTCAGATTATATAATATCCATTACAACTTGTTGGCAATTCTGCATGCGTATTGGTGAACAAACACAACAAGTAAACAATATTTCTCAGTTCTCAAACCCAATTTCAACAAAATTTTCAGATTTCTTACTATTGTTTGGTGTTCACAATTCTTATAACGAGCCAATTAATTCAAGAGATGTTTCTTCAGGTAAAATGTTACTTTTAGAATTGTACTGACCTGCCAGCAACATGGGCATTCTCGACAAACAGCAGGACAGCGTCCAGAGCTTTCTCTTGCGCAATAGCATTGCTGTCCACCACCATTTTCTTGACCAATCCCAAAAATTTGGAGAATTCCGGACTCTTCTCATCCAGGGTCCCAAATAATTTGACACATTCTTCGTATCCTGCTACACGAGCCTTCCATACCTGCAAAAATAAGATCATATCATATTATTTACATGTCAATATATGATTACGTAAATATTTTAGTGATTCTTAGACAGCATGACAACTGAACTGAATTGAGGAACAAATTCATAATAAACTTAAACATCTTGAATGTATGACCACTTTCTCAGACAGTATTACTCTGTGGAGTCTGACACTCCATTCACCAGATGGGAATATAAACGGATATGTAATAAACCTTGAGAAATATCACATGTTTCATACTTTCTAAATGTAAGAACATCACAAACCTTGTTGTCTTTAAAATTTAACTGTTTTTATGCTGTGGTATCTTCATATCATTCATTCATGCTGAACCGTTCTTCACAAACCTAGCAATAAAATATAATCCTTAATCATGTTAATTATCACGAACCTTGTGCTGCACTTTGTCATCAGTGGGCAACTTCATCCACTCACTGTCGTCCCCCATTTTGTCTTAGTTGCCACTGGGGCACTGAAATCAAAACCAAAGTCATTGAAATGTGAAATTCTGACTGGAATACGGAATATGCCATGATAGTGATCAGTCACAGTAGCTTAACTGGGGGGTCTCAAGCGGGAGGCACACGATTCTCTTGGGGGGGGGGGGCCATCCACTATACTATTAGTATATTTTAGCCAAAGTTCATATGGGGGGGCACCTGGGGGGGAGCAACAGGTCCAATATGGGGGGGGCACTGCCCCCCCCCCTGCCCGTGCTCCCCAGAGGGAAGCCACTGCAATGTATTTTCAACAAATACAATGTACATATAACGCGGACACAAAGTGACAAACTTAAACACTTGTGCTTTAAATTAACTGGTTCAAATCATGTAACCTACTTTTTTTTCATAACAACTTCGATTGAACAGGCTTTAACACTTGCCAAATGTCAACACTCACTGACACTGTACTGGTTCAGCAAATCAACTGTCAAGTGTCAACATGGACAATCATTTCTTGTTAGTTTTAGAGTAGATTGCTGATTACTCCTCAAAAACAGGGCATACACCAACAATGAATAGCTTTTGTTGGTAAAAGTCTCATTCAATCTGGGCATTCTGTGACTGATTACTCAAAAATACACAAAATATACTGCTGCACTGAATGACTTGACATGCAATGTTGAATCACATTGACATTGACAGGCTGACACTGACACAAAATACAGGCAACCACATGTGTCCTGGGGCACAGTTAATGACTCAGGTCAAATGTTAAGCAGAATACCCCCAGATTTAACCAAGAATCCACACAATAACAGCAGTTTCCTGGATGCTGTGCACATCTCGTGCTCAGGCAAAATACAGAGCACAAGAATCATGGCTGCAGTGCCCATGACAGGCTCATTACGCCTCTCTCGCGCCCAGAATCGCCACGATTTTGAGTTCCCCGAACGTCTAAGATTCTCCTACAAGTAAATGACGGGTATAATGCTTACCTTTCACACATTAACAGGGTTAAATTAGCCACCGGAGTTTGACAGTTGTAAAATGTCTGTTGCACCAAGACGTTTTGAACTGACATGAGGTCACGTGGTGCATTTCCTGGCCTCTCATTGGTTCGCTGTGACGTCAAAACAGCGCCCCTGTGGGCAAAATCGACAATTAAAAATTGGATCATCACCAACAAGAACCCATGGATGTAAAACTAGGTGAATCATACTTAAAACTTATATTGTGACACTAAATGTGGATATTGGTTTTTACCAAATCAGGAGATGTAATTCTTGCATAGCACTATAAAGTCTAAGCCAGGTGACACAAGCTTTAATACTTTTTTTGAGACTTAATTTTAAAAAGTATATAATATAATAATATAATATAATAAGTTACTGAGAGCAGGTTTTAAAAACCTCTTTTCTCAGATCGTTACTGTTAATATAGTTCTTCCGTATAGGGGTTAGTCAATGGTGCGTAGTGTATATACAGTTAATCTTAGGTTCACCCATTGCAAAATCTTGTCTGTCTAGCTTCGACTTATAGTTGATCTGTTAACTCCAGAGGTGGAGCAAGTCGGCAAGAGTAGCCACAGGTGGGGCAATTGCCAATGACTTGTGTCATTGAACGACACAATTTACTATAATTAAGAAGTCTGGGATTCTAGGCCTAAGTGTTTTAGGCTATGGCAATTTTATAACTGAAGCCATGGTTGACTTCAATTACTATTCCCCATTATGAGTTCACATACAGGAAAATGAAACTGCATGCATTCGGCAGAATGACTCACCAATTAACAAGATTTATCAAGAAGTTCCAAGAACTTATTTCAATTACACCATTGAAAGCGTTGAGAAGCAAGAAAATATCCGATTAAATGGTATTTATAAAGAAGATCCCAATTGTTCAGAGTTCTGCAGATGAATAGGCCTAGGCCTACCTGTAAGCGAAAGTGGTCCAATATCAGGTGTGCAGTCAACTAGATGACAAACCAACTGGGCGACACCTGCCACTCTGCCAGTACCGACCGGATGACAAGAAATTTAGAAATCACATAGCAGTACAAAGGTGCGCGGTCAACTAGGCGACAAACCAACTAGGCCAGTGGCCTGGCCACTAAGCCACGCCTGTCTGTTATAGTCTGTAGTACTCTCTGTACTAGCTAGGTGACAAAAACATAAAGAGTGCTGACCTAGGCATCAACCAACATGATAGATTGTTAAAGATTAACGGCACCAGACATCGGGTACAAAAACTCTTTTCCTATTTCATTTCCTCAAAACTTTTTTTGTCCAAATTGTTTTATTCTGCTTTTTTCCTCACCCAGTTTTTTACTAATCTTATTTTCCAATTTTTTTTTTGGAAAATAATATTGCTTTTTCCAAACTGAATCTCTCTCTCAACCCAAATTTTTTTTCTCCAAATTTCCTCAATTGTTTTCTCGGAATTTGGAAAATTTTGCAACCTAATTTATTTTTTTCAAAATTTTTCGGAATAATTTCCTTTTCCAAAATTCTATTTTCTATATAACAATCATTTTTCAATCAATTAAAATTGTCTTTTGGGTCCTGGTTGTTCCGTCTTCATAATGCTTTAATTGCATTTACATAATGAAACAGGCCTATATATATATGTAGATATAATAATTATATGAATCGATTATTTCAAGTTTCTTTGCAACACAAAATATTTCCTAGATCAATTCATTAATCTCCTTGCTTCGGAAGATCACATTGGTTTGAATGTTAGATTATTAGCTTCATAAAAATATTTCGAAAAGATCGAGCTTGGCCTACCAAATTACCAAATTTAATTATTGCTTCTATAACAGGAACATATGTTTGGTATTATAATCCAGATAATGAAAATGCAACCACCATTTCAGATAGACATAAGTAGAAAATAACTTTATTTGTGAAAAGTCATTTATGTACAACAGATAAATGCAAAGCATGGACCTTCGTTTATGATACAACTATGAACATTTCATGAACAATACATTTGAAAAACATTAATATTCATAATTACAGATAAAAGATCCTTTAACGCAGCAGTGTTCATTTACATCTGGTACAAAGAGAGTTATACGCCTATAACAACTAGGCTATTTCTTCTGAATTTCATAGATCTATGCGGGTTAATTTTGAAGATATGACCTGTGCAAAAAGCAAAGTATCTGTGTGATAGTCTTATAAGTCTCGGAATATGAAGACAAGAAAATAACTAGGTTTTATATATAAATCTATAACAGAACCATTTGTCTCTTACTTGATTGCGAAAACTAAGTCTCCCATTAACCATGTAATCAGATCAATTCAATTACATACTGTGATGTATATAAAATAATTTCTTTTTTGACACTTTAACAATTTCACTTGAAAAATTAAAGGTTTATTTATCCTCTTTAAATCTAATTTAAACAAAAATCTAAATCATTAACAATTAATAACGTAACAAGAACATAAAGATAAAAAATTCTGAAACTGCAACTCAATGCCAAATTTTGACACCAGGTGGACGTAAATTTATAGACTCCCTCTAGTGGTCACTCAGGAAGACTCTGATTCTTCGTAAGGATTAATCAACTCCCAGAATTCAGAAAAAAGCTGAAAAGACATAAATTATCAAACATTATGACAAACTGAAATCATGGCACCATGAATTTAACTTAGATCTCACGAGGGTGGAGGGTCTGTTCTAGTCAGTAGAATACCGGTATAAGATTTTAACAAGTTTGTCGTTTAGCTTCTGGGTCTTCTTCTTGAACTTTCAGTATTAGTATTTTGATTACTTATTAAGTTAATAGACAGTATAAATTCTCAGAATGACTTTTACAATATCAATTTAATCACAATTATCATTTATTTAATTACAATTATAAAATACTTTACATAATTCAAAACAAATTCTAACTCACCTTATTAACCCAATTTCTGTTTTGCAAACATTGATCGAGAATTTCCCGAGTTTCAGCTTCCTCTTTTTCTTCTTGTACCATTGATACCTGGAAAAAAAAATTGATTAAATACATTATTACTGTAGTCAAAATTAAAAGAAGATACATGTAGGACAGAATCAAATTTTTTTCCCATCATATTGGATCAGCAAAGATAAGAAATGCTCGTCAAACAATAAATTTAGATCACTGTACAAATTTTTAAGAAGAATCTATGGATTCAAAGTCGGGACTTTTCTTTTGCATAATAAATGTTTTCAGAAAATGAATCCGTAATTCCAATGTACTTAGTATAATGTGCAACTATTTTTCTGGAACAGATTCACCATCTGGAGCACACGTACCTTTGCGTTACATCTTTTGAAGAGGCCATATTTGAAGTGGTGGCAGGAATGATAAGGCTGAAGGAGGGCGCAACACTCTTCACAGGCTGGCACATCCTGAAAGAAAGAAAGAGGTCAGGATTAAGTTTACATACTTGAATAATTATAATGGATACAAATCTAATCTCTATGAAGTCAGGAACGTTCAAGGAGGAGTCAAATACTCAAGTCATTAAATGGAGTATCTTTCAAATTACAGGAAGTTTCAAAGTGAATGAGTTGTGCAGCATTGCAGCAATGGCAACATGGACAATGGACAAGCATATATGTTTATACAGCAGTTTTAGAGCGACTTTGGTCACTTCAGTGGGAGGGGGGGGGGGAATCTTCTGAGAATGAAAGTGTCCATATGTCAACCCTGACATCTGTGTAGAACCATTAACTTCTCTGCTGACCTTAAAAGTTGACCATTGATTACTTAAAATCAAAGAAATTTCTCTTTAAGTTCAACCCGCTGCAGTGTCTTGGCTGATATTTTAATGTGATTTTAAAGGCTGGTAAAATGCTTGATGATCTGTAGGGTTTTCTCAGTGAACTGACCAAAGTCACTTTAAAACTGCAGTAACAGTACCTACTTGAGATTGCCAACCCACCTTTTTCTCCGGCATATCCTCAGAAATCTCTTCATCCGGATGCAAGCTGTCCCGAGAATATGGCGTTCCGAACAACTGGACCACTTTGCTGGCTGTTGCCTCGCACGTAGAGCAGGCCTAAATAGAAAAACGAAATTCATAAACTCATATAATGAAATATATTTCTGTGTCTCAAAATTAATCCCATCTCCACACTTGGAGCAGGAAGGTGCGGAGTGAATTTGGAAAATTCCCTACAATTAGGCCTACATAATACCCATGGTAACACTCTTCTTGATTTATTTTATTACAGATTTTACTTTTTATTTGAACTCTCCTCCAGGATTACAGTTTGTCTCATGTTGCATGCGAACTGGAAATTAGCACTGTTTCTATGGGCTGTATAGCATTAATGCAAGAGTAGTGCATTGTTATGAAGTCACGTCTATTGTGACAGGTTGCGTAATGAAAGTTAACAAGTAATATGGGCTGCCGTCAAACAAAATTGCCAAAAAATCGGCAAAAAAACAGCGCTAAAACATCGCGAAAATGGGATATTCACATTGCAAATCAGCTCATCTTTAAGCAGGTATGTGTATTTCTGCTGTGGGCCTTCTAGAAGTGGAGGAATCAGGCCAAACGTTAGTTCGCATGTGAGATGAGACAAAGTGTAATACAGGAATTCCAATTGAATTTCGGTCATAACTACTGGATAGTATGTTTGAAACAGATTAAATCAGTCACCTACCTCACAAGAAGATTTCTGATGCGGCCGAGACATTACAGCCATGTGGGGATAAAACTCAACGAATTTCTGAAATGAGAAAACATGAAAATTAAATTCCAATTTCTTATTCATTACACGTACGGCATTTTACGCACAATATAGGTTTTCATGTCTAAACAGTTTAATAATTGAGAGTGTCAGGTCTGCTATAAGCCTTATAAGCTGAAAGGCATGCTCACTGGTTGCGCTGCTTTATAGTGCAGACCTTCTTGGCACATTGATTCTATACATGAGGGTTGATTGGTGAAAAGGAAGAGAGAGCAGGTTTGTTTCACAGATCAGCAATGGAACTTATGGAAGAGAGCTCTAGAAAAGGCCATGACATGGATCACATTATAGAATCCTGAATCATCATATGCTTGATAAGGAAGAAGTCAGTTTTATTAACGAACACTAGATACTAGATAGGTACAGTTAGTGTAGCCCTCCAAGCTCAGTCCTTGCATCTGGGTGCTCGTGAAGGTTAATTGATGAGATGAGAGTGTGAGTCCTCAACAGTCAACATGTTAAATTTACCCCCCCTGTAAGGGATGTTTTTCTTGCCCAGAACAGACACTGATGCTAGGTGCAACCATTTTAATGTCACATCTGACATCAGGCTGGGATTGGTAGAATTCAACTCTGAACTCAGGAGATCTGACAATTGGCCCCACCTAAAAAAAACATTTTTGAACACCTCTGGTTGAATCATCAGAAGTTTTCATGCATTTTCAATTTGTAATGCAAAACACATGAAGCAGTTTTAAAAAGAAGGCACATTGGTACATGTATAACATGGATTTGGAACACCCTTTCAAGTCACTGTTTTCACATGTAACATTTCTTGACAGCTTAAATGCATGTACATTTCATTGCATATTCAATGACTATGTTTGGACAGGTTAAAGGCTGCTAGTACTTGGAACTTTCTATCTCAGCGTGATTCTCAATATACATGCATTTATATACGTAGAAAATAAAGAATTGCAGAAATAATGGGGAATTTCCTTAAAAATCTGCAACATAATGACATGTTTTCATGTAAATTACACAATTTTCCACCTAGTTCTTTCATCATGCACCTCTCATTGCTGTTGAGCAGTTTTCTAAGGCAGAAGAATTGGTAAAGCTGCAGTATCTATAATGCCATTAATTCTGCAAGAGTGACAATAAACAGTTCTCCAAATTACTAAACAAAAGACACAAGAGAGCAAAAATTCAATTTTCAATTTAAGGTTTTTTAAAAGCAAAAATAAATCAGCAATCTTGACCTCAACATTATTCAAGTACATTAATTTATTTGCCATGATTAAAGAAAAATCTTTAAATCAAATAGAAGATGTTACGAATCATTTAGAGAATTTCACCGTCTGCCGAGTGCTAAAATATGTCCAGTGAGATGGATGGCTGGATGATTGGGGCTTTCAATCTTGTATTTATGCACTTGGTAGGCCAATTAGGACAGGGGAAGGACACAACAATGAGGGGAAGGATGATTGAAACAGCCGTCCAACATAGGTCCAGGTGACCTGACCTGGCAAGAGCTGGATTCGAACCCTGGACAAAGCGATTGCAGCCCAGCATGCTACCACTAGACCAACCCTGCCCCTAGAAGAAGTCCAAGAGTGTCATTATAATCAAGTAGTTGTAATGAGGAACTTTCAGTCGGTCGAACGACAGTGATGTCAGTGGAGATGGAATCTCTTTTGTTGTTAACACAAATACAACCTTTTCATCTTACAGCTGGTGCCGAAGAGCAGAATCTCCCAAAATTAATACTAACACTTTAGGGTCACACCTCCACAAAGGCTAAGCCCTGGCTTAGATTAAGTGGCTGTGTAGAAATAGCCCAAACATCAAGTTTATTAGCACCCTTGGCAGACATAAACATGTAACAGATACCAAGAATAAACAGCATGTAGTTATAGGATAGGACCCTATTACCTGCAATAGCCCCATTTCTATCACCCCATCAAATAACTAGTGGGCTACCATACTAGCTTGAACAGAGGCCCTAGCTGCAAAATACGAAGGAACCTTTGGCTCTACATTTTGTACATACTCACAGCCTTCAAGTGGAAATAAATCGGTAAATTTATAATGTTCACAAAATAGCTGAAATTAGTTCAAATTATAGAATTTTGGATCATTGCATAAGATCAACATGATTAAGCTTTATAGCTTGAAAAATCCTATTTTTTCAGTTTGTTCGAGGTCTTGGGTGTTTTTTGATGTAAATTTCAGAAATTTATAGGAAATACATTTCAAGAGCAGCTAAGGGTGAACAGCTAAGGGCAGGAATCACTGCCGTTGAATTGATTCAATTGAACATTTGACAAAACAATGTGAAGCATCATCTCCGAACGACTGAGCTATTGAATCGGAAAGCCCTAATCATTTACATATTACGAGAGGGGGAGCAGACTTAATATGCCCAAAAACTTCAATCTTTCCTACGAGGAGCCTATATAACACATCAAGGCTTCTGCTTGAATGAATCCGGTAACCCCATCATTCAGTACCAACTCATCCAAGATTCCCTCACTTCCATCAAGCTCCATGCCCTCGAATAGCCCACATGGTGCTTTTATAAGGTCACATGATCAACCCAGACCATGTGACCTCCTGCAAGGACAACCTCTGGAACTCCAATAGAACCAATAGTCATGTTAGGCATGTGCAGCATGTTAACACTGACACGTACCATGTTAATACAAGATGCAGATCTGCCAGATCATGTTATACATAGGGGGAAGTGTTAATACAATTAGGCCTAACTGTTACTACTAATACTAACACAAATGCAGATTGTAATAGCATAACACAGAACAATGGGAAATGTTGGGAGTCGAACCTGGGACCCAAAGTAGATCACACATCTAAGTTGACACTATGATACTAAGCCAGGTCCAAATAATTTTGCAAACAGGATCATCAATAACTATTCTATATCGTTTATTTAATACAAAATATAGGTTTTAAATTTTTTTTTTGTAATTTCTGAAATACTGAGTATTACGATTTGGTGTAAAAATTTTAGTACAAATAGATTTTAAAAGAAAAAAAAAGAAACTAAAACCAATATAAAAGCATTTCTTCGGGCCTCCTGTATGAAATTGCAAACTAAGGAGGAATGACCTAATGCCGACATAATGGGGGACTTCAATGCATCAGGGGTAACCATTAGATAGTGAGTAAACAATTGTGATGTCATCAATTTTGTCATTGTTGCAGCTTTGACATCAACATTGTGACAATGGTGACGTCACAGTGACTCTCTAGTACAGTAGCGCCACCACCAGCCACTGAGAAGTCTCCCATTGTATTAAATCAAGTTCATTAACAAAATCTTGCTTCATATCATTTCAAACCTGATTGACATCAAGTACACCAGGTGGATGAATTTATGACAAAATTTATGAGCGTCACCTGGTGCAAAGCATGAAGTTAATGTGGCATAAAAAGGGACAAAAGATCAAATTTAGCAGAACACAAGACATTGATACTATGACAGTCATAAATATCCTATTGTATTTCACTCCTTTGATCCACCAAATAGACCCCTATGTATTTAATATCTTGTCAGGGCATTTTTTTATCTCTTTGGAGAGTGGTAGACACAAATAAGTTCAACTCGGATAAAAAAATCTAATTTACAATGAATGTCAGACTGTCAGCATTTAGTTTCTTCACCTTGTATTGAGCTAGCCCTGGACCCCTGTGGGACAGGGGTCATGCATCGTCCCATCGAAAAATCATGGGATTTGAATGTAAGGGTTTGGGAGAATTCAATTTTCTCCATTTGTTTCATACTTATGTTAAAACTAAAAACACATATTGAAAATATACAAAATATGCTAGTGACGGCACCTGTTTCCATGAACTCAATCTTCCTGATCTCCGTTTAATCATTCTTTGAACTCAAAGGATGAGATTTTGTCCTTAAACATTGTGGAAATACGCATCTCTGATTGGCCAAAAGGAATGATGTCACAAGTCACATTGGTGACGTCATAGTAGAGCTACAGTGACGTCACTGTGAAGTCAACTTAGTTCACAAAGAGACTGATGGCTGAAAGTGCCGTTTTTTGAGAATTTCTCTGCATTTTGCAGTGATTTAATCACATTCAACAATGAGAAAATGCCTTTAAAAAAATAGTCGAGTCAGTAGAATGGTATGTCAGGAGAATAAAAATCCAATTTCTATAAAGTTTACTGCTCTAGTATTGATGCCGTCTTACTTCTCCTAATGAGGAGTCAAAAACTCATGATTTTGCATGGAATGACCCATGACCCATGCTATGCATGGGTCCAAGGGCTAGTATTGTGCTGCCTCAACATTACATGGGCAGTCTGGAGGACTTTTTCTTTTGATTATTGTGATTCTAAATCATAGACCACCTGATTTTTTTAAATTTTCGGACCAATTTTTTGAAGACTTTTCTGATTTTTCATGAACAGAAGTAACCAACTTGAGACAGAATTTCAGTGGAAGGGACTATTCAAGTAACACCTTCTAAAATCTTGATTTTTAAATCACCCAAAAATATAATAGAAACTGAGAGTTTTCTGAAGTCTAGAAATGGAAGCCTCAATTTGAGTACATTTGTAGTGAGTACAGGATGCATTTTGATACATTTTGATCTTCTTGAGAATACACTTGTACACAAGCATATCAGGAATACTTTGCGTTGACAGGTCGACCTTTTCTGGAATCACAGCCAATTAAAATCCCCAATTCTCAACAGGACAGCATATTTCCATGGAATGAATGGAAAGAATGAAGCTAACTTGGGGTGTTATCTGTAAATAGGTCAAACAAGGTCAATATAGGTCGTGTACCTTGGATTCCATGTCATTTGACTCATTTCACAATATTTCTCTTTTTTTTCCTCATGTAACATTATTTCCAACACAAATTAGTTTTGCATGTTCGCAATATTGAATAAATATCTTCAACTTGTCAATTCAAAGTGCAAATGACATATTATTACAACATGACTGCATCACACGCTTGATATTTCCAATTTTCTGTGATCGCGAAGCATAAAAAACTTAAATATTTCTTTTTTCTTTTTCATGGCAAACCAACAAACATTTGAAAATTAGTCACATGCATGTATCACCACCTAACTCTCATGCTGTAACTCACTGTAAGTCAACATAACGATAACTCAACAGAAAGACATACATCTCTATCTGTCAATGACACATGGTCATCCCCACAACTCCTCATTCTCCAGACCATCTCTGACACCTCCAACCAATCTATTGACCAACACTGACCAACAACGATGACCGATGGTGAGTGGTTTATTTGTCCAAAGCAGAAAATCACAATCCTAACCACTTTATGGCTTCACCAGGTGGTCACTCCAGGCCAAGAAGACAACATATTTTAGTGGAATGAATGGAAGGAATGAAAGCTGATCAAGTTATTGCAGAGTACTGTAATCTGGAGGGGACTGATATCATCACAAGAACGTATGTCGCATGCAATCCATTGTATTCAAAGTACAGATCATGTCCCACCTCTTCTGCGGATGGATGGATGGACGTCTGGGGCTTTAAGTCTTGCATTTATGCACTTGGTAGGCAAATTAAGACAGGAAGAGGACATGGCAATGAGGCGAAGGATGATTGAAACAGCTGTCCAACATAGGCCCAGGTGACCTGGCAAGAGCAGGATTCAAACCCTGGACCCAGCGATTGGCAGTCCAGCACACTACCACCAGACCAACCCTCGCTCCCCACCTCTTCTGCGGCCACGGAGGGAAGGGCTTAGCTCAGTAGGCAGTACGCTGGACTTACAAGTTACAATTGCTGAGTCCCAGGTTCGATTCCAGCTCGGAACAGGCCACCTGGACATATATTGGCCAGCAATTTCAATCATCCTGTGTGTCATTGAGCACTGTGTCCGACTCCTCTACCTTTCCCAGGCAGGCACAGCTTCCTTACTGAAAGTGCACTAATACGGGACATAAAGGCACAATCATCCATATATATCAGGATACGGAGAGACTGCTCCTCCTAAACAGCTTAGTTCGATGAATGGAACTAATTGCAGAAAACTTCCTGGAAGATGTTGCACATCGTCGGAAGGCCACTCGTAAGATGCCGCAGTCCGATATTGCGCAACTCAGCCCAAAAGGTTGAGATTTCAAACCCAGCACCTAGAGAGACTTAAATATTGGCTATCTGGGCAAGATCAACTTCAGGTTTCTCATTACATCCATCTTTCATAATTTCTTCAGACTAATGCCACCTGATACCCCACATCTGAAGGCTTTTTTTTCTGTCATCATAATCAACTCCATCCAAAACTTCTCTCTTACATTTTTCCCCTGCAATAACATCACATCAATCATAATCTACCCGAGGAACTTCAGACAGGCAGCCTTAATTGATGAATGAGGTCTCAGAAGTTCTGAACTTCTGATTTAGATTACAGAGTCTGATGAATATGATGAATATAAAATTAATCGCAATCCATGAGAAATTGAGAATTGTTTTAATGAGAAAAGACCCCACACATGAGATGGAGACATTAATAGATGAGGTCATTATTTCAAGGTCACCTGACCTTCAGCGATCTGAAGCAGAGCTTGGACTAGTCATGGTCTAAGGATGGACAGTGGTTGAGGCTTTAGAACCAGCATTTATGCACTTGGGCAGGAGGCAAAGATTGATAATCATTGAAACTGCTGTTCAACATGATACGTCCAGATAACCAGCCAGCTTTAGAATCAAACCCGCAAACCAAGGACCCGGCAAACTGGCAACCTTTAGAAAGTACTACTAACAGAGCCAATGCCTCTTTTCAGTGATAGCAAATGAGAAATCATCAAATTGCACTGAGAAAAAGGCTCAATACCCGAAACCTCGCAAAAATATGGACAATCACACGCTCCAGAGTTGTACCAAAAAATTAGGTTCAATACCCAAAACCTTGTAAAATATGGACAATTTTTTAACCAAGTTCAAGCTAACCTTCACTACACAAGTGACTGAGATACAAGCCATATATTCTCCTCAGCTTACAAGTCAGCCAAATTCAGTCTGGAAAAACTATCCATTCCTCCCTTTCCACACCTCTGGGTGTTCATTGTGAAATACTATCTCAGGAGTGTGACTTCCCCACCCCAAAAAGACTTAATGCCCTAAAATATTTCATAGGTTTTCCTATTATAGTTCCTCTGTTTTTCTTTCATGATCCCCACTGTTTTTTGATACTTTTTTGTGAGGTTTAACAGTTTTCAGACAGCTTTCTTAAATCTAATATATCCCAGCTGAGGCAGATTTTTCAAAAAAGTTTTGGTACTATGGTAATCATTTCAGATATATTAAAGCTTTCTTGTTTATTTTTGCTTCATTTATGAAGATATTTACTTAAATTTTACAAAGTAAAATTTGAGAATGGATGGATTGATGATTGGGGCTTTATTTCCTGTACTTAGACACTTTGCTTGGCTAATTACGACACGAGACAGACATAGTAATAAGACGATGGATGTGGTCAAAACATACATCCAGTTATCCAACCAGTGCTATTCCCCGATATTGTAGTATTTCGTACTTGATAATAATATAGGCAATTGCTTGAGTTTAGAAATATTTTGGAACATTTATTCATGGATATCATCACCATGGTGACCAGAGGTCATGTGATCTGGGTTAGCCCTCCTGGTGGCCTGAGAGGACACAAGATCCATCACCATGACAACCACTGCTTATAAACTTATCAACTGTAATATTTACTTGACATTTGACCTTTTGACCTCACCCTAACTGGGTCAAATCTGTAGCTTCATGACCCCCTGGGGTCAGCCAATAACCTGAAGATTCGGAACCATTTTCCTCACATACCAAAATTTATTTTTTTTGTCACCATTCATTATTTTTCTCCGAGCGTCAGTTACAAACCTTGCTTTTTCTCAAAATTTCTTTATTTTCTCAACCGCATAGTTTACCTAACAACCAATATACAGACAAATATAACAGAGTTTACTTTAGATTCATCTACAACGGCAACATTTTCATTGGGTGTGCAAGAAAAAGATACAGAAAGGAACCCTAGAAAAGGTTACAATGATTCGCCCTTTTTCTTTGAATTCGTTGCATGTGAAATCATATAAACTTAGCTTTTTTACAGGTACAAATAAGAGGAGGCATTATTTAATAATTATCAAATTACTACTTCGAAGCCAAGTAGCCAGTGTTTGATTTGAAATATTATTTTCACTTTAGATCAAAAATAAAAATTTCAATTGAATTAAAGATTTAAAGATTTTTTTCCCAAGATTTAATATTCTGTGTTGTAGTTAATGACTGCTTCTTGACTAAAAACTTGTGCTATCAAATCACAATTAATGGTATAATTTAGTGTACAAAAAACTCTGAAATGTTTTACAAAAACTTCACTTAAAAACCCTAAATTTACGCAAATTGCATATCATTTTACTAGCATTACTGAACAGCCCTAGCTATATAGCCACAGCAGTTAGTAAGCCTCTCCCAACCTAACCCCCCCCCACCCAACGCAAGACTCCCCATGGCCAGTGCATGAGAATCTGGAGTCACTCCTGAGTCTGTCTCCATACACCCAACATGGCACTAATACAGCTATCTTCACTGTGTATACTTTCTTTGATTAATTTAATTACATTACAACATAATGGATTTACCGAGGCAAGGAAATGCTCATTTACTTTCAATGTACATGGTATGTATCTTAAAGTTAATTTCTTATATTCATGAAATTAATTGGATTTCAAAAAATTTCTATGTCACAACTTGACTTTCTATACAAAAGAAAGACAAAACGATTAACAAGATTACACATATTCTGTAATGCATTATTTTCAAATCATAAGCAATGACAGGATAAAAGAAATTTTTTAAAAGTCCATTTAGGTTCCTGTTGTGTTCAATGTCAAATTTTGGAGATAGGCTGATCAAACATTTCACTAACAATAGCATTTCTTCAGAATGACAGATAGATAAACCAAAACTCACAATGACATTAGCAAGCACTAAGTTCCAACATTTCAAATAAAGACCCAGTCATGGATAGTCCAGGATGGATAAGTTGGAGTTTACATTCTGCATTTATACACAAGGTATGCTGATAAGGCCAGGATGAGGACACAACAGTGATGCAAAAAGGATGATTGAAACTGCCCTGGAAACATTCGAGGAACTATGGATTCATCTGTCGATCTACCTTCCAAACCACGGAAAAAACACAAGTGCACCAAACTATCAAAACTACCTATCTACACATTTCCCTCTATTTTCTCACTGATCTGTGTGAACATGATCATCATATGAATCACGGAAACGTTTATGGGATAGATGGATGGATGATTGGGACTTTAAGTCCTATATTCACTTGGTAGGTTAATTGGGACAGGAGGAGGACACAGCAATGAGGTGAAGGATAATTGAAGCGGCCATTCCAACATAAGCCCAGGTGACCCGGCAAGAGCCGGATTTGAACCCTTGACCAAGCAATTGGCAGCCCAATTCATTATGAACTGAGCTAAATGTCGCCCAAGAAATGTTCATTAATATTGATCAAATTATTGAGTTTCTTCTTTTCACATTGCAGGAAGAGATGCAGAGGGAATGTGCACAAATTCTGCATCTCACTTGGAGACAATCGTACGAGGTCAAAATGACGTTTATGCTCGGCAACCAGTTCCGGAGTCCAGTGGGGTTGACAAAGACACTGCTAAAGACCTCCTAGTGGCAGTTACTAAACTCATGAAGGAACAAAACATGGTCCAAGAGGTCAAGGTGAATAAGGAGGATTTAAAGGTCAGTTTGTTTTCTGTCATTAACACTTGAGGTCACTAAAAGTTGCAATTTTGTAGTTTCCCACAAGAGGGAAGACTTGAGAATAAATTTGAATGAAGTTGAATGCTCATTGCTCAGAGTCTTCAATATTTTAACTGTATCAAGGCACATATTTCAGGGTCATTAAGGTTAACAACCGTGTGAATCTTTGTAGTTTTAAACAAGTTATTTACAACATTCTCAGAGCTTCTGACACTTGCTGACACATTCTGAAAAGAACCTTTTGAAAATCTCTATGGTTGATGTCTTACTGGTCAGAAAAATGTTGATGGTCAACTGTAAATGATCAAAGATAAATGGTCAAATGGAAATGGCCTGTGAGGGTTAAAATGATCCAATAACAGTAAAAAGATACCTTATTTCACAGAGAACACCAAAATGACACCCCGCTGCTCTTTGCAGTGATTTTTGAGGCTTCTTTTTTTGTGTTTAATGATCAGAATCCAAGTGTCATAAACTTCTGAGAATTTGTGCACCATACCTACAAAGGCCCGGACAAAATTCCATAGGATTCTATTAGTGTATTCAAGCATTTTATTACCTATTCAGGGTTTACTGATTTCAGATGTCTCAGACAGGGCAGATGCATTAATGTAAGCTTGGGAATCTCCATGAAAGCACATCACTCAGTGTGATTACAGTATTCACTTGGTTAGAAACCTTATCTTGGGATTTAATAATTATAATATTTAAAATTTTTACCCTGACAAACTGGTAGGTTGATTTGACAAATTTGTCAAAAGTCCTAGTTTGACGATCTTTGATTACCACAATATCCTAATCAGAAGTTGTTTATACTAGAATTAAATAGGTTTTCTTTCACCAATGTATAAGTATAGATCTATCAAATAACAGTCAAACGACTCTTTCTCCTGTAACCTTCGCAACTAGCAAGAACTTGGCCAGGAGAACTGCACTCTTACTTCCCGAGTGCCACCAGTTGGTAACCAAGCAAATATGGTGATTCAAGAAGGAGACAACCATTATAAAGGAATTAAATACTCTGACAGGTGCTCACAAGGATAACAATGCCCCAAAGCAAAGATTAGTCAGAATAGGCCACTTTACTTTCATTTTCCCATTCCTTTGTTCTCTTTTGTTTGATAATCGAGCAGTTTATGCATGTTGAACAGCAAGGTTTTGCATTAACAACAGTAAAAGGCCTGTTAAATTTTCTTTTTTCTTGTTTTTGAAAGCATGAATATAAATGAAATTCCAAACGTTTCAAAATGTGTATCAACTTTTAGATAATTGGGCAAAAACATCTTCCCTTTTCTCGTTTTTCCATAAATTTATATGAATGAATTAGCTTAAATTAAGGAGTATACCGGTTATGTTTACCCATTTTCATTCGCTTTAAAATATAACCAATTCCAATTCATTCATTGCACCAAAATGTGTTGCTGCACACTGCATTGTGTGTCACAAAAAAATTCTAAATTATGAATAACTTCTTTCACCTTCTACAACTTTCCACTTTCAAAGAATTTTTGCAAGATTAAGACGCTCATTCACTGTTGCAGTTACAACAGAAGATCTCAGATAACTATTTGTGATTGCAAGCCTCAGGGTATGTTTTGCAAAAAAGAGAGGTACAGAAATACTAAGTCATTTTAGAGTCTGCCAAGTGATAATATCTAATGACCACCATGGAGCGGCTTGAGTTTTTTGTTGCAGTGACCTTTGTTTTTACTATGGTTCCCCATTGTGCCTCATTTTCAGTGTCTGGGGTAGGTTGCCGATAGCAACACTTAAAACTGACAAAGGTTGGTAAGTCCAGCAATTACAGTAGATTAGGTGTCACAATCTTTGGTGTCAGTGATTGCTGATCTGAAAGACTTGGGTTTGAATCCCAACCAGGGCACTGTCACATAAATAACATCACACGTGGTAATGAGTCACTGCCCATGCATATATATGTTGGTATAAGTAAAATTTCCACAATAGAGTACGGGAATTGGAAAATGGACACTGCCAAAGCCCTCCAACACATGAAAGATACTCCACCTATCATAACCCTTATAATTTCATTCACTGTCTGTTATCTTGTGCCAAAAGCCCAAAAAGGCTGTTCAGTGTTCATTAGGGTGGGACTAGTGCCCCAATGTTTGCGAATCAAACCTAGCTTTTTTTTGCAGGTGAGGTTGGTATATGAGAGTATGTGTGTAAAATTTCAGCTCATTTTATTAATATTTAGAGGTGGCACATTTCACTTGTAGTTTATAATGTAAAGCCCCATTGGCGAGCCCTGAAAAAAGGAGAAAAAAGCATGATTTTCCAAAAATGAGACTTAGAATCAATATTTTTCGACCATTCAAAAACCATTGGGGAGGATTTTGGGAGGGCAGTTTAAATCCGGCATAATTTTACATTTTCCACTTCTCATCTCTGCACAATGTAGTGCCCAATATGACGAAAATGACTCGAAAACGCCTAAATTTAGAGATTTTCACACCTTATAGTGGCCTACCTATATGTATTATAGCAAAATGGATGTCAGTTCTGAACTGCCCTCCCAAAACCCTCCCCTATGGTTTTTGAATGGTTGAAAAATATTGATTTTAAGTCTCATTTTTGGAAAATAATGCTTTTTTCTCCCTTTTTCAGGGCGCGCCAATGGGGCTTTACATTATAAACTTCAAGTGAAATGTGCCACCTCTAAATATTAATAGAATGAGCTGAAATTTTACACACATACTCCCATATACCAACCTCACCTGCAAAATAAAGTCAGGTTTGATCCGCCTAAGATTTCCAAAATGTGGTGAGCCAGTCCCACCCTAGTGTTCATCAGAGCCACTATTTGACAAAGCCTCCGACAGTATATCCCACAGAAAATCTTTGTGACAATATCAAATTTAGGCAGAGGCTATTTACCGAGCCAGGCTCGGCCAATAGCAAGAAATCAGGAAGGTCCTACATGATCTACATCAAATCCAATCTATTTATTCCAGACATTGAAACAACAGCTAACAAACCAGAAGCAGCAGCAGGCAGACTTACACCAGAAATACAGCGTCCTCCAGGAGCAGATCCAGTTGCTGGTGTCCGGACAGAAGGACAGAGAAAAAGAGCACGACAAGTTGTTTGTCAATTACGGAGGAGTCACTAACAGATACCAAGGTAATGAAATCATTAAGAAAGCTCTTGACTTAGGCGACCATTCAATTCAGTCTTGGGAGGTATGCAATGGCAACAAAAACTTTACATTGACAAAAATTTGCAAGAAAAAAAAAATTTCTATCAAGACAGACAGATGGATGGGGTTTAAAGCATTATGTCCTGCATTGTGCATTTGGCAGGCTAATTAAGACAGGAGGAGGACACAGCAATGAGCCGAAGGATGATTAAAACAGCCTTCAAACTCATATGTTATCAAGACAAAGAAGGACATTGAGACAAATTGGTTTGTGTTCCAGGTTGTCCACAGAACAACCCCATCAGAATCCACGAAATAGCACCACTGCGAAAGATTGAAGAGCAGACAATACGACTGGGTAAGTGCGAAAAATAGCAATACAAATTTTCAGTTCCCTCAATAGTGGTTTATCACAGAGAGGGTTCCAGATAATTCCTCCAAGGACTGAAGAAGCAACCTGTAATCATATTGGGTAACAAGTTTCCCATACCTTCTTCTAATTTTTTTCAGACTAATGCGGGTATTTGTAGAATTTGTACACAAGACTCCAACGTCATTTAGAGTCAGAAATATTCAGAAACAGTACATTCCCTTTATCGCACAAACTTCAAGATCTAATTCAAAACCACTATTGCTTAACATCTACCCAAAATCAATATAGAACATTTTGACCTTGATTTCAGTGCCAAGGTCGTGCTTAGAATGGAAGCAGCAAGGGCACACCTCAGAGACCCATTACACAATTGACCCCGATGGACTGGACGGGGAAGACCCTTTCAAAGTGGAGTGTATTATGTCAGATCCACCGATAACTGTCATCCACCACAACCAAGAAAGCAGACATCTTGTGACAGGCCACGAGGAGCCAGGAAGCTACAAGGTCAAGGTCAACTACAAAGGTGAGGTCGAAGGTCAAATCCAATTATTTATAGATAGTATTGGTCATCTGATAGCAAGAAAAGTGGGAAGTGGGCCAAGGTAATACTGCCATACCATTGAAATTAAAGGTAGTATGTCGCCAAAATAAAACGATGTCCAAAAGAAAGATTAGAGTCATATTAAACCTATTCTAACAACAAAATTTACTTAACTGTCATTCTATGCTCAATATGTGAAGATAGATTCCTTCAAATATGTAAACAAACAGTTTTTCATGCCGTGAAAAAGTCCTGTTTTGTTTACAAATCAAGCAATGCAGGGCTCTCCTTAAGTAATTTAAGGCTTTACAATTAATTAAACTCACTTAATTATGGAAAAGATGCAATTCTGTTGCTTGGAGGTGTATACTATACTTAAAATCTATCAGTTTATGATCTATAAAGGCAAGTTTAATTTTACATAGAATCGGCGGACTTACTACCTTTAAAATAGGTCAAGGTCACACAGAAATTGTATTTTGACTGTCACAACCAAATTGAGATATGAATTATTCAGGTATTTAAAGTAAAAGATTCTCTTAGTATTTCACAAGGTATCTCCATTCTTATGCAATATCTGATGCCAGACTTGCAACATTTTTAGCTTCTCGACCCAACAGATTTTCTACCAATTCAAAAAAAATCGTGCTTACCGAAAATTTTATTAAATTTACATTATAAAACTTGAGATTACAACTTCTTTCAATTATGTTTGGCCTTAACACTCAATTGTAATTGCAAAATGATGCTAACAGAAATTAAAATATTAATCAAGTTCTAGACCGATAAAATCTATTTTATCTCTTTCAGGAGCAAACATGGAGCAAGTGCGAGGCTTGGTCTCCACATCTTACGACTGCCGTCAGTACTTGAAGTACGAGTGCAAAGGGTCCACGTTAGACGGGATGGGATGGTGGGTCAACCCAGAGGGACGGCAGATGCCTTACTGGGCAGGAGGAGTGGACAGAGGCTGTGCTTGTTATGCCAACAGGACTTGTACTCACAGTGAGTAAACCAGTGAAATGAGGGCAGTGTCTTTCATACTTCATCATTTGATAAGTTAAATACTTCTATCTTTCAAATTATCAAGGTTGACAGAAACTGTTCATAGCATCAAAATTAAAATAGTTCCAGTGTCAATACCAGCATATGTTTTTGTAACTTATAGGCTTATTTACATGTAATACTCGACAAAAAGAAACAAACCTTAAACTACAGTCTCAACGCTGATAGACAGCCTCACAGAGGCTCATACCTTATATATATTGCACATAAGTGTTGTCAGACACATGGGCTCTTCGTGTGCCAAACACCTAGAACTAAAATATCGCATCCACAATGAGAAAATCAAACAATCTCATTCTAATCAAATAGAACTGTGAAAACATTCCATATTCAAATTCACTCATTCAATACATTCCACCAGGTGGCTACTGCAACTGCGATGCAAACTACGATGGAACTTGGCTGGAGGATTCAGGTTATATTAGTGACAGAAAAGACCTCCCGGTGGCACAACTGCAGTTTGGGGACACAGGAAATGAGGGAGAAGAAGGCTACTTCACTTTGGGACCACTACGCTGCATTTCTAGTAAGTTGCTATGATATAGGATTTATTTTTGTAGCAATGTACCAATTTAATTTGCCATTACAACATTCACAACTCCATAGCTTGCAGCAAATTTCTGAAACTCACAATCTGTAACGAGATCATTGAGTGCATAAATTCTCTAGTCTGGCCTGTCTTGGATTGAATAAGATGGACAGCTAGAACTGATAGAGGTGACAAAGAGCAATCAGAAGTCTGGTTACCATTTCTCTCTTCACATACTGATTGAAGAATTGTACGTACTAACAATGGTAATTAATCTTTAACATCTAAGCCACAAAATTTTCAAGACTGAAATCATTTTTTTTCCAGACAAGACCAACACATTTCAAGGCATCACAGCCCTACTCCCAGTCAGAACATGGCCGCCATTTAGCGTCTACTGCGACTACGAAGGCTGGATGATCATTCAAAGAAACTCATTCAAATCCAACGTTGATTTCGACCGTACTTGGGCTGATTACAAAAGAGGTTTTGGCGATTTATATGGGGACTTCTGGCTTGGCCTGGACAACCTCAACCATGTGACTAACCAAGACAAGCGATACATGCTTCACGTCAGCGTTAACAACGGAGATGGCAAGAATTACGAAGCAACTTATTCAGACTTCAGGGTGGGCAGCGAACAGGATCTCTACAGATTGAGTATTGGGGCGTACAAAGGCAGCATCAGCGACCAACTCAGTTCAAGCGGGTGGATGCCTTTCACTACTAAGGATAAGGTAAGGCATAATATTACATGACCGAAGAAAATTTTAAAACTCAGCAAATAAAGTTAACTGTCTTCTAAGTAAATGTGATTATCACATCGAGACTTCACTCTTGCTTGGATATTATTTGGACAGAACTCACAGAAGGCTGATAAAAACCCAAAACATTGCTGATAACATCTTGGCCAAGTCTATTGACTATCAATGACAATTGAGCCTTCCCAAAAAAATAACTTAATTTAATACCATGCAACTTTATAGGCGTCTTAAAATTTGGGTTCAACTTTCCAATATATGTATATCCAATGTCACCTTGCCCTTCCCCTGCAAACTAGACCCTCTTATCGATAAGCTCATGAAAATCTCTATATAAAATCTATAGAGGACAGCAGCAAGAAATTACAGCAGGATATCGCACATCGGCATATAACTATCAATCTATCTTTTCCAGGACAACGATGGCTGGAGAGATGCTAATTGTGCAGAAACACAGACAAGGACAGGGGGATGGTGGTACAGCGACTGCGGACATGTATACGTCAACAGCCACGATATGTTGTGGGGTGGTATCATCGGCATCCAGAAGGTGGAGCTCAAGATCAAGGTCATGCCATAACTAGGTCAAGGTCAAAGAAGGTCATGGAACATCATTTTAGGTCATTGAAGGTCAAACGACAAATGTCAATATGGATATATTACAGATGATGCTAAAATGACCTGACATACATTCCTAAGACCTTTGACCTTATGACACTTTTAAGTATCCAATTCTTCCTGGAAATTCAACATTTTCGCTAGGCCTAATTTCAAATGATTGACTGAGTAAGGCCATCGTCTTTCCCACCAAATAAAAGCCTGTCTACACAAAGTAAGGAGTGACACTGTGTAACCAGTTCACTTATGAATGAAATTACTACTTCCTTCCAGTTAAAGATACAATATCTTATGCATATATATTTGAAAGGCAGCCGACTGATGAAGTATGCTTATATTGTATTTAAATAAGAACAGATGTTGTGAATAAATAATATATACCATGTATATATCTGATTAGATGTTGAAAATTGTTAAGCTTCCATCATCAGTCAAACCGCAATACCTCTGGTATTAATCTTGAAGTACACATTATGTCACATATAATATATTGTGAAGCATGTAATCGTAATCACATTGATTGTTTTAATAGTTGTTTCTCTAAAGAATTACTAAAATAAATAAATTGAACCAATTGAAAGAGTATACTTTTATGTTGAGAAGAAGATCTTCAGCTTTTGTCTCTTTCGCCAAAAAATATAGGTTCATCAGCATCACAAATTATTCTATAGGGATTTCCATTATTATAGACGACTATCTCCCTCATCTCATCAATGTCATCATTCAATCTTCATTTGTGGCAAGTATGCAAATTTTTTTTACTGATTTATAGCTTTATGGTTCAATTAACAGTGAACCTCAATTAGCTTTACACATAAATTCAGCTTAATTTTCGAGACATCTCATACTTCGTTTGAATCATCCAAACGTTCAGTATTTCTCGAACTAGCTCCCTTAGGACGCTTACATGGGGCAAATGTGGAACATGTTGAGGACCCCAGCTCTCTCTTCAATCTCATCAATCAATCAACCCTCATGAATGGGATGGATGGATGATTTGGGCTTTACGTCCTGTATTTATGCACTTGGTAGGCTAATTAGGACAGGAGGAGGATACGGCAATGAGATGAAGGATGATTGAAACAGCCGTCCAACATAGGCCCAGGTGACCCAGCAAGAGCTGGATTCAAACCCTGGACCCAGCGATCGGCAGTCCAGCACGCTACCCCTAGACCAACCCTCCCCCCTCATGAATGGGAGACAGTAGTCTAAGAATGTCATAATTAACATAGTATCCACTTGTCTATCAAAAAAACAATTAAAGCAAACAGTGCTAAATTCCATTGAATTAACAAGTTCTACTCACAAGAAAGTCCTCTGACCAAGCTATTTTCGTCTTTATAGATTCTTTGCATGCTTCCAATTTGTTGTCAATAATCTCCAATGGCTCATGGTAGTATTCGTCTGAAAAGCAAGGATGAGTTGAAGAATTATATTTCAAGAACTGAATTTTTTTCCAAACTCCATAATACACTAACCAGCAATGTTATGGCATTGTATTCTCAGGACTTATTCAGAACTTTCAAGGGCTTCTGCATTTAATTACTAATTCTAAAAGATTAACACACTTTACATTTAATTTGAGAATAAACATTTTTCAATCTAAAAATTCCATTCCAAAATTCCAAAGAATTTGATTTTACCTTTCTCCTCGGTGACAGCCCTCAAGAAGCCCGGCTCCATTGCTTGACTGATCATGACTTGGACGTAAATTGTAAATTTTTGCAACATGGGGTCATCGTCTGCTATCTCACTGTAATAAAGAAGGTGAAATATTTAGAGATGCCTTCCTTTTCTAGTATTTCTTTGATCATTATATTTTTAGGACTAAAGGCTATTCTGTGAAGTTGCTTTTATCAGAAATATCTTCTAGAGCGTAGATTCTTGATCTCTGGATTCATAAATATGATGAATACGCCTTTGAAATCAGCCATAGCTTCCGGCGACGTCTCAGCCCAACAACAGCACCACTGATGAAGGCGATGAAACATCACCAAAACCTATAGCAAGATTTCAACTAGATCTCCTGATGGATGGATGGATTGGGGCTTTACATCCTGTATTTATGCACTTGGTAGGTCAGGGGGAGGACACGGCAATGAGGCGAAGGATGATTGAAACAGCCGTCCAACATAGGCCCAGGTGACCTGGCAAGAGCTGGATTCAAACCCTGGACCCAGCGATTGGCAGCCCAGCACGCTACCACTAGACCAACCCTCCCCCCACTAGATCTCCTGTAGGTATATTGATCAAATCCTGAAATATCTTGTCCGAATTTAATTTTTGAAACCAGAAAATACATACCTGACACCTTTATGTTTCTTTGGCACATACTCCTGAAGTAACTTGACAGTATCCACTCCTCCGACAGATGATAATTTTTGGACCATAATTCCTTTGAACTGGCTTCTAATATCACCGGACCAGCTGGAATACTGCAGAAGAAAAGCATCTTTTCTTCAGAGCTAGAAAAAAAAGGTGGATTTCCTGGCAATTTCATGAAGTACAACAAAATCTCTCAAGAATGGCCATGAATCAAGTGATTACTTCCAAGTAAAAAAATTTGGACCCGTCTCAAAAATTTCCAGTGAGATTTCTAAATTTTCAGGCAATGATATGCCTGAATTCCATACTTTTTCCAGCCACCGACATCTTGAGTCTCGACTAACAGGCACACGGTGGACCGAACCCCTCCATAAACAAAACAGAAGTTTACCATTTCAACAAGTCTTAGTTAATACTTACAGTGGACAGGGATTTGTAATAGAGAGAACCATCTTCTTGAACAACTTGTTCAAACTTCTGTAACAACCGAGACGCATCGATTTTCCAGATTGGGAAATTATCAAGTTTAACGTAATCCTTGCGATCAACCACAAAATCACCTTTCTGAAAATAGAAGACACAAAATGTCAACAACGAAAAAGGACGTTGGAATACTCCATAAATAATTTAATCTAAATTCTAAGCCAGTACATTGCATTCCTGAAAGTTTTTTCACCAGCCTTTAAACTATAATGCTATTATCATTTGCAAAAATGTGTGGTGTGGAATTTACTTTTCTTGAGGAGTTTTCTGCTTTCACAAAATGTTTCAGAGAACTTACTTCCAATATAACAGTTTTTAGTGTGAATGCCAGTGTTGTTCACTTTTTGATGTTTCAACAAAGCACAAATTTCATCAACATTACTTAAGTCATCTCAATTGCTACTTACTTAAAATCAGCATGATGTGTCTAAATGGTGACAGACCTATTATAAGTAAATAATCGCCCCAAAACAATGAATACCCTTACCATATATTTATGAGGAGCATCTTTATCTATAATGACAGGAAGTGCAGCAGGTTCTGGAGTGGCTGGACCAACGGACTCAAAGAGTAAATCTTCTTCGGACATCACAGTTCGACTCAATCTTCTGCCCCGACCTCTGGGTCTGCAAATAATATATTAAAACATTGCAACAAAGAAGCAACTAATTAATTTTGGAAAACTCAGCTTGACCATTAAGTCTGGACTATCTACAGGTGATCGTCTAAAAGGTACAGAGCTATTAAACTGAATTACTTCTCGTTGAAAGATTAGACCGACAAATGGAATGCACTTCAGTTGTGGCTGAAGTTGTAGCCAATTAATAATAGTAGACTGCAGTTGTCAATTGACAGGACACCCTCATTGAGATATTTGTCAGTTTATAATCAAAAATATCCAGAATCCAGATAAACAACCCATGAGTTGAAAACAGTCTGCTCGCATAGGCATTTGGCAGCAAAAGCAGATGACTCATTTAACTCGGCAAAATTACAGGAAACTTGAGTTTATAAATGATATGGAATTGAAGAAAGAGAAATACTCACGTTGATTTGGGAGTTCCCCTGCCCCTCCTCCCTCTCCCTCTTGCCCTCTTCTCCACGACCACTATCTCTTCATCCGAATCTGCATCTCTCTTTCTTTTCTCTAATGGATTTTCCTGAAAAGGTAAAAAGACCAAATTAAATTTATTCATAATGAATATTTTTTGTTGAATTAGGGGGCCCAAAATATACAAAATTCTTAAATTCATGGGAGAAAACCTCAAAAATGTTTCTAAGATCCCTCCCTAAAACAAACGCAAAATTTCAGCTCATTTGAACTCTTTCAGGAGCTTCAAAGAACACAGGAACTTACCGTAGAAATTTCGATTTACAAAACAATTTAGAGAAAGTTAAAACACACGTGTACATTTTAAATTTAATTCAGAAATAACACAATGAATGGGAAAGTCAACTAAAAATAATAATTTTGGACATCAAAAACAAACTTGGAACAAAGTGAAATAATAATTGTTTTTCTCACCACTGGTGGTTGGTTTTGGGGTGCCTAAAAAAATGAAAAATGTTTGGGGTACTGATTTCTCCAAAAATCATCCAGTTATGCATACATTTTATCAAAATAATTCCAAAACTGCATTTGAAAAGAGCTCCATCATTTAAAACATGTTTTAAGTCAGCTCTACACTTTGAAACATTAGAACAGGAATTTCGAACTTCGCCAAATGACAATTAAAGTGAAAATCTAAAAATTTTCTAAAAACTTTGTAACTCGATAAAATCATCAACTCGCTTCTTGAGGATGATTTGGTACTGCCCAGCATATGCATGATATATGACATGTTGATACAACATGAAAACTGAAAAGATGCGCAAGGAACAAATATATACCTTGTCAACAACGATAAAATTATAGAATGTCTTGCTTTTATTTTTTAATTTAGCCATTATTAAGAGCATTAAAAGATATTAAATTTCAGTGATTTAACTTACAGATGGGTCCCAAGACGGGTCCTTGTCAGAGTCATAGTCCAATTCGGAAACTTCCGATGATTCCGCAGTTGCCACAAAATCAGCGTCCGAATCCGAGTCCTCTTCTTGTAATTCTTTGAAATAAATCAAGACAACCAGTTACAATTTTGGCAATGGATTGTGCCAATAAATGAATAAACAGCACTAGACAAAGCAATGGATACTACAGAATAATCATTCAGTAATGGTGATTAAGATTATTATCATATTCCATCATGACAAGTATATTACAAAATTTTCAGGAGAACAAAAAAGAATAATTCATAAGATTGATGTTAATTCCGAAACTGGCGTGCCGATGTTACAAATCAACAAAGTATTAAAATTACAGCTTAGTAGCTCAGATTATGAACTAAACAAAAGATTATGAAGTAAATTAGTAATGAATGAATTATACTATCAACAATCAACAGAATTCTTAACAGTAGCAAATGAAAATGAATGGCAAAAAGATACATTACGTTCTTCAAAATAAACTGGCAATATAAAATCTAAATGGAAAAATATACATTTGGAATTTTACAAATGTTTACATAACAAAGCTATGAAAAGGGAAACCTAGAAAAGACTGCCATGTCAAACCGAACAGAACAGAAACAGCCTGAAATTGAAAAGGGGATGGGGTCACACATAAGTGCCAGAGAAGTTTCTTTTTTCTAAAGTTTATGTGAAGTGAGTGAGTTTGTGTTTTATGCCCCATCAGCAACGGTGTGGGCTATTTAGAGGCAAAAAGTTTATGTGAAATGTATTCACTTCTGATATTGAGATTAGTAAAAGAATAATCATTGTCAAAGTCTACAAGCCATACTAGGCCAGGCCTACCAGTCAAAGATGGTATTTGACTGTTCTCTATACGTCACGGCATCATCAGTGTTTAATCATAACTGAACAAAATAATTCCATTAATCGAGCATACAGAAGTTACAGAACAGTTTTGACAATCAATTTAATAAGGTTTTTAAGTTAATAAAAAATTCTTATAAGTTATAAATTTGAAAATTCTCAATATATTTGTAGCTCAGGCATTCAGGTCTGTAAATTTATACATATTACCTTGATATCATTGATGAGCTTAATCAAATGATTTAGCCATTTTCGAATAGTCTAATTTACAATTTTAACATTTTAGGAATACTCACTCCTGAATTTCTGTTGGCTAACAGCGGCCGCTCTTCTGCCTGAAGATGCCCTTCTCGTCACACGAGGGGGAGATGGCGTGTGGGTGCTATCAGCACTGAGGGCGTCTCCATCATTACTATCTTCCGTTAGAGCACTTTCTTGGACAGCTGAGACTCTTCGATTTCTGGGGGTACCTCGGAACTTGCCCCGGCCTCGTGCTCTGCCTCGGGAACCCCCTCTAGAGGGCGTAGTTGTCGATGGCGTAGCAGGTTTCGCCGCAGCAGCTTTCTCTGCGACCTTGGCAGTAGCCTTAGCAGGAGCAGCTTCACTGGCACTGGACGCCACAGACGCAGCGTCATCTTCCTGGGAGTCATCGGTTGCAGCAGCCGGAGATTTAACGTCCTTCGCGGAGTCGGCATTAGATGCCCCTCCGTCATCATCACCCCAGGGCTCATCGTCATCGTCCTTCAAATCGGACTTGTGTTCCCCTCGGGTGTCGGGTGCATATTTTGGCAATGCTGGTTTTTTGTGAGGAGTACTGTTGGTTACGCTAGATAAAGTCTCTGGTTTGGCTCCGCCGATGAAACTCAAGAACGAACTTTGGAAAGAGGACTTGTCGACAGGTTTGGGACCTTTTGGCAGCATTGGCAACATAGGCACTGGCATCTGAGGAATCTTTGGCATAGGCGCTGGTTTAGGCTTTGCCACGACAACTTTTGGTTTAGGAGGAGGAGATACCTTTGGTTTTGGTTCAGGAGGGGGAGGAGGAGGGGGCGGAGTCTTGGGTTTAGGAGGAGGGATCACTGGAGGAACAGACAGATGTCCAAACTCCTCATCTAAATCTGCGGCTACAGTCACTCTCTGTGGGGGCGCAGGTTCTGGCTCTTGAGGGATAAACATAGACTGTTGGACCATTTCATTAGGGGGACTCATGTACTCCTGGTTCATGTATTGCTGTTGTTGTTCTTCATAGACGTAATTAGCACCTTGCTGGTTCAGCATATTGATATCCTGATGCATCCCTGGGTGGATCATTTGAGACATTTGTTCTTGATGTATCGTTTGATGTTCGTACATTTGATTTTGCATTTCACCAGCTTGAATGGGGGTCATCTCCTGCTGCATCTGGCTGTGCAAATGGGGAAAAGGATGGCCTTGAGGGGCAATTGGAGTGTAATCTTGATGAGCATCCATAGGTTTCACTTCATCTCCATTTTCTTGAGTTTTCTTTTTGCTTCTTCTGCGACGAGGCTTTGTGGTTGAATCTGCAAGAGCTTGGATTGCAACAGGGGGTGCCTGGATGGAGGAAGATATACTGACAGCACTACTGCTCTGGGGGGATTGAGAATGCCCATGTGGAGACGGAGAGGGGGTGTGCGGAGATTGTCGAGCCCCTAAATGGGGCGAAGAGAGAGGGGAAGGGTGGGAGGGCATGTGGGGAGAATGGTGCATCGTAGCATGGGGTGAATGCTGGGGGGTGGTCTGGACATGCTGCATCTGAATGGGGACTTTACCAGAACCAATGTCTTGCATGTCTTGGAAAGACAAATTAGTGTTGTACTGTTCGGCATTGTATGCACTAGGAGCAGAGGTGAAAGGATTTCCTGCTGGTGGGTTGAAGAACGTAGACTGTTGTGACACCACCGGAGCAGAAGTTGGTATTGGCGAATTGTATCCTGGTGATTGGTTCACTCTTGGCTCCTGGTACCCAGAATGCACTGGGGTTGATTGATGAGATTGGTGTGCCGCTGAAATAACTGTAGGTTGCTCAGTTTTGTACAAACCCGGGCTCAGCTGAGTGTGACCGCTGTGAGCTGGGGGTGGCACAGTTGATAAACCGAGGACACTCGCATCGACAGTATGGCAGCTCCCCCAATTCTTGCCGGGCTCATTGATCCCAGGTAAGGAATAAGCAGGAGTACTTTGGAGGTTCAGTGATGGCTGGCTGACAATGACAGACTTGTAGGGTTGTTGAGGTCCTAATGAAGGCTCTATGTACAAATTTCCTGGTGCACCAGCATATCCAACTGGCGGAGGAAGTACAACAGGACGAGCTGGGGGTAACCCACCACCAAGAGAGGGCAGTCCAGCGCCTGAAAGAAAAGAGGAAAATTAACATTTTCTGCATCCCAGGTATATACTTGAACATCATTAAATATAAATAAAGTCACTGTGTACCAGAGGGAATATGGGACATCGGAGCATCGTATTGCTGTGAAGTGGGTGGCAACTGCCCATAGAAGTTTCCCCACGGATTTCCAGGATTCATCTTTCTTCCAGCTTGACCCGAATTTCGCCCCTATTCCTGAAAACATTAACCAACAAATGAACTTTAAAATTTCATAAATTAACACCATTAACCCAAAAACTTCTGATTCCGAGGTACCAGTACCAGATAAATGAATCAGTAATAATTGAAATGCCATTTTCCTGGTACATGCATTAGGCAAGCCTAATGTAATCAATAACTTCCCAATTAGCAATAAGCGAGCTGTCCTACCAGTCGACTCGAGTAACCTAAAACACAGTTCTCCAAGCCAGGGGCCGGAGCAACCTTTAAAACCCAACCAACTACGGTATACCAGACTGTAGGTGGCACTGCACCAAAATTCTTTGTCCTCATTTTGATTTTACCAACTCCCCACTGCTCATCACATTGAACATGCCCCTTGGTTAAGCATTGCACAAGCTCACATGGTTAAGTCTTGCATCAGCTACGAATTATTCTGCTCTTCACCACTTTTAGTCATGCAAACACCTGAATACACAAGCTTCAAACTGCAGACAGTCTGGTCACTCATGATTGCAAGAGTTTTGTGTTGAAAAACAAAATACAGGTGGCACAGAAGAAAACATAGTTGTTTTACCAATGAAGTAAGAGATAATGGCCCACAGTTAAGCTACAAAATGTTGAACAAAACTATCACAAGCGCGTGCACTCAACATAGTTAAGAGATCATGAACATTGGGGGATATTTAGGCAAAAGAAAGCAAGCACATCTTACAACTTTCATGCTTTCGACGCCATTTTGGTGCAAAGTGACCGGGAGGGAAAATTTTCGATTATTTGTGTTTGGGGATCTATGGCCTTCATGCAAGCATATTTTTCTACAAAGTCAAACAATATCATAAACAAAATTGTCGAAAAATTTTAATATTGCTAATTAAGATGTAGATTTTGGTAAATCGGCAATTTCCGCCGCATTTCGGCAATTTCCGTCAGTGACCGGAATTTGAAACTAACAAAAGGCTGTCAAAATAACTCGCATGGATGGTATGTTTATTGCATAAATTTTAGCTGAATGCATGGTCCTAGGACATTGGAACGTGTACGGATCGATACATTAGAATCCTATAGTTGTTTCTAAACCTTGAAATCGACGATTAAAGGCACTGTTTTGTTGCAGATTTGCGTTCTTGGTGGGAGGTGCCAAGCATCGCCCATTTCTGCTCTCTGTTTGCGGCGGCCTTCGACTTGACTGTGTTTGACATCGAAGTAAGTGTTGTTTCTGTTTCGTGCACTCTTGATTGTCCTTAATTGCAATTTACAGGTGTTGTTTATGACACTTGCATAGGTGTCAATGACGTATTTAGCAGAGAATGGGCGGGGATTCCCAGTGGCGCCGGAGTGTTGCTTTGATCTGTATTATCGACCATGCGTAGAGAGCTGTCAACAACAAACTTGACACCTGTCAAAGATCCAAGCCATGTGGCAGCTGTACCCCCTCCCTTGTCATCATTTCACCCCAAATCATTATGACAGCCTCTCAAAATAAATGTTAAGGAATGCAGAAATGCGTTAACTGTTGCAAAATGTTGAATAATTAGGTATGAATATGATAATCAGTACTTAGAAAATAGCAATGCTTGGCTAGACTGTCTACTATATGGTTCCATTTTGTAACAATGCTTCATAACAGTAGAGTCTATTATGCTGCCTTCCAACATTCAACAGTTGGGTAAAATAGAAGATTCTGGTAGCTTCACTTCCTCCCCAAATTTACTTATTAAATGCAAACAGTGGGTTTGTTTTGATTTAATAAACATGTAAATAAGGAAACTAACCCTTTTTATGCCTTGATTTTAATTAAAGGGAGGGGTGTTTGTCAGATCAGATTACAAGCTAAAACCCTGTCTGCTTTCAATTCAATTCAATATATTCAGCTCACCAAATGATGGCATGGAGCCAGTACACTACAGCTGTAATAATGAATCTTGGTTGAATATTTTCCCCAGGGAAATGACATCTGTATGATTGATTAAATGCAAGTTATAAATTCTAATAGCAGTTTCTTTCAGGAAAATGTCCAAGCTAGATGCAACCTACATAATGTATGCAACATTTATTAAACATTCCCTCAGTAATAGGACTGGTTTTGATAAACAATGTTTTCTGACTTTGACATTATCTTATATGCATTACAGTATTGCTTGATAAGTTTCTTGAGCATGGGATAATTTTTCCCTCTGTATACATAAATTTAAAAAGATTGCCGGTCAACTAGGCGACAGACAACTAGGCTACAACACTACCAGCTGGGCGACAACCAACTAGGTGACATACCACTACCAACTAGGCTACACTTTTTGGACAACCAGGTGACAGTAGATACCCCCAGATACCATCCAGGTGACACATGTTTTATTGGGGATACCAACCAGGTGACAGATCACCTTCAATGGTGGTCAATTAGGAAATATATTGTCACCTAGTTGGATGTGTTTTGTGAACTTGTGTCACCTAGTTGGAAGTGCTGTGTTAATTTGTCTCACCTAGTTGGACTGCTTGTCACCTAGTTTCACTGGTATGAAATTTCCAAATTTCTTGTCACCTAGTTGGTAGTACTTGGTAGTGATGGGTGTCGCCCAGTTGGTTTGTCGCCTGGTTGACCGTACACCATTTAAAAATACCTGTAATTACCCTCTTTTTGGTTCAAGCCGAAAAAGTAACTAGGCCTTAGTGCACTGCATCTTTTTACCAGTTGTTAGTTGTTGACGCCATGATCGTCAACTGCAATTTACAAACACTGGCAGAACAGATGAAGGAATGATAAATTACTACTAAAGTGCTAGCATAATACCCGTGATTACTTTTAAGAAATAAGTAAAAAAATATCTGGTGTTTATGGGTCGCAAGAAATCCTATATACCTACCCTGTAGGCTGTAACCATGACTTGTCATTGCCATGCACATAAATCTCAAGAATTAAGCAAACACTTTTTGTTGGTCACTGCATCGCTGGACATACCAGGGGGGTTGGGGGCAGAAATTAGGGAAACACAAAGATTTGGGTTTTTAAAAAGGCTAAAAAAATTTGGGCAGATGGTTAAATAAAAATCATGATATAATTAATTGTTTACGAATGATTTCATTTGAAATGGTATTAAATCTGTATCTTGGAATTTAGGCAAATGTTGCCCCCTCCCAAAAGTTTGCATGCCTATGGGTCTGGGCAACTTTTAAAGAAAATCTTACTGCTTGTGGTTATCTGATCATTAAATTTATTTGATCAATTCCTAATTAGACATGGTAATTGTTTTTCCAGGAACTAGAAGAAGGACTGCTGAAGAAAGAGACAGATGAGAATGACATCATCACCACCACGATTATTAGCCTGTTACAAGGATGTTACCAGAGACATGACATAGAGTAAGGAAGTCTTCTGTTTCTTTGAGTGATTGTGATACTTTTTGAAAATGCTATGATTTGATCTTCTGTTTAAATGTGGAGGGGTGGGGGAGGTTGGTCTAGTGGTAGCTTGCTGGACTGCCAATCGCTGGGTCCAGAATTCGAATCCAGCTCTTGCCGGGTCAACTGGGCCTATGTTGCCGTGTCCGCCTCCTGTCCTAATTAGCCTAGCAAGTGCATAAATACAAGACGTGAAGCCCCACCTATTCACTCATCCGTCCGTTTAAATTCTTAAGTGTTGCAGAGTTGCTAAAATACTTGTGTGTTATCGCATACTTTGCAGAAGTACATTAATGATTCATTGTTAATGTAGAGGGTTTGTGGCATTGTTTTATTTTATGTTGAACCAAGAAGTTTACAAATTATGACTCCGTTAATTAGCTTGCCAATTTGTAGTTATGGAATTTGAATGCAGCTTAATTTTGTGTCTTTGTTTTACTTTTCAGTGTGAACAACTATGAAGTATACTTAAGCGACATTGTTGAGCATCGATGGTGTTCTGAAAATGGCCGTCCTAATCCCTTAGTAGGACGAAGTTTCAAGGAAATCTCACTCAGAAAGAGAGTTGAGATCCTGCATGCCCTGTGCGATTACAGACTTGATGCAGATGATGTATTTGACATACTTAAGGTGGGTTGCCTGGAATTTTACTGGGTTTTTGATTTGGAGTGTTCTCAATAGCCGCAATAACAGTCTGGTGGCTCTGGCCTTTTCAAAGGCAAATGTACAACATCGAGGTTCTTAAATGCACTTAAACTTAAAGTAAAAGTTATACCTGAGACTCCCAATTCTGAATATTTATCAGAAAGAAGGTTTACAAATGCTACGTGGATGTTGTGCAGTGTTGGCTTGCTTCCAGGGCTTAGAGTCGGGTAGTAAGTGAACCGACTCCGACTCCCGACTCCTTTGGTTTTCTGAAAAGCGACTCCGACTCCTTAGGTCTCCTGAATTACGACTCCGACTCCACTTATCGGCATTATTGCACACTAATATTATATGGTTAACAGAGGCGAATAAGTATTTCTACGAAAGTTTCCTTAGGATTTTGTACATTAATACTTGTTTAGGATGTTTTTAAGTAATATTTGGAATATATTTTGTATTGTTGTAACAAAATTTTTGTGAATTAAATTAATTATTTTTAGGAGTCAGGAGTCATCAAATTAATTTTCGACTCCGACTCCTACTGAAACTCAAAGTTCGACTCCGACTCCACCCAAAAACCTCCGACTGCACGACTCCGACTCCAAAGCCCTGCTTGCTTCATCATACCTGGGTGCTTTTTTGCGGATATGATAAATTATAAGTCGTTATCAGCGATTCTACATTGCATACAGTAAATTATATTAATTGATTAATTTTGTCTGTCTCCGCCTCACTTTAACCATTTTCTATTGCAGGGTCTAGATGGCGACACTTTACGGTTGGATCCTCTTGGAAAAGATGCAAGTGGAGCCACCTACTGGTATTATTATGGAACTAGGGTTTACAGAGAGGACCCTAAACCCCCTGATCCTGAACCAGAGAATACTGCAAAGAAAAAGTAGGTTAAAAATGTAACATCTTAAAACCAAGCAGAGAATGGTCCATTTACTAAACTAAGCTTTGATGATCTTTTTTTTTTGCTCTTCCCAAAATTAAAGGCAGTTTTATAATGTGTATTTTTTAGAAGGGAGAAAGCCCCTTTTGCATAATTTCAGTCTCATTTCAGACACTGAAGCTTATTTATTTTGAATTATCTCATGATCAGATGTATGTTGCATTCAGAACCTATTGTTCAGTTCTGATGAATTTACTCATACTTCTGTCTTTTTAGGACCCTTGCTCAGAAAGTGGCATCTCTAGAAGAAACAAGAAAAGAAGCTGCGAAATCTAAGAATGCCAATGCTGAGAGCAATGCTGGGTAAGGAACATTTTCGTATTAAATATCCTGGTATTCCCACACCCACAATTTATGTTTTAATTTAATCTAAATCACGCTGACACTGAAGTCACACCTTAGGGAAAGATAAAGGTTACAATTATTCATTATTCTCCTCAAAGGCTACCATTGGACTTGAAAGGTAAATCTAGAATCTCTAATCATGCCAAAATTAAATATTATTATTCTACCCTTATCACAAGGAAGTTGCATTATTACTGATCCTAAAAAACAATTTTAGTTCCATGATAAACTTGTTTACGAAGTGGCAAAATAATTTATTTGTAAGTTTTATTCTTTTTCAGCGATGAACCAGAAAAGAAGCCGTCTAAGAAAAAAGGAGGAGCAAAGAAGAATGCTAAATCTGCGGCCGAGAAAAAAGTTGTCGAAGAGAAGACGACTAAGAAGAAACCTAAAGTCGCAGCAACCCCAAAGAAGAAAAAGGCTGCCCCTCGGAAAAGATTTAACCCTGTCGTGGAAACGTCAGACTCCGAAGATGATGAGCCTCTTTCGAAAGTTGCGTCCGATTTGAGAAACGAATCGGACGTCGTTGATAAAGAAAGTGAGCCTAAGAAGGACGAGGAGTCGAAGGAAACCAACGAGACTAAGAAAGACAGTAAAGATGAGTCGAAGGAAGATAGCAAAGATATCGAGTCAAAGAAAGATGAGTTGAAGAAAGGCAGTGAGCCAAACAAAGATAGTGAGTCGAACAAAGATACTGAGTCGAAGGACAGTAAAGATTCTGAATCTAAGAAAGAAAGTGAGTCGAAGGAAGACAATAAAGATGGCGAGTCAAAGAAAGATAGCGAGTCATGCAAAGACAGTGAGGCCAAGCCTGATTGTAAAGATAGTGAGTCGAAGAAAGATGGAGAGTCGAAAGAAGACAAAATCGACAAAGCGGATGAAAAAGCTAAAGAAGATCAAGCAGATAGCAGCAAGGAGACAAAAACTGGTGCTAATGATACCAAGGAGACAAATGAAGAAGATAAATCAGATGATAAAGAAGACAAAGCCACAAAAGGTGATAAAAAAGAAGAAAAAGGTGACAAAGATTCAGAAAGTCAAGAAGACTCCAAAGATTCTAAGGATTCCAAAGAGAAATCAACAAAATCGAAAAGTGAAGATGATAAGAAGGGAGATACTAAAGATGACAAATCAGAGAAGACAAAATCTCCTAAAGGTGACAAAAAGGACAAAAAGGAGAAGAAAGATGCGAAGAATGCAAAAGAGAAGGAAAAGAAGGAAAAAGAAGGTGACAAAACTCCTCCGAAAAAGGATAAGAAGGAGAAATCGGACAAAGAAAAAGGTTCCAAGGACAGTCCCGACAAAGGGAAGTCTTCCGAAAAATCTGCGGAGAAGTCAAAGAAGACAAAAGAAGCTAAGAAGGAATCTGAAAAAGAGGCAACCGAATCTGATTCCAAGACAGAAGATGCAGTGAAGCAAGAAATGGAAACTGATGATGGAAAAGTTGTTGTCAAGTCAGAGAAAGAAGAGAAAGCTGTGATGGATACGAAATCAGAAAAAGTTGAATCGGTAGCGATTAAGAGTGACGTTAGTGAGGAAATGAGGGATGAATCGTCAATGGACAGTGATATTGTGTTACACGACCTGAAAAAGAGTCAGGAGAGGAAATATAATAAAATTCAAGAAATAAAACGAGAGGCCGAGAAAGAGGTCAAGATGGAAGTTGAGGAGTCGGAGGTTAAATCTGAAGTGAAATCGGAGGTTAAGTCTGAGGCACAGGAGGTTAAATTGGAGGTAGAATCTGAGGTTAAATCTGAGGTTGGAGTTAAATCGGAGGACAATGCTATGGAGGTTGACTCAGATGAATCTAAAAATGTTTCTGATGTTGATCGTCAGAAAAGTGACAAAAATTCATCCACCTCCAAATCGACAGTTAAAGTCGTTGAACCCCAGCCGGAAGAGGAAGATATAATTCCTTTGGATGCCACCAGGTGGCATGTGGAATGTGAGACTCTCGAAGATTGGGAAGAATTGGCCGATACGTTCCGAGGAAGTCGTTCAAAGTGCGAGAAAGAGCTCCACAAAGTTCTGTCAACTATATTCCTGCCGGAGATGCCGGAACTCTTCGAAGAAAAGGTAGGACTGAATTTCTTTGATTTGTTGTCATTTGAACATTTCATTTTGTTTCTAAAATGGCAAATTTGTAGTTTGACTGTTGAACTAAGACTTCACTAGTGCTTTTAAATTTGGTGTTTGTTCAGTTTGGAACTTTTTCTCGTTCATACTTTCAAGTTCTTGAACTTTGACTCCAATGACCTCAAATTCTGGATTGTTGAAATCTTAGCTTTGTTGAGTACTTCTACTCTGTGCCTAATGATGTGTACCATTTCTGACTACATTACCCATGTTACATGGCGAAATCAACGAGAGATGACTCCAGCACAGTGCTTTTCCTAGGATCAAAATGTGATTAGCCACAAAGGCCAATTTACAGTGAAGTGCATGGATGTGTGGCTAATTTGTATGCAAATATATGCAATTTTCATTAGCCACATGGAGGATGCATTATGCAATGCTAATGTGGCGAATGGCTAGGAAAAGCACTGCAGCTCTGATCAATGGTTGTGGTGGAGTGTAGTAGTGTAGGAGATATCCACCAGAGGGATAATTCTTCATTTCATGTAAGGTGGTGACACCTTGTGAGCAATACAACTGGGGGAAACGAAAGTTGGTCCCTCCCAGTACAGCTCCCATGCCAAGTGATCTCTCCTACAGCATTGTTCATACCAGACTGTGAGACTTGTGTTTGGAACAAGCACTGATATGCTATTAGAAAGATGTCTATAATTTATTAGATAAGGCATGAAAATGCATGTCATTTTGTCAAAGACAGAAAGCTAAATACTCTTTTTTATTTAAGAGAAACTCTCAATTCTTGATATTAAAGGTTGTATTGTAGGCCTGCAAGAAAGTGTCAATTGAGAATTTATTTCATTATTTTGTAGCTTTTATTCAAAAACTAATCTGTGGACTGTGGTCGATTTGAGAACATTTACTGCTGAAAGTTGTTTGATAGCAGCTTTCGTTTCGATGTGATGTTGTTGGTTATTATGAAAATAGGTTTCTTCCCCTGAAGTTGAAGTGTGTAAAAATCGTCATGACTTCCTGACCTAAAAGCTCACTTAGTAATTAGTGCTGTTCCCAATAAAACAGGTTTTCTTTGCCTTTTATCATAATTTGTCCCAACTCCCAATGCCTGTTTCTGAAAAAAAAGACCACCCTTCTGAAAATGACCCTTTGCAAACATTTTAAAACTCCTTAACCTGTTAACATGTCCAAATTGGCTAATTAGGTAAACTTCCCTGAAGACCTAAGTTCCATTACTTCAACATTAGTTCCATTTCTGAGAACATTCTTTCTGGAATCTTACTTAAAGTAACTTTGAAGTGGATCTGTGCAATTTGCATCAGAACTCTCTTGAGAATATAGAACTCCAGCTAAAGTTTCTTAAGTAACCTTGTCATCAAGTCCATTTGACAATGTCAAAATGCCCTACTGGGTGGCATCTTTTTGGGGTATTTCTCATGGGGTGGAATGGTGCTGTAGAGGAAATATATTTTGAAATTGCTGTTTACACAAGGTGGCAGTAATGGTAGTAATGGCACTTTATTAGAATTCAAAAGTTGATTTAGACTCTTTCATACATTTGAATGATTTGACGTTGAGTAACCTTTCATTTGTGTGCGATTCACCTAAACAGCTAAAACTAACTTTTAAGACTGGATTATGAATGTGTAATATAATGATTGTTGGCGGATTTTGGTGCAAAAATTTGGCTATCTTATATAGTTGCTTGATCATGATGCTTGTAATTACAACCTCTTTAATCCAAAATAATGCACGAAAAGGATTTTGTAAATCATGACGAGTAAATCAACTTTTTCCTATTTGAGAAGAAAGTTTTCTAAAATTTGTGAAAATGCAGTTCCCTTCAAAGCTTGGGCTGGTGGATAGAGTTACACTGTAAGCCAAAAGCAGACGAGATAATCCACATCTGCAGGTTGTACAATTTTGGCGGGAAAACTGCATGACCCTGGATTATCCCAAAAGGGGGTGGGAGCCAGCCTCAGCCAGGAGGGTGCAAAGGGCATGTGGTTTAACCCCAAGACATCCAGATCTTTTAGGTGATGCTATAACCCCTCACAGCTGCAGAAAGTATTTCTCTCAGCTGGTAGTTCTGGTAATTTTTAACCGGCCAATGGCCGGTTAATAGAGGAGGGCTTAAGGTGAAATGGGACTCTTGTCCACTTGTCCACTTGTCCATGTGTAAACTTGTCCACTTGTCCACTTTTCTTGTCAACACATTTTGAATTGCCCATTGCGACTTTAGTATTTCACTTGGATTTATGAAATTTGGTATAGGGATTCACTTTAGGGTCTCCCTCAGAAATTTTTGGAAAAATCCAAGATGGCTGCCAAAATGGCCGCTATATTTTGAATTGCCCACTGTGACTTTACTTTTTCACTTAGATTTATGAAATTTGGTATAGGGATTCACTTAGGGGTCCCCCTCAGAAATTTTTGGAAAAATCCAAGATGGCTGCCAAAATGGCCGCCATATTTTGAGTTGCCCACTAAGACCTTAGTATTTCATCTAGATTTATGAAATTTGGTACAGGGATTCACTAAGGGGTTCCCCTCAAAATTTTTTGGAGAAATCCAAGATGGCTGCCAAAATGGCCGCCATATTTTGAATTGCCCAATGTGACTTTACCATTTCACCTAGATTTATGAAATTTGGTATAGGGATTCACTTAGGGGCCCCCCTCAGAAATTTCCGGAAAAATCCAAGATGGCTGCCAAAATGGCCGCCATATTTTAAATTGCCCATTGTGATCTTAGTATTTCACTTAGATTTATGAAATTTGGTACAGGGATTCACTTAGGGGTTCCCCTCGAAAATTTTAGGAAAAATCCAAGATGGCTGCCAAAATGCCCGCCATATTTTAAAATACCCACTGTGACTTTAGTATTTCATTTAGATTTATGAAATTTGATACAGGGATTTACTTAGGGCTTCCACTCAAAAATTTTTGGAAAAATCCAAGATGGCTGCCAAAATGGCCGCCATATTTTAAATCGCCCACTGTGACTTTATTATTTCACTTAGATCTATGAAATTTGGTATAGGGATTCACTTAGGGATTCCCCTCAGAAATTTTTGGAAAAATCCAAGATGGCTGTCAAAATGGCCACCATGTTTTAAATTGCCCACTGTGACTTTAGTATTTCACTTGCAGTTCTGAAATTTGGTATAGGCATTTGCTAAGGGGTTCCCCTCAAAGTTTAATGGCATGCAGCAAACACTATCACTCTGGCTATCACTGCTCAATACAAAACAATCCATGTAATAATATATAAATCACCCTCTTCATGATTTCAATCCCGAATATACAATTGCCAAAGGCCGGTTTTGAATCCATGGATTCTTGTAGAGTTCCACTCTGTTGTCTTTTTGGTGCCTAGATATGCCAGATATAGTATTGGGCCCTGGATTAGCAGTATGAGAGTATACCCTAATATGCTGGGGAGAATCCGTTGCAGGTGGATCAATTTATGGCATAGTAAACAAGAAGTGGATGGAAAATATTTTGAAAAATGTCTTGGGTCCAAAAAAGGAGGGAACGTGCTAGGGAAAAACCAAAAAAAGCTCAACAAAACCAAAGAACATAATTATTTAGCACTGACACCCAAAACTTGGCCAAAAGCTGTACTTAATTGCTCTATGTCTTACATACTACGTACAAATGGAAGATTACAAGCCTCTGGTGCACTTTTTTTTCTAACCCTTTCAAATGCTATCGTATCTTGTATTTCGATAAAACTGTATCTCTATTTGCGAGTAAAATAATTTCAATATTTTTTAAATATCAAATTTTTGTGGATCTTTAAAAAATTTGCTATCTCCAGAACAGCAGGCTAGACTGCATTTTTAAAAAAAATATATGTTTTCGTGATATTTGACTGTGCGCTGTATTGAGATTGCAAGAAGTCCTAACCCCAGTCCTGCTTGTTGTCCTCTGAATTTGAAGTGCATCTCCACATCTCCAAATCTTATTTTCTCAATTTCTTTCCCATGGATGCTTTCGGGTGTGGTACAACTCGGGGATCTAGGTCTGTGTACCATTTATATGACACTGATGTGACTGTTGGTACCCTGCTAACCTGTATTTACTTTTTGGGAAAATATAAGCAGGACTCCATCTTCAGAAGCATTCTGTCTCCTAGTGGGGTAAACCACAACAGGATTTCAGGGAAAGACAACTTTTACCCCCTCAAAGATTGTTTGTGTTCAGTGGTTGCTTGGTTGGGGCTTGGATAATGGTTATGCAAAAACAGCTTTTAAAAGATTCCAAAATTCAGATAGATGTATAGGTATATATAGATAGATAGATAGATAGATAGATAGATAGATAGATAGATAGATAGATAGATAGATAGATAGATAGATAGATAGATTAATAGATTAATAGATTAATAGATTGATAGACAGATGGAAGAATAGATAGTTCGATTGATAGATAGATAGATGGATAGATAGTTCAATAGATAGATGGATAGATAGATAGATAGATAGCAGATGGACACATGTTTTATATTATGGCAATTGTTGTTGGGCTCAACCTGGACTGCCACACGTACCAGCTTACTTTCTGAAGCCTTTCCATTTGATGTGGGCTTATCAATGACCTTTTTGTGCATAACTATGTGTCAGTAAGTGATCACTGATTCATGTTTTTGTTGTTCTTGTTTTTTTTTTCGAAATTGAGTGGAAAATATCATTCTTGAATGACTTCCGTCTGATCCAGGATCTTGAGGCTGATTCAACCACCTACAAGAAAAGCTTGGTTGTTCAGCCTGCACTGAGCAATTGACAGTGGACTGTTTTCAGGCAGTTTGATAAAGGCCCTTCTCTTGTGGTTACCTATTCCATGAAATTTAGCGTTCCACATTAGCCACCTGTCCACCTGAGCTGAACATTCTGAAGTTTGAGAAATAAACAAACCCTTCATATTTCTATTTTCAGGCTGCCAATAGTTCATGTTTATCTGTCTATCTATCTACTTGTTCTATCTATCTACATGTTCTATCTATCTATCTATCTACTTATCTATCTATCTATCTATCTATCCTACAATTCTATCTATCTGTCCTACAATTCTATCTATCTGTCCTACAATTATATCTATCTGATCTGGATATTCTTGGATCTGATTAACCAATCTGTTGATTCTGTGTCATCAGCTACCATGATTACTATTCAAGTGTTGAAACTTTTGAATACATGCACATGTTTTTCATTGACATTGATTTGCAACTTGATTAAGGTGTTTCACTGGTAAGTTTTCAACCCAGTCTGTTTGCCACTAAATACTATCCCAGGAAGATAAAGTTACTAGGAATATAAAGTCCTCATTAATTCCTGAATACAATTCAAGTCTCAACAGCTAATAACAGCCAAGTAGCTAAGTGGCTAAATGTTAGTGGTTACTTAAACCATGGAGGTAGATATGACTTGGATTATGAAGAATGGTATCCTCTTATCCAACTTCTATGATAATATTTAAAGCACTTAAATCTGCTTTGATAAATCCCTGGCATAAGAAATTAGTTACTTGCAATTTTGTGGTGTAGCTTGGTAATTTTTATGGGAACTTCAAGCATGGAAATACCTTTAGTAGTTAAAAGTATTTTATATGAAGGAAATCAAGAAAAAGACAAATATATATGCAAAAATACAACAGTTTATTTTGATTTGAAATGAGCATGCAGCGAAATCATTTTGATTTGGACCGGTCGATCCGACCCCATCACAATAACATGAAAATATGAGTGATTCATAAATGAATTATATACATGGTAACATAGAGAATTGAAATAATGAAGTAATGAAATATAACTCAGATTTGTCACGTAACTCAGGTGTGATCAACTGTGCCAATTTACAAATATAGTATTCATAATAAACATATACATATCCTCCTTAATATCAACACATTTAAATGGAATAATGAAATTTAATTGAACTTAATCAATGTATAAAACTCAGTAGATCATAATTTCCAAGACATTAACAGTATTTAAAGCAATATAAAGCATTTTGAAATATCAATATATCTCAAGTAACTCAGATGCTAGACTAGACTAGAATGAATCTTGAAACAAACAGTCTGTTTGTTTCAAGAATAAATGAAGTGAAATGAATGTTTACAATGGAAATGATCCAAGTAAGAAATAAAACTTTTAAAAATATCAAATTTTTTTAACTGTACAAATTGTTGACTTTCAATGAGCATTGGAAATAGGACCAGGTTGAAATCACCTGCCATTCCTTTTTTTTAACTTTTGATTTTTTTAAACACTAATCTAGTAACAAGAGAGACCAGCTCATTTGGTTAACAAGTGACTCTACTAAAGTCTTCTACCCTAAATCTATCTTACTAAATCCTAAATCTAATCTTAAATCTAGTTCTAAATCTACTTCAAACTAAAAGTGACTAAGCTAAGCTTATAATCTAACTATACATGAAGTCATCGAAATGACGAGTAAGTACAAATGTCGCAGGAAGGTCGAAAGCTTGAGAGAAGTCTACAAACAATCGAAGAATTAAGAATAAATGCAAAATGAGGATGTCTGTACATTAAGTAGTATCATGGCAATAGTCTCTTTCTGGAATCTGGAGGGCATTTGATATCATGACGTCACTGCCTGCAGTGTTCTTGGAACATTTCAAAAATTTCAAAATGTCCTAAGAATGATTTGATAAGTTTTGATTATAGTAGAAGCGAACACAGCAATGTCACAAGTGTCAATGATGTTACTTGAACCATAGAACTTGACGATTGAGCCATGAGCATGCTGCAACGCGGGTTATTCGCATTTCCCAGCTTATTGTCACAATTCACGGGGTTATTTATCCGAATTTTGTTGTCTTCAATAGCAGACGTCTCAATGTCAGGAAGGATGACATTATCGACCGTGATGTCATTTTCGGTCTTGTCGTACTCCTTTAAGTCTATTTCTATCGAAGGAGTTGGAGTAACGTATTTTGGTTTTTGCGTCGTCTGCAGTTTGTTCAGTTTGTCTGTGACCACTCTGACGTCATAAGTTGTGGGATTCCCAGACGGATTCCCTGACGGATTCCCCGTTCTTGTCGTTCGGGATTTCGGACGGAATGTTGGCTGTACGGTGCTGCCCTCTTTGTTTCGCGATAACAAACTTGTCGATTTTGGCGGAATGATCAAACGAGGGGTCGTTGGATCCATTGAGACCGATCTCAATAACGTCGTCAACGATTTCATCGATGTCGTGAGCATTGTGGATGGTCTCGTCGGCGGCCTCGTTGGCTTTGGCGTCATCGCCTCCAGGGGGACCCGACACGTTTGGTCCATGAAATCTCGCAAGTATCCCACCCTCCTCTCTATGATGTTGAGATGCTCCAAAGCTGGTGGGTTGGGGCATTGTAGCAGAACTGTATGGAGACACTGCAGGGTCACTTCATATTCACTGAAAAATAAAGAAAAGAAATAAGTAAAAAGGAAAATATTGTGTAATTTTTTAGAGATGTGTTACAACCACTGCACATAGTATTGTAGTAAGCTAAGTATAAACATTCCCATGTGAGTTTACTTAAAAATTACTTAAAGTTCCTTTATTTTCAGGGAGTCTTTTTTTTTTTTTACATTAACCTTCTGGAGTTTTGGTGTTGCATTCTCTTTAAAACAGGTGGCCAAATTTCATTAGTTCACAAATGGTCTCATTTTTAGCCCAGACTGTCCAGCACAGAAATCATCAGCATTCAACATAAGCATAGCAACAGCATAGCTTAGCATACAAGGTGTATACAGGTCCTGGGAACATGTAACAGCATTCATGAAAAGCATGTAACCCAAGCCAAAACATGAGTGTAACATGTCAACCAACTCCCAAGGAATTAATAACATCCATGGAAAAAGGCTTCCACCAGCTTCCCATCAGAGTGCACCCTTGACAAGTTGATATCCTATCCTATCCTATCCTGTCCTATCCTATCCTATCCTATCCTATCCTGTTAGAGTCAAGCTCTGACAATTCCCAAGTGGTTAAAAACATTTAATCCAAATTCTGTCAAGCTAGATAGACATCAAAGTCATGATGACATGGTTTCTATTAAACTTATTAGAAGCAGATTTAAACAGGGTAATCTATCATTGTTCATTCAACTTCATTGATAAAACAGTTTTTGTCACCAAAGTCATGATCAAAACCTTGTGTCTGACATATTCAGTTGCCATGGTTGTTGGCATGGATACCGTTGCCATGGCAATGACGCGTTGCTATGTGACACTTGCTCTTCAAAGGAGAGATCCAGTCACCTTGTTCACTTTGGGGTGCCATCTGACCTGGAGATCCACCCCTCCCCAAGACCCTACCCTTGTAAAAGCTAAATAGCTCTAAAGATACTGTCTGTTAAGATCATTTGACATGTGGTATAGCCTTGGATTATCACCTGTTGGTGCCCAACAAGTTACCATCTTGGGTGTGACACTCAACCAAGTAAAGATCCCACCCATGGTATAAATATTTTCAGGTCCCTGTTTTAAGATCACAGCGTTATGATGAGTATAGATCTGATTTCCAGCATTTTTACTTTCTTTCTTTTTTTTCAAGAAAGGGAGAAAAGTTGTAGTGGTTCTCGCATATAATAGTATTTAATTCAGATTTGATCTGGATCAATAGAATAAAAGAATAATATTAAAAGAGAACAATAAGTGCATAAGACATCAAAACAATCAAATGACATTGTCTTTTCATGTCCATATGATAATTGGCTAATTGTGTCTTCCATGCTTTAGGCTAGGGACCAGAATAACTTAATGAGTACATCTGTAGTTAATGTCGTTACTATGGCAATTATACTAACTACTGTTGCTTCTGAGTTAAGCACAAATTGGCTTAATGTTACATAATTAAGCCACGCCTTTTTATACGAAGATTGTTAATAAGTTAATAATGACATTGATTATCGATAATTAGCACTGATTGGCAATTTGGCATTGGTCTAATCAATGAAAAGACGCTATTATAGTATGTCTATCTATGTATCTATCTATCTATCTATCTGTCTATCTATCTATCTATCTATATAATAGTATCTATCTATCTATCTATCTATCTATCTATCTATCTATCTATCTATCTATCACAAATTTGTTGTAATGCCTCATATTGTCATTAAAACATTTCGGTCAAATGTTTATTGAAAATAAAATATTTTCATAAATGAATCACAATCTATTAAAAGCTAAATGGATAAAGAGTTAATTTTTTCTACCTGGCCATATCATTGTTTGGGATACCTGTAATAACAGTTTATCACCAATGATTCACCAAGGAGGCTGACATCATCCTATTACATCACCTGCATCAGTCAGTATCCTTATTATGGTACTGATGCTGAGTGGTGCATCATCGATGATTAATATCGATTTTTCACTAAATTGTTTTATTTGGCTAAATTTAGTAAGTTGACATAAGGTATGTACTAAAAAATACTTTTGGGTCAGAATTCCCATCAATTCATTGTTTGGTAACCACCTATTGTTGCAAGTCTTTAGAATGTTGTTGTCACAGTCATTATTAGGGTTGTGAATTTTTTATGGGTGCTTAAAATCAAATGGTGTTATAAGTGCCTAATGACTATGGATTATTGAACATAAATAATAGTGATGAATGGTGTGATATATTATTTAGAGATATTGATATCCTGGTGTTATGGTATGAAAATAAAAATTGAGGTTCACTTGTGAGGATGTTTAATGATAGGCCTAACTTGCTTTCAGAAAAAAAATTTAAATTTTCAGAGAAAACGTCTTTACTGTTACCAAAGGTTCATGAACCTTTGCTGTTACTCTAATGATGACCCATGGGGTTGATTTAACGTTGTTGTGTCCTTTCAGGTATTTTATTTATTTATTTTTTTTTTTTACAAAATTCAGAAAAAAAGTCTTAGTGTTGCTCGAGTTCTAATTTAATAAGACCATAGAGACTGCATCTATATAGAGAATACAAAGATGAAAGTGTGATTGAAGCAATCCCAAATACTTGTCTCTGTTTGGGATACCAGCAGTAAAGAGACATTCTTTCCAGGAACATGTGTTCTTAGCCAAACAAACAGAATCACTTGATCTCCTGAAGATGTCCAAATGTCCAGTGATAGACAGAGCTGAATGTTGGAGTAGAATTCTTGAGCTTACATCTGTTGACTCAGAAAATAATGACCTTAGATCTGACCTTACTCCTGACCTTAGGGAAGTGTCTCAACTTACCCCACTTTTCCCCATTTTATTCAGTTACTACCCCTTTTTCCCCACAAGGTCCTGTCAATTGTTATCCCAGGTGCTATACTAGACATGGTGGATCCTTGAAAAACACAAATAAGCCTCAGCAGAATAAGATACAAAGTTTGACAACTTTGTGAATACTTTTAAAATGCTACATTTCTGAGCTAGGTGGATAAGTTAGATTGCAGATGAGATGGCATTTGAAAGTCTCTGCCTACTTTTGTCTGCTACAAGATTACAAACAATTTATTGAATCAAAATACTTTGATAGGTAAACTTCAAAGTTTTGACATTTCTCATTCAGGTGCCATAGATACAATTGTTCTTATCTTGGTGTGTCAATGCTTCTGTTGTACTACCACTCAACTGCTCTTATCTGCTGCACTATTTGTTATCTAGAGCCATACTGTATTGACTTTTTTGTCTCCAGTGTTTCACTGTCCTTAACTCTCGCCTGTATACATTTAAAGGGTGGGACACGAAAAAGCACTCAACCTCGTAATACAAAACAGATTGAATTGAGTGAAAGACTAAAACTGCTTAAAACTATCATCAGCCACTAAAAGCTAGGTCCATGACTAGATACATGGCCTAGAATGGTGCAACTATAGACTCTCAGTTTTCAAAGTTCTAGATCTTATCCATGCTGAAGTGCACGAACAAGGCTGATGCAAATACATCGTTTAGATAGAATTTCTCTATGTAGATGACTTCTGCACAGTGCAGCACTCTGAGATACGTGTTTGTCATGATCAATATTGACTATGCATCTTTGGAGTGCAGTGACTGTTGATGACTACTCTGTCAGTGAATGAATGGACCAGAATAACACTCTCTAAAGCAACATGATTTAACCTTAATTCAGGACTTGTCAACAAATACATTTTGATGCAAACTCAAGAATCTAGAATTTCAGATGGTCTGAGATGGCTTTCAAACAGTGTCAATGGTACTTACTGGCAAAATGCTGATCTCATTCGGTACTTCTCCATATCTGTGGTTCCAGGCGACCTGTACACGACTAATTTCCTCTCATAAGGAATGAGGCATGTTTCGATGAGGTTCGTAAGTCTGCTTCCACAGTTCGGGTTCTCTCTGACGGTGATTGTTGCTGGAGACTCCACTGGTATACTGTTCGCCTGTGATAGTAAAGTCACTAGTAATACTGTCACTGTGTATAAATCCATGATGCTGAATGAAGTTGTGTCTCAAATAGTTTCTTAAAGTTGTTGCCTCAGTGCCTGGAGCAGACTGAATATCAGGACTCCTATCTGTGAATTTATACTGAGTTGAATGCATCAATGATTTTCTCTACTCACATGTTTGTTTATATGGCCAGCATCTTGGCCTGCTGGCTCCCCCCTGCACCCAGCGTCTCACGCGTCTAGCCACGCCCCTTCATTGTGATTGGCTGATAGCAGAATCCCGCCCCTCTCATTGGTCAGTGGCTCGCTCCATAAATGAATATGCATAGAGCTTCATGAATATTGATGAGGGAGTTCGTACCTGTCTCGGTGACACCTGTATGTTGTGTGGGCTTCAGTGGTTTCATCAACAAGTGTTGTCTCATTCCTACACTTCATATTGGCCTCAATTTTCTTGATTCATTTCTTTTGGTAGCATTTGAGAATTAGCAGGTTTAATTTATAAGCATATTCCATTTAATAGGATGGTTACTCATAGTAGACTGCTTTAGGATATAAGAAAAATCTATGCACATTGATGAAAGTTAATGTAGGCCTATAGTCACTTAGTGTGTTTGTGACTCAATTTTATGAATCATATTCTCAGTCCAACCTCCTTGATACATGAATTACTTGATCTGTGACTCATTTTTGATTTAGTTATTTTGACTTTGCTGACTCAAAACTTGAATCATCTCCTGGCACAGGCAGTCAGAGTCTCCAAACAAAAACAAATTATTTATAACTTCTATTAAACGTTATTTATTTGTAGCTTTTGGCTGCTGATTTCATGTCTCTGTTTGAAAAAGAAAGAAAAAACCTATCACTGTGTATGACTCTCCTCTCTTCGTGTGTTTTAAAACAACAAAATGTCATATTCTAATAGTAATATTCTCTTTTTTTCAAAATTTTAAAGCAACACACTGTGGTAGGTAGACTCTCAAGTCTCAACTGCTAGAGCATTCCTGGATGAGGGCACCTCAGGGAGGGAGGGGGGGGGGGTGAACCCTTTCTAGGTGTTTTGGGTGATTGTGTTGAGGTGTGACAATATGGGACTCCCCATTGGGTAGGGATTGTCTGCTTGTCCTCTTCTTCTCTGTCTGTATTGCTTTGTCTAGCTTTTGGTCCTGTCTACCATGTATTGGTTAGTGTTGATTTTACCTTTTATGTCATTTAGGGATGTAAGGATGTAGTAAGTTATGAGTTTCAGAACACCTGAAGATGACAGTAATATACTAAATAGTCATGACATTTAGTGATCTATTAGGAAGGATGCCAGGAAGGAATGTGGAAATATTAAATCGACTAATATTTGAATATTTTACTCTATGTTTGCCATTGTGGTGGTTCGGTTTGTCACACTTGTGTATTGTATTGTAAGCTATTGTAGAATAGCTTTGCTAAAAAGAAAAAAGAGCTCGTGTCAGTATTGATCACATGCACAACTGATCATCATGTACATCCCAACATTTGTGCTCATCGATCTAATTGCACACACAGAGCCACAGAAACACACATATTTTTCACTGCACATCTTTAAATTAATGTAGGCTGAGATTGTTGAGCAAAAAAAAATTAGTTTAATCAGCTGTGCTTACTAAGTTACTATTTCTTTCAAGGTGTGATTTCTGAATATCTCTGGAATAAATACCAAAATAGAATTTCCATATATCCCAAGCTGACTGTGAGAGAAGGGCACTTAGCTGGCTTACTTTATCTTGAAGTAACTTTGAGTGATATCTTAAAACCTCTACTTCAAGTTAAAGTAGGAATATTTGGCCTGAATACCTCTATTATCTCAGTTAAGGTCCAGGAATTTCTCGGGGTTAGTTAACTGACCCTTGCAACGTGTCATCAGGATTTCAAAGGGTGGGGTAAAAAAGACAGGGTATCTGAATACACCTATGCAATCATAGTTACCCCTCAGCCCAAAATTGTGCCTGGAAATTACCCCGCAAATTGCCCCCTGCCCCTAGAAATTGGCCCCCTAATCTCCAGCCCTATTATCAATTCCATTCGGCCCCTTTGAAGTATTTCTAACATATTCTTCTTGCATTCTTACCTGCTTCTAGGAATAGAATCGGGGACTTGAATTTTCATGCTCCACAGGTTACAGACTGGTTTTTACGCTCCATTGACTTCATGAAAGGTAGGGGGAGCCATAGGGGTCAACTTGGAATCACTCAAGCGCAACTGTCAATTCTAGGAATGGTAGATGAGTGGGGAAAAAGCCAAAGGAGCAAAAGAAGTAAATAAGAAAGTTAAGAATATAATGAGGAGGTCTGTACTCTGTAAAGAAGGGAAGAAAAAATAAATCCTCAAATTGCTCTCAGAAATACTTCACATCTTCAAAAGATATTTTTTTATTTCCTTTAAGAAATTTGAAGTTTTCTTTTAAATTCTAAGGAAACATTCATTAAATTTTTTCTTCTTTATAAGGTATAAGAAATTGCTACATGCACGTTGCAAGAGTGAAATATGTATTTTATTGAAAAATGTATTAAATCTTAAGCATTTAGAAGGCTCCCTGAATAAAATGTACTTTTGCTTTGAATATATATGCTAATGTTCTACAAGGTAGTGTGTCCTCTTTTTTTATATAAGAAAAAAACAACATAGGAAAACATCAAGCAAGCAAAAAAGTTAAGTTTGCTTTTTTAGAAACCTTAAATATTATCACAAGGTGGTGAAGAACATTGTTTGTGGATGTTAGCTTTTCTTTTTTTGCACAATTGTTCCATTTGTAGTAATACTATAGGGTGTACCCTGGGCAACAAGTGAGGCCTTCGAGTTTATAATATGAATATTTGGGCTTCTCAAGTACCCAAGAATGGCAAGATGGTTTACTAGTTCTTTTCAAATCTAGGGTATAGGCCTTTGCATGATGCCATTTCGCCAGTTATGGTAATAACACACTGTGAAAACAATGCCGGGACATAAACTGTTTACTCCTGACCCCCTGAGTGTAGTGTTGATAACTCAAGGAATTTACATTCATACTTTTAAGGAGACAGTCTCAGAGAGCTTTACAGTCGCTGAGCCAAGACAAGATTTATACATGAGCTTTTGATTTTATTTTGTTCCAACAATGAATAGTGATTCTGAAAAATTTAAATTCTGATATTAGCAAACCGAATATCTGTCAAACATCGACTTGAATAAATGAAATGTAGCATAGCAAACATGAATTTATTTTGGCGTCTATTGGAGCATGTAAAGAAGCCAGTGAATGCAGTGATTGATGAAATTGCATGGGACAAATGGAACAACTTTTCAAATTATGAGATTTCAGTGGTCATATCAAAAGGAGATGCTACAGAGACACTATGGTACTTACGAATGATGCAGTACTTTTGCTATTTTGCTTTAGCATGTTTCGAGTGACATGTCTTGGTGAAGTCTTGAAGATGTGTCTCTGGTTGTAGTAACCCTGTCAGAAATGCTGAATTTGTGAATGGACTGAAGCATAAACAGAGAGGGTGTAAAAGCAGAACCCTGGATGACACCAAGAGAGGTTAATAAGAAACAGGGGAGGCTGCCTCTGCTGTCTGTTTGTCTATCTACGTGTATTTGTCTAGCTGTCCATACACCATCATATGACACAGAAAAGAAAAGGATAAGTTTGTTTTTTATTTTTACAAAATATTTCTTTTCTTTTATGCTTATTTTGTGCAAGTGGCTGTACAGGTTGAACTTGAAGAAGAGATATGGCTAATACAGAAGCATGGAACTTTCAAATTGAAGAAATTTACTTGTATAGGTCTGCCAATCGCCACTTCAGCATCTGGGTGCCAATCGAATGGTCCCGGGTTTGAATCCAGCTCTTGCCAGGTCACCTGGGCCTATGTTGGACGGCTACTTCAATCATCCTTCACGTATTGCCGTGTCCCCCACCTGTCCCAATTAAATTAGCACACCAAGTGCATAAATACAGGACATAAGTCCCCAATCATCCATCCATCCCTCCTCTAGATTTATTAAGTTATCTTTGTTTTATCACAACAAGAGAGGTTCATGACTAGTAAATAAGTTATTAGCCAAATGTCTTGGATCATAACTGATTCTGAGGAAGTGTTGTACTTGACCTCTTGTGAAGAACTTCAGGTATTTATGACAGTATAAACAAACATAAGGACATCTTCAAAATGATAGATTCAATAACAATAGGAATTCAAGGAATTATGACTAGAGTTGGTGGAATTGAGATTTATAGTCAATTCTGCTTAGTCCTGCAAAGACTAGGATTCATGATGATAGTACACCAGTGATTGATGATCATCAATGATTCGTCATGGTACCATCGGGAACTTGTCCTGTAAATGCAGCTGAACATGATATTTACCTTTCACCAAAACTGTAGCTAAATTATTTTGTTATGGAAAATATTGGTCTAGTGGTAGTGTGCTAGGATTCCAATCCTGGGTCCAGGGTTCGAATCCTGCTCTTGCCAGGTCACCTGGGCCTATGTTGGACGGAAGTTTCAGTCATCCCTCACCTCATTGCCGCATCGTCATCCTGTCCTAATCAGCCTACCAAGTGCATAAATACAGGACGTAAAGCCTCAATCATCCATGTAAACATGATAGCTGAACATGATATTTACCTTTCACCAAAACTGCAGCTTACTCATTTGTTGCCAAGAACTGCAGGACAGCAGCTGGTCAGTGAGCCTACAGAGATAGCCTGGAGACTGCAGCTCAGGGCAAGGGCAATGCAGGCCCTTGACATGGAAAGTGATTTTGTCCATTAGAAGTGCAGGGCCTTTCATTCTTATCTTTTTCAGTGCAAGTCTAAGGACTTTATTTTGATCTCATAAGGAATATTTGGGCCCAAGTGGCCACCTGTGACTTCTGTTTTGAATGTTGTGACGTTTTCGACTTCTTGAATGACCCAACTTGAATTAAGGAAAATTCAAGTTACCCGCGTTGATGATTGGGGCTTTTACGTCCTGTATTTATGCACTTGGTACTAATTAGGACAGGAGGACACTGCCATGAGGCGAAGGATGATTGAAGTTACCGTCCAACATAGGTCGCCCAGGTGACCCGGCAAGAGCTGGATTCGAACCCTGGACCAAGCGATTGGCAGTCCACCACACTGCCACTGAGCTAACCCTACTGCCTCAAATTACCCACAGAACAAATTAAAAACCATCAAACCAATGATATGTTGAATTGAAATCCAGAATTATGCAGAAAACTATTGCAACAATGTCAAAAATCTGAACTGTATCTGTGGATGCAAGTCCAAACTTGAATCCTACTATCTCTTTAGAATCAAGAGTTTTCTCTCTTTTTGATCCGTAAGTTTTAAATTCTATTGTTCTGAAGACAAGCTGAAGAACTTGTTGAAAGATTCAGTGTACATAGCATCCAAAAATAAAAAGAATCGCGATGGTAAGAAGTGATCATGAAACAATCTGCCAGTTCAGCAGTTCTTAAAACTGTGTTGCAAAATTTCATGCTTTTTGGTGCACTTTCGGTTGTTTTTTTTTTTAGAGGAAGATAGTGAACAGGAGTTTCAATTATCCTTTTGCAGCTGAGTTTTGCTCATTGATTTCCCTCATCTTACCAAAGTGCAGCAGTACAGGACATAAGGCCCAATCATCAATCCATTTGAAATGTTGTACATTTTGCTTTTGTTTAAAAAAACCTTATTTCCACATTTTTCTCCATAACTCCCCCAGTCAATACAGTCTTCTGTTAATTTGTGTAATTATCCAATTTTGTTGATTGTCTGATTGAAGCTGGTAGTTCAGTGACCTTGACCTCTAATCTGACCTTGAATTGACCTTGAATGCAACCGCCATAAACTCCCTCTGGTGTGTCCTTTTGAACTGAATTTCTTGAAATAATTTACAGAAACAATTTACTGGAATAATTTCTTGAAACAATTATGCAGAAACATTGTTGAAACGAAAATTGCCCAAGTGTGAATGAAGGTCAACTTCAAAAGTGACCAGTCGCTGGTTGGTCATTTATTGGTCACCATTGGTCAACCTTTTTGAAGCAACTGGTTGTCATTGGGGCACTGGACTAACTTGAAAGTTACACCCCTTCCTGAGCTGGAGTTTTATTTTTGTCAGGGTCAATGATGTAAGACTGAAGTCTGTAAATTCACTTTAGCAGTGTTTAGTGTAACTAATTTGCTTTTACTTGTAAATTTCAATTTTTGTGTAATGATTATATTCATGTTTCGAGAGAAAAAAACTAGAACCATGTATGGGCAATAAAAACCTAACCTGAAGAAATATAAGGGCAAATTTAAAACTTCTCTTTTCTACAAAAAAGGCTTATGTTCCAATTGAATCTTCGATTTCCTCCTCCATGTTCTTGACATTTTCAATTGAAATGGTTGCGAAATTTGAGAGTCAGATCTTCCTGAATAACCTGGGTTTTCAATTATTGAAAAAGCTTGGATTTCAAAGAAAAAAGTGTGTTCCGACATTTCAATATAGAAGTTTACACCAGGATGAGAGGTATTCGGAGTCTCGATCGAGAAAGAGGGAGGAGGGTGAATGAAAATGTTTAATGTGTTTTAAAAATGTTCTTCTACAAAATCTGGGAAAGGCGTTATCGTGTTAACATGTCATTTGATCATGTTTCAGGGCGTTCTGTAGTCTAATGACATCTAGTGTTCCGTTATAACACAAAACAGGATGAATTTCTTTGTGTGTATTTTATTGTCAAGTTGTACCAGTAACAGTTATAACAGTGTGTTCATTAAATAGAATAGTTAGATCATGAGACTACAGCATCTTTGGTAGTAACAACTTCAGTGTTTCTTGTCAGGTGATCAAACCTGGGATGGATGGATGATTGGGGCTTTAAATCCTGCATTTATGTACTTGGTAGGCTAATCAGGACAGGAAGAGGGCACGGCAATGAGGCGAGGGATGATTGAAACTGCTGTCCAACATAAGTCCAGGTGACCCGGCCAGAGCGGGTATCGAACCTGGGACCCAGTGATTAGCAACCCAGTTCGTTACCAACTGAGCTAACCCGCCACCCAAATCAAACCTGGGAAAAAAATCTCAACCTCCAGCCCGAAACTTTTCGTATTAAGCCATGACCTTTTTCAACCATAAGTAACATGAGGAATTTTAATTATCAGGTGAGCTTACTCAAAATCAAAGCAACTTCAAAGGAGATTGATTACAGGTGTGCAAGGCTACCTGGTCAGGTGTCATGTTGTCAAATCGAGGTACACTACTGATCTTACAGGTTGAATTTCAAAGTTCAAAATGTCCATGAATGATCTTCTAATTAGTATGACGTTGTTCTAATTGACTGTAGGTCATCTCTAGTTGATCATTTGGTGGTCGTTGTGGTAAATTGAGCAGTGTTTAGAGTTCAGGTTTACTCCTGTTGACTGAGCTGTTCAATTGTTGAAGTGTAATTGTCAGTTGTGGTATAATAATCAATTTATCAGGTGACTCAGGTTGGTTGTTGGGTCATATGGTCAAATTATCAAAAGAGACCTATGAAGGTTACCTGTTCTGAGGTTTAGCCTGGTGTTGGTGTGCTCGGCTGCTTACCTCCGGACCCGGGTTCAGTTCAGACAACCCATATTAGACGGATGTTTCATCCTGTGCCAAGAGTGCACCTTGCCTCATTAGCGTGGTCCCTGCCTATCCTGTTAAGCTGAGTCAGTGCATAAATAAAGGATAAAAAGACCACCCTCCCACCCATAAGTGTTGAATTTCAGATGCTGATATCACTTACCCATCTATTTTGCATTGCACTGGATTATTTTGCCTTTTCTTTTCACTGAAATTAGTTAATAAGAATATCAATCATTTTTTTGCTCAATTGTTAATTTTAAAGCATTGGAAAAAGTTGTGAGTCCAGTGGGGACTCAAGATCTGAGGCTGGGCAGTGTCACTGCTAGGAACAAGTTGAAGATAGTAGTGAGATTTTATTATAATTTTATGAAATATTTTAACTGGAGAGATGAACATATACATGTACATGTAGTACCATCAAAGGTAATGTATGCATTGTCGTACATTTTGCAAGATTCACACCTTGGTACCTGGGAATTGCAAACAGTTGCAGCTTAATCTGGGTCAAGGTCAAGTTGGGGGTCAGGCCAAGGTCAAGTTTGAAGGTCAATGACCTCTTGGTTGAAGGTCAACCTATCTCGTCAGGAGGGATTTTTGAGAAAGAGCAAAATACTCTTTTTTGTTGTGGGGACATGAAAACACACTTGAACATGTTGAATAGTGGACAGATATAATAAGAGTTGAATGGATGGGACATTGGGTGCTTATGGTTGTATATTTGTGAAATGTCAGAAAATGTCAGAAAAGGATGGGAAAATGTCAGAAATTGTATTGGAAAGGTCAGAATATGTTTAGAAAAGGTTTGTAAGATGTCAAAAAATGTATGGCAGTATACTTAGTACAGGTTAAAGACTTGTCCATATTTGATGAAGTATTTCTCAATTTTGGTGACAGGTTGACAATGATGAGATCTGCACAAATCTTCCTGGGAACCAAACATAAGTAAGACACAAGTGGTGCCCATTCCCATAGCACGTAGGATAGGGTAGACTGTCAAAATCTCTAGTAAAGTCTTTGTAGTTTCCCCTTCCTGCTTATAGTACTTAGATTAGAATCATTTAATCATAAGGCTGGACAAGAGTACGGTAGGTGTTTAAAGATTGCATGATCCCCTAGCTGTGGTACAAGGACATATTTTTCACTCAGGCCTTGAGTACATACGCTTTCCTGGAAATTTTCTGTGACGATAACGCTTAAGACCAATTTTTTGAACTTGTTACAATAGTTGATCAACTTATTATACCTTGCGGAATTGCTTATTCCCCAAGACTACATTTCGTCAGCCCTTCTGGGAACTCTCAGGAAGAGGAGCTATTAAAATTTTGATTTAAATTTCAAATCTTCTTTGACTCTTCACACATATCAATACGGTTTTATTTGACTCTTCACACATATCAATCTCGGTTTACCATACACCCATGCAACTATGCAAGATGGGTATTACATACTCTCCTGAATCTTTTAATCCTTTTTACAGAATGCTGACTTTAGATGATAAGAGTGTGACCAGTCGTACAGATCCTGTCCCAGGGGAACCAGTGTTCTAGAAATTATTAAAAAAACAACAAAGGACCACATAATTGTTTAGAGCTTAAAATATGACATAAATTGTGTAATTGTATAATAGTTTTTTTTGTGGAATAAGTTAGATAAGCAAAATTCTGACTGATTGACTGTGTGACTAACTGACTGACTGACTTCGAAGCCTCTGTCGAAGTTGCTCGGCAACTAACACAAATCTGAATTTTCAGCCAAATTTATGTTTCTATGGCAACAGGAGAAATCTTTTGACGGAATGTTGTTCAATTAGCTAAATTAAGTCATCGTGAAATCTTAATGACTGCTGGACACTAGGTTGACACTGAAAGACTAGTTAAAAGTTAAAACTTACAATACCACTGAATACGGATAGGTAAAAACCTGGCACACCTATCACTGATGTCCTCATTTAGAAGTTAAGACATTCCATTTTGAGTTTTGACAATGATGTCTTTATTTGTAACTTAGCTTCTGAGTCTACTGTCTTTCTATGGCTGTGTAAGAACAATGCCTGGGGTGCAGTGAAGTTGCACCCCTATTTTTGGTCTTTACCCGCAATGCAGCCATCAGCGGCCATTTTGATGTTTGCTCTTTTACCTTCAGGGGTGATATTTCTAACAAGTAGGTCCTTTTTACCCCACACCACCCCTCTATCACGGTTAGAGAAAAGTTTTAAAGCCCCCCAGTTGGTATTTTGTAGTAATTACTGTCTTTAACTTGCACATCGATAGACCCATTGTCTTTAGATGTCTTCAAAATGATTTACCTCTCGGAAACATGCACTTATAAGGTGCAAGTTGGAAATTGAAATACCTGTCCTTTATTCCATTGTCTCTTGATAGAAATGGGTCTTTGTCAGTTTTGGAAGATGAAGATTTGCCTGATATTGATTTTATTCAGCAAATTTGGCCAATTTGCAAGAGATGATATTTGCTACACTGATGAGGAGTAAATTTGGGTTCGAAAGCTACCAAGCTTGCATTTATGTTGAAGTTTTAAAGTCTTTCAGTGTCCTCATAGTGTCGACTAGTCATGAGGATTTAGTAAAGACTTAATTTAGCTTATTGCACAACATTCTACCTTCATTTTAATATTGTTTTAAAGTTGCAATGGAAGATAAAGTTGAAATTTGTCTGAGTCGCAATAAGGGGAGACATTTTAGTGACTTTGGTGTCTGTCCGTCATTCAGTCAGTCATTTTGTCGTTCAATCATTTGGCTAATTGTTCAGACAGTCAGTCGGTTAGTCATACTATCAGTGTTTGATTTCTCCATCCGGCTAAGCTTATCCTAGGTATCTTTCTGCTGCATAGATGCAGCTAAAGAAACAACCAAACAAACAAAAATTAACTAATTATCTGTCTTTCGCAGACTGCAAATGTATTCCCCTAATTAACCCTACTAATAATCTGCTAATAATCTACCAGTACATGACTTGAAGTTACTTCAGAAGTCATGTTGTGATTTTTGTTACCACAACATAGCATTCAAGATTAGGTGAGAGTAACATGTGTTGACATTTTAATGTGACATCAAAGGACCTACCTGGTTCTACCTGTAATTAAAGGTCTGTTTGCCTTTGATCTGTGTCATAATGTCATATGCACAGGTGAGGTACAATTGTGATTGTTCTTGTGACGTCATACCTGTGACGTCACCAGGGTGGAGTATCGTTCAAGGTCTTTTCCATAAAAAGGTCACATGTGTTAATAATCATGTTGGTAATCTGAGATTAATCACTATTTGGTGTAATTGAACTAATAACAACAAGCTGGTCCTCATTCCTCCAATTGTCAGCATTCCAGACAGTGCAATATTGCTATATTGTCTTTGAGATGGGTGTTGTGTCACTGTGGGTGATGTTTTTGTCATTTGGGCAACGTAAGAAGTATGTTCAGAAAAATAGATAATGTATGGTATCAGTATCACTAAAAAAATGGGGATAAATGGAGTTAGAAAAATTAGTTCAGAACCACTAAGAACCAACTTCTTTTTCTCGCTGGGTTTGTCTCATATGGAGAATGCTGAAGACATGTATGTTTTTCACAGAAACAGGAGTGCTGGTGATTATCACCGAAAATTCAAACAATATTTTACATTTAGGAAAAGCTCGTTTGTTTCGTCTTCCTAATTGCTATATCTGCTTTATGAAAATAAAAATGTCTCTCAAAGATCCTTTACATGCAAGTTTTGGTGGTGCATAATCATATGAAACTTTTTGCTGCTTCGCAGTCACCTGAAGCTCCTTCTTGCTGCAAGAGTAACAAGTCATTTTCCTTAGCAGCCTTCTAAAACCACAAGAATGACAAGTAAAGTTTCTTAGCTGCCTTCTAAAACCACAAGAATGACAAATAAAGTTTCTTAGCAGCCTTCTAAAACACAAGAATGACAAGTAAAGTTTCTTAGCTGCCTTCTAAAACCACAAGAATGACAAATAAAGTTTCTTAGCAGCCTTCTAAAACACAAGAGTGACAAGTAAAGTTTCTTAGCAGCCTCTCAAACCACAAGAAGGACAAGTAAAGTTTCTTAGCAACCTTCTAAAACCGCATGAGTGACAAGTAAAGTTTCTTAGCAGCCTTCTAAAACCACAAGAGTGGTAAGTAAAGTTTCTTATCAGCCATCTGAATGTAAAAGAGGGATAAGTGACTTTTAGCAGCCTCCTGAGCTGCTGTTAGAATCTACACAAGTGAAATTCATTCTTGGATGTCCCGGCCTCGACTACTTCACTGGCACTGACATGCAAGTCAGGTTTCTTAGCAGCCCTCTCAACTTCTGCTAGCTGATAGGAAAGATGTTGTTATGATATGGCAGAAAGAAGGAGATATACACATATTGCCTATTTACCTCATGGTGGGATCTTAATTATCCTTTTAAACCATTAAAGTTCTTACTTGGCATAGACACTGATTTAAAGGACCACAGGGTTCATACACTTGGCACCTGAAAAGCCGCACACAGATGTCCACAAATGGCAATCAAAAGAAGTTACTTGCAAAACCATGGGAGGTAGAAGCTTAATTTGTCTGTTTAATGCTGGCACTACCTTAGGCCTACCTTACCTGCCCATATTAAAGGCAGGTGGTAATGTGTGAATGGTTAAATAAATTGTGAGCTTAAAAAGTACACATGAAAGAAAATTTGTGGCGACTTCACAACTTAGCTGCTGTATTTTACTTCAATGCAATTCACCACTATTCAGAGATTCAATGCTTTTGCCCCTGTACAATAAACTTCCATAAAAGGTTAGGGCAATAAAAAGCAAATTATACATCTAATAGACATTGGCTTGTGGCCTGCCAAATGTTGCTACAAGGCGGCTACTGCTTGATCCATTCACAGAATGACATTACAGGGCAATCAATGTGGACATAGGGGGTCTTATCTTGAAATATATCTGTAAATATATGGGAAATTATTCAGAAATGATGGTGAAATATGTGAAGTCTCTACCCCCCACATATCCTTGCATATATGGGCACCTGTAGAATCAAATATACTTGAAAGTGAGGCATAAACTATACTCTTTGAGATGAAACTGAGATTTATTTGTGTATAATCACAAATCAATGGAAACATTGAATTTGTATTTTAAAAATTAAACATGATGATTGTACACAAATGAGGCTATTGGATTACGACTCGCTTTTAATTTTGTAAGTTTGTGGCTCTAATGGTAAATAATCGGGGAAGCTTAGACCAAAGGTATTGTGACTGTTCAATACAATAAACGAAGTCACTGTGACTGTTCAGTCCTGAAAACAAAGTTATTGTGTCTGTTCAGTCCCAAAACAAGCTTTTGTGCCTGTTCACTGTTCAGTAATGGTCATGCGTCATAAACTGGTCCATTTTGCGTTACGGGTAAAAAATATCCCATTTTTCAGTTTTGTGATATTTCATCACATAGGAATAGCAGTACACAATGCTTCAAACAGAACTTCATTATCTTGTATAGTTTCCGAGATATGGCCATTTATGTATCTCTCGCGTCCATTGAAATATATGAAGATTTGAGGTTTTTGACAGGCATTTTCTCGAAATTGAAACTTTTCATCAAAACACGTGTAACTTTCTTATTACTTAACCAATTACCATGAGGTTTGTGGCAAAATGTTCCTGAGAAGTTACTCTAAGCACAAATGTCAATACTTATCATATCCATTAAATTCATCTACATGAAATCTACACTGCAAAACTACACTTTTTTACCTTGCAAAAATTCTTAAATCTAACCTTCCACTTGTGTTTCTGAGTGAAAAGACATAAGAAAAACTGCAGTTCCTTTAACCTGGACATGACCTGGACATGCATTGTCCTTATATATGAATTAGATTGTCATAAATTTGACCAAAGGTATTCTTTAGGACCCAGCTACTCAGTGGACCAAGTTGGTTATAAATTAGCATTCATAAGAGGGCTAGATAGAGAGATAGATGAAAGATTTCATACATGCAGCCCTCTAAGGCCTGTTCTGGCCACTCACAAGGCTTGATGGATGATACAGAAGAATGAATGTGAGTCTGCAACATGTTACACATTTACCCCATGTGTGGGATCTTTTACTTGCCTATCAAAGACTCAGATACAAGGGGCTGCCAATTTACATCTCATCTGAATGAAAACAATCCAGAATTTTGCTCCTAAGTATGTATTAAAATGTTTTAGGTTCATCAAAAACAATCAAAAACAACATTTTGCAAAGTGCTCCTTCCAGATCAATGCTAAACTTTGAAGTGCAATTTGCTTAGTTTTCTATTTGAAGTGCACAAAATGCTCAATATAAGATATCTGAATGGTGCACATGAACTAAAATAACTCTCTAGCAAAATAAAACATGATCAGGATGGTGCAGAGGGGTCAATTTCTTCATTTCACAATATCGCCAATCCGACTCCGCCAATCCGACTCCGGCTCCACCCCTGAAACATCCTGACATGCTTCCACTTTCTACTGAATAACTTTTTAATGGTTATACGTTTTTTCAAACTGACAACAGTTCTGTAAACTAGAGAATATTTGCCTTCCAGTGGTATCAAATCTGTTGAAAAAATCGTTTAAGACATAATAGAAAAGCTGTGTTAAACATTTTGTCTTGAAAATTCTTGTAACGGCTCCACCCTTTTAGTGGACTAGTTCATGACGCATGACCTAATATAAACAAAGTTATTCATTGTGACCATTCAGTCCTATACAAAGTTATGTAACTGTTACGTCCTATGAACAAAATCATTGTGACTGCTCAGTACTATAAACAAAATTATTGTTGATGTTCATTCCTATAAACACTTAAGCTGATCATTAAAGTCATTGTGACTGTTAAGTTGAATACATGGAAGTTATTGTTGGTGTTCAGTCTACGAAAACTATTGTCACCATTCATTGATTCGGTCTAAATGAATGAATGAAAATGTGAAATTAATTGGCAAAGAGGTAGGTCCACAACTGTGCTACAACTACACTACTGCACATGTATGGGATCTTTTATTGTTTGTCCACAATGGACACTGTCTTGATGCTGATAATTACAGGTCACAGGTATATGACCAGAGCACAGGGCGTTTTCTGTCATGTCAGAAATTGCTGTGTGGTCTTTCTAGGTGACTTCAATGCTCTTTATAATTTTGAACCACATGTGGAGTGTCTTTTCCAAACACAATGCTTTGCAACCTTTGATATCATATTATTGAAACCAGGTCACTGTTGCTTTCATTGTAGAAGAGATGGATAAATATATTTATGTAGCAGTTAGGTAGATACCGCATTGTTAGATACTATAGATAGATACATAGATTCAATGACAGATTGACAAATAGATTGACAAATAGATTGACAAATAGATTGACAAATAGATTGACAAATAGATTGACAAATACAAATAGAAAATAAATAGATATACATATATGTAACGATGGGTTGATTTCTTCTGTATGGGAAAGCTAAAGAAGCAGTCAGACAAATCCTTAATTCTGTATTGATCCAAGGTATATTGTTTTAGGTGCCAACTAATAAGAGAGGGACCTGATGAAATCAAAATTGAATGAAGAGTGATTCGTGATAATCAGATTTATTCTTGAACTCACCTTGACCTTGACACTTGGAATTTTCGATTTATTAAAAGACAATTTGAAAAGGGTCTTCTACAGTTCACTAAAGTTCAGCTCAAGAGATTGCTGTGTTGGTTTTATTTGTGGTTTCGTCGTATAATCTCCTGAAAAAATTTAAACGTTAGTGGGTGGTCCGGACGGGCACGATATAATTTTGTCATTTCTTCTCTTCATGGTGTCAAATTGTGTTAAAATTGAGATTTAAAACCAAAAAAATAAAGTTGAAAAAGTTAAATGCAAAAACCAGAAGCTAAAATATTCTGAATTGACCATATTTGGTAATTTCGGTGATCTACCTGTGTGGTTTGATTCTCACCTGTGAAAAGCTCATTAAGTTTCCTTTGAAGTTGGCTCAGGTGAGAGGTCAGGTCACGTCTTCCTTGCCTCCTCCTGGCTCTCAGGTATTGCTCAGGGCTGGGGTGGGGTAAATAGTGGGAACCAATGGGGGTTGTAGCAGTTACCTGTCTTAGGGCTAGTGACAACTTAGGTTGTTGATATGTGTGTTGAGTCAGGGAGTCTCTTCATTTTTGAGAAAGTCAAGGGGGGGGGGGAGGGAGAAAAGCTCAGAGGGTAGTGCCCTGGGCCACTGATCACTTGGTCCCGGGTTCGATTCCTCCTGTGGTTTGGTCACCTGGACTTATGTTGGATAGCACTTTCAATCATCCTTCGCCTCATTGCCGTGTCCTCCTCCTGTCATAATTAGCCTAACTAGTGCATAACTACATGATGTAAAGCTCCAATCGTCCGTTCCAGTATTTATCAATTCAAAAATATGTTACTAATTATAAATATACAGTTTGGTACTTGTCACATGTTCGATCATTGTCATGTGACCTTCCTTTCCATCTGAAGTGCAAAATAGTAATGACCATGATCATGATACATATCTTTCAATGAAAACCTAAAACAATTCAGTGGATATACCTGACCCAGAAATGGACAAGAGAGGACTACTGAAATCAGGTTCATGAGACAAAGAAAATTGAATTCTGATAACAACGAGGCCAAAATGTTGAAAATGTTTAGTTATTATAAAAAAGAGTACTGATTGAGATGTAGATTTGACATGACTGTTCATTATTTGCATTGTCCTGCATTTGTTGACATCTGTAAATTTCAGAACTTTGCATAATATAATTTTCTGTGAATCCTTACAGACTCTTGTGAAATATGGAATTATGTTACTTTCTCAATTTATTAGAGAAACAAGCATGAGCATACTTGAAATGGAATGATTGTTGAAGTTTAAAATTGTCCAAAATCTTGTGCTCACCTCTTTTGGGTACAGAGCTGTGCTGAGGCAGAAGCCTTTTCTTCTTTTGTGTTGACTGATCACCACTGAAGAAAACTCAAGCTTATGTTGATTTACGGTTCCCAAATATCTTTCATATGGTCGAAATAATGGAATTTGTCTCATTAAGAAATTTTGTTTTAGCAGTTTTGCACACTCATACATGCTGAGCACAAGTATACAATTCATGGAGAGCATAAATACCGTAATATGGGGTGAATCGGGACGGAATTGAGGGTTTTTCTGTTATAGCATGGTCACAAATCATCTTAGAAATCAAAATATGGTGCCTAATTATGTCCGAACCAAAGGTCCAACTATCCCCAGGAGCATTAAAAGATATCTTTAATTTTCAATGATTTATTCATGAAAAACCACTGTCCCAATTCACCCCTTACTTTGGGGTGAATCGGGACAGTCCTTTATTTCTGTAAAATAATACTTCCTGTCATGTTTAGGCAATTGCAACTTGTGAATGAACACCAGAAAATATATTTGACATGCAAAAAAAAAAATTGAGAAAAATCTGAACTTAATTACATGTAAAATTTGCTGATTTAAAAAAAATATGAAAAATGACACAAAAGTATGAAAAACAGTGTTTTTCTGTTGATTGCGCTATACCTAGGTAATTCTGGACTAAATCCAATATCAATGATGACAAGTTCAAAAATATTCTTCAAAAAGACATGCCAGTACATTCGAATGAAAATTAGTAGGGTTATTTTTGTTGATTCCAAAACATTGTCACAGCCCTGGATTCGAACCCATGACCAAACATTACAAAATCCGACATCTAATCAGCTATTCTAGTCCCTTAATCTGCCAAAACTGGATTATAAAAGTTTCCTGCTAGTTTGGTGCCTCTAATATTAATGCTTTTTGTGATACAAGCAAAGTTTTGACCAGCAGTTCAGAATTCAGTTTCTGCAGGGCCAGGTTTAAAGTGCTGCAGCTCCTCACTGCCTGCAGTTAGAATTATAAAACCCGAGCAAAATATACCTTACCATGTATGCTATAATTGTGCCAAAAATTATGGACCTGGGTGAAGAAGAAGTCGTTGTAGTTTGAGAAATAAAACACATTCCTGTTCTGTCCCGATTCACCCCAGTGTCCCTATTCACCCCATATTACGGTACTGGATTACAGGCAATTTCATTACCATGCGATTCTGGTCATTCACAGTTGCCTGTGAGGAATCAATGCTATACAGGTACTTACTACGTTTCATAAATCAGCTGTGTGACGTTCTGTTGTTCCTGAACCAATCAGATTAACCAGAAATGCTATGTATTTAGTGGCCAAAGAACCTGAGAATCACGTACTAATGAAATTGCCTGTAATTGTTAGACAGAGCTACAAAGCAGATTGGTCATTGTTATTGGCAACAGAGTGGAATGATTCTCAATGGAAAATCAAGAGCATTTCAAATCAATTAGGCTTATGTTGACAATCAATCCTGCTTAAATACTTTCATTCAATTGTCTCAGGAGGGAATGATATCAAAACACCTGGTTGCCACAAATGTTTGGATCAATTGCTTGGTAAAGTTGGTTTACCTTTGGCCCCAACAAGAATCAAACAAGAAGGAAGAAGATCTGTTCAATTGCTTCCACTTGGTTCTGCTTCAACAGGTTAAAGCTTGACCTTGGAAGATATTGATTCATTCTTTTGTCAATTGTTATTTCTGGTGGTCAAGGTCAATGTCAAGGATGATCCTTAAAGTCATTAGTGCTTAAGGCCAAGACCAAGATATCACGACTCTTTTTGTTACTCTACGTGAATGACATCACTTAAGTCCACTGACGTCAGTAGTTAAGGGTCCAAAACCCCTACCATGACTACTAATAATACATTGGAGATATACACTACGTTTATTTAAGGGTACCTTAGAAACAGAGGCCTATATAAGAGACACTTTTTGAGCAATTTCAATCATTTCTTGACTTTGAACAGCCTTGATTGTCCAAACAATGGATATCTTCCTGATGCAGTGATAGGCTATACTATACACTTGGATATGAATGCCATACTGATTTGGATTATTTACTCCATTCATATGTACAATTCTGCATTTGGACATTGATAATTGGATTTTCACAGTATTTTTGAAACTTTTTTGGGTTTTGGACATTCTTCTGGTTTCAACATTTGGACACTGGTAAAAGTAACACTTTCCTCTTAACTGACTTTTTAAACATTGCAGTGATTGCCACTGATCGCTAGATTTGCTATTTGACTCTCATAAGGTGCATTGGATTTCTGTAAAACAAGGAAACTCTGACCTGCTAAAGAAAACATTGCATCATCATCAATTGGCTAGTTGTGACTGTTGATGAGAATAACTTGCGAAGTGTTATCAAAATGAAGGTGGTCGGATTGATATTATTATCGACACTGTGTGTGTTTGTGAACGCACAAGCGAAGACAGGGAAGGAAAGAGCTGGAGGGAAGGAGGGAAGTAAACCGGATGGCCCGGATCCGGTCGTAGCCTCACTGGGTATGGCGAAAGGAAGGTGCATTAAAGTAGTGTCTCGTGCGGGCAACATAGCAAGTCCCGTCGTGAGAGGGAAGTATCCGAAAAGTTACAACTGCCTGTGGAAGATCATTGCTCCAGAAGGGAAAAAAATCCGGTTGGAATTCACTTCTTTTAAAGTCCAGCCCCACAAGACTTGTTCGGCCGATTATGTTGCTTTGTACGATGGCCCAGATGCCGCTAGTCCTCTCATCGGCAAGCTCTGTGGCACGAGGCCAACCCATACCTTCTACCCTGATTCAGCGATCTTGTCGAAGGACAGATTTCTCTTGCTCAGATTCAGGACTAACAAGAGGATAGAAAAAGCTGGTTGGAAAGCTAAAGTGACATTCATTCAAAATGGCAGCCCCTGTTCTTCAACTCCTACTCAACTCGAACCGAACTCCGTGCTGAAATATCCACTGTCAGGTGACTATGGCAATAACGCCGAGTGCAGATGGCTCATCCAGGCTCCTCAAGGTTCTTACGTCCAATTCAAAATGACTGCTCTTGACATCGAGGAGTCGGAAAGCTGTGTGTATGACTTCTTAGAAGCCCATGATGGCGATAACCCCAGTGCCGTCGCGATCGGAAATCGGCTGTGTGGGACTTTCGACGACTTCAGCGGGCCGACTTTGACCCGGACTTCTTCCGGAAATAGCATGTTCCTTGTCTTCGGGAGCGATGATTCCGTCATTGGTAGAGGATTCCGAGGGGAGTTCAGTGTCGTCAGCACTCCTGGTGTTCCGATGTGTCCTGCTGGAACTGCGGTCGAACTCTCCGGAGATGGTACGATCACATTCCCTCCGAACGGCGGTTTCTATGTGAATCAGATGAGTTGCGAGTGGCTGTTTACAGCTGAACAAGGTCAGACTATTGAATTAACTGTGAAGAAATTGGACATTGAGTTTGATTCAGCTTGCCAATATGATGCTCTCAACATTTACGACAGCGGATCCCCAGCGTCATCTCCTAAATACAGTTTATGTGGCGATGAAGTACCAACAGTCAACAAGTATGTCTCTTCGTCGAATAAGATGTACATGCGATTCTTCTCTGATTATTCCGTTTCTCTTTCTGGATTTGTGATGGACTTCAAGACAATTGATAGTGACATTGATGGTGATGGTGATCCTGAAGATATTCCTGTCTACGGATGTTCGGATGAATTCCAGACCATAGCTCCAGAAGGAGGCATCATCCAGGTTCCTTTAAATGGCTCCAAGTATGAGAATAACATGAACTGTGTGTGGACCATCTATGCACCTGAAGGTCTTGTGATCAGAGCCAAATTTCTCTTCATGGATATCATTCCTTCTGCAAATTGTGCTGGTGATAGAGTTGATATTGCGAATGGAGAACAAATGAGGAGAAGCAATCTCTTAGATAGGGTGTGCGGCGTGGGGGCTCCTAGCAAGGAGTTTGTCTCCGAAGGGAACGTCATGAGAGTCCGATTCTTCTCTAACAGTGCCAGAGTCGCAGGCGGATTCAAGCTTCTACTCCAACCGGGGTCGTCCGGAGAATGCGGCAGTCCTTTAATATCCAGGAGCACCGGAAGGATCGTCGGAGGACACATCGCGAAACCCCACACATGGCCCTGGCAAGTGTCGCTCAGGAACACGGGAGGAAAGGGCCACTTCTGCGGAGGGAGCATCATCAATAAGTACTGGATTGTGACGGCCGCTCACTGTGTGGATGAAGGAGATGAACGAGATGTGGTCGTACTCGCTGGTGCTCATAAGAAGCAATTCTTCAGCTCGGGCGAGACCAACCGCCAAGTTAAAGGTGTCTCTCGTATTATTCAATTCCCTGGTTATAGTGGGATCGGCACGGCTCCTGACGCTGCTCTCGTCCGCTTCATCAGCCCTCTTGATCTTGATCCACTGTCGACCGAAGGAACGGCTCATCCGGTATGTTTGCCGCATCTCGGAGATGCCGTCCCCGATTACACGTCTTGCTTCACGACCGGCTGGGGTACGACTCGTGACCAGGCGGCAGAAAACTTTCTGAATGAAGTCGAGGTCCCCATAGTTCCACAAGCTGTGTGTAAGAGCCAGGAGTATTATGGTATTGGACAAATCAAACCTTTCGAAGTGTGTGCTGGATTTCAAGAAGGAGGCAAGGACTCCTGCCAAGGGGACAGTGGTGGGCCATTAGTGTGTTTGGTTAATGGGAAGTATGAATTGCATGGTCTCACCAGTTGGGGTATAGGCTGTGGAATTGCCAAGAAGCCGGGTGTATACACTAGGGTGTCAGAAATAAGTGACTGGATCAAGGCAATTGTTGGTACTTAAAGCATTGTGATATCGTAATGAAATTATATTTTTATTGTTGGTTTTGGTACTGGTGGGCGCTCAAAATATGATTAATTCTTTGATGGATATTGGATAATAATCCTGCATTATTTGTGTTAAAAATGTTTTTACATGAATTAATTTTGATGATCGAAATGTTTTCTATTTTAAAGATTTGTTTTGCTATAGTTGTTACTGACGTATTGAACTTTGATGATATGCTTGCCTTAACGATTTAGGCCTATGGTGAATGAAATTTTCTAATTCAAATTTACAGCATATTTAGTAAAACACTGATGATATTCTCCCTGGCTGGAACGACTGCTTTTGTAAAAGTTTAAAATTAGTGATCATGAAAAAAACCCAAAAAAAACCCCAGACTTCCTTTCTCTTGACAATTTATAATACTGTGATACATGCACCAATGCATCCTCCATGCTGTCGGGGGTGGTAGGACCTCCCCCTCCAGACAAGCCCCAGGTTTATCTCTATTTGGGTCATATATGACTCACAGGGTCATGACCCAACAAAACTTGACACACTTGCATCTTTAAAATGTGGTTAACCACATTGCTGAGCTCAGTGAGCTGAAGCTGCTGCTGTGACAAAATTTAACAAGAAAGTTTATAAATATGATCAACTGTTTTGCTATTTAGTAGGCCCTATATTGAAAACAGACACACTAAAAGCTATTAAAGTTGGCTTAAGAGAGAGGATTTACATTCAAAGCCAAAAGAATGTTGACAGCTGGCCTAAAGCACCCAGTGACACCCCATCCTGTGACACACATCTTGGCCTCTGTGGTCTGCTGCAGCAGAAAGTTCCCAGCAAAATTGGTCGCAGTGGCCAACTGAGGAGGGAGTGAAATAGAGATAACAGTGGGGCTAGGGTGAAGGGCGTATGGAATCACTAGCCCTGAAGACTGAAGGATGGCACCAATGCAATCTTAATTGATGTATTATATCCTGTAAAATCATGACAAGCCTGTAATAAATCATTTTACATTTTATTGAACTCCTGTGTTTTCAATTCGTTTCTGAAGGTTGATTTATATGTTAGAGGGGTTGCAATTTAGTTTTAAAAACGTTTTCTGTCCGAGTTGTGTCATTGTCACATTCAGATAGCAACAACTAACAACTGAAATGCTTTGTTTTATTTTATAAAAATTAAAAAAGAATAAGAAAAAGGTGATTGTAAAACCTTGGGGAAATAAGGCTGTATTGTACTCAAGATTAAAAGTCAAGTTAGTGGCCTTGCATTATAAAACGCACCACTTCATCAGATAGATAGATAGATAGATAGATAGATAAATAGATAGATAGATAGATAGATAGATAGATAGACAGATAGATAGATAGATAGATAGATAGATAGATAGATAGATAGATAGATAGATAGATAGATAGACAGATAGATAGAAAGTGCAGCCCTCTAAGCCCAGTTCTTGGCGCTCACAAGAGTTGATTGATGAGATGGGAGACAGAGCGGGAGTCCCCAACATGTAACAAATTTACTCTATGTGAGGAATCTTTCACTTGCCCAGCACAGATAGTCATACACTGATACAAGGGACTGCCAATTTTATGTCATCGGAAGGACATCCAGCTGGGATTTTGCTCATGAAGGTCCCCTGAAAAGTTTGGGTTTCATGCCCAAGGTTTGAAGTCATGCAGGCGAAGACTTTCAGAGCAGACCTGTTCCATAACCACTCAGTAACCCAGCTGCCTACTGTGCCTAGTATATATATCTGGCCTACAAGGGTGCACATCTTTGGGAAGGCCCAAGGGGTAGGTCACAATTAGTTAATTAAACAGATTAAGCTTGAAAAGGGGAAGGAGACAATCAAAATACTTCAAATAGGTACTAAACTCAAAGTATTTACTTTTGTTTAATCTGCTTCTTTAAAGCCAGGTCTTAGCTACTTCAAGGTGTCAGGTCATCAAATAGATGATTAGGTTCAGTAGGCTTTCTCAGGTACTTGACACTATTAAGGGGGTAAGCTGGTGTTGCGTAACACACTGGGCCCTTTAAGTTTCTTTCGAGTTTCTTTGTAGTTGAAAAGCAATGAATTTTAAAAAGGCTTGTATTATTTGAGAGGTTTAGCTTAATTTTGAAGAGAATAATTATCTCAACTAAGAGGTTCTCTCAAAAGGTTAATTAAGAGTTAATGCCAGAGGAGGTTATACTATGAGGTACACTTAGGAGGTAGGGGTATAAGAGTAGTTAGTTTTAGAAAGGGATAGATAGATAGATAGATAGATAGATAGATAGATAGATAGATAGATAGATAGAATGATAGAATGATAGAATGATAGATAGAATGATAGATATATATAATAGATAGATAGCCTGGTTAGATAGATAGATAGCCTTGATGGATAGATAGATTTATTGATTGATAGACAGATAATGAGCTAATAAATGATTAAATCGAAAGTTAAATAGATACAAAAATAGGGAGATAGACAGAATAATAAAATTCTTTCTAAAATATAACGAGCTTTATTCCTATAAATTGATGTAAGATTTCTAAGTTTTCAATTAATATTTCTGAAGTTGCTGTGACTTTGTAATTGTAACTGAGCTAAATTGCTTGAACTTGGACTAAAGTACTTAGTTATAAGTTAGTACTTGGAATCTTTCTTTCCAATTTATGCAGTAGCCTACTTTTACTTGGTACCACGGGCCTATTCCTTTTTCTCATATCTTAAAGTTTGAAACACCTGGGAAATGGTCATTGTATCTGTGATTCTGAGCCAGCTTACCTGCTTACCTCACCTTGGCTTACCTGTGCAACTTCCCTTTGATGTATGCCGCTCACCTGAGCTGACTCCTTCAAGTATTCCAATCCTAGAAGTGGTGAAACTTAATATGGCCAGATGCTTTGAGAGGGTTAAGTAGGCTCAAAGTCTCTTTCCATACACAGTTCTATCCAAGATGAGAGTTTAAATGGTGCAGAAGTGGTATTAGAAAAGGCTGGTGAAGCTATTAGGAGGTTTTAGGTTTAGGTTCATTGATGAAGTATTCAATAGATACATCTACATTTAGATTGTAATGGCCAAAGTGAAGTGAACTTCGGTCAGAAAAAAGAGCTGACTTTTGATTTAAAGTTGACCATGGAGCAATTAGCTAGTTGTTTCATGGTTCGACAGAGTTTCAATCACCCCTGTGCCTCATTGCTGTCACCCTCCTGCGCCTGTTGGAGGATGCATTGCTGTGCAATAGTGTAAATTGCTGGGCCTTGAGGCCTGAGTACGATTCTGACCGTGCTGGGTCATCTGGACTTACTTTGGACAGCAGTTTTAATCATCCTTCGCCTCATTGCTGTGTCCTCCTGTCCTAATTAGCCTACCTACTCGTACTAAGTGCAAAAGTACAGGACGTAAAGCCACAATCATCCATCCATCCTCGTTGCTGTGTCCTCCTCCTGTCCCAGTTTACTTACTGAGTGCATAAATGTCGCACATAAAACCCAGATCATCCATAACTTCTGAATTTTTATGCGATTTATTTAATGTGTTTCTAACAAACTTGTCCTTTATTTTTTCAGGTACGTGTTTTCTGTTACTTGCAAACTGAAGAATAGTCAAGGTAAGATTTAACTGTTTAACTGTAAATTTTCACAAAAATGTGTTCTGGAATTCTCTTACAGCCAAGGAAACGTGAGTGATCACATCTGAATTTTCCTATCTTTTATCTTGGCAAAATAGTGATTGTCACCAAGATTATGTGAAATCACCTGTGAGTGATGAGACTCTTTCACTGACATGTACATAATATTCATAGCATTTGAGTATAACAATGATATTATGGTATGACTCAGTGTAGTATGCAAGTATGAATAATTTGAAAAAAGGGCTTTCTCAAGCTTTGTCAGGTTGAATTTGTGCCTATTTCTTTGAGAAATTCTAGGAACCCAACACAATTTACATAGGACGTAATACCAGAGAACCCAAGCCACAACCAGATAGACAACAAATAGAGACAGACAAGACAGACAAACAGAGAGACAGTTGTGGTCACTCTGGTCATCCTATACCATTTCCTGGCTGGGCTTACTGGACAGGTCATTTCTGAGCACATATTATTTTTGGGGTGTCACATATTCTTCTTTATATTTATTGTCAGCTTATAGCCATCTTTAAATATTTAGTTGTGTTGGGTGAATATTGTGAGGGTAGATCTGCATATTTGTTTTCCAGTCTGAATTTGCTCTTTTGAAATGAATATATTGCTGTCTGTGTTATGAATTGAGATACAAACTTTTAAAAAAAGTCTGAAGTATTTCTGAATTACTTCTGTACTAGCAGAGTAGCTATACTTGAAATAATGAAAGAGCATTGCCTGCTAATATAAGAGTAAGGATAACATTTTATTTACATCGACCTTAGGGAATTACCTAAGCATCGACTAAGTTAACGTGCAATAAACATTAGCATGCGGCTATTAGTTTGGAAATATGAGGGGAAATGTACATGTATTTCACTGCGGATGTAAGTTCCAGAATGGGCGTTTATACAGTACAGGCCTATGGTGGATTAGTTTTTCGTGGAAATTCAAAAGATATGAAAAAAAATATGAAGAGAAAAGTTTCCTTTTATATGAATATCTAATTATTTTCATATCTTCATGCCTCAGCTCTTCGTGAATGGAGATTGGAGATAAAGAAGTTTAAATTAACCAAGAATAACTATTCCAAGAAAAGTTATTTGAAAAAATTAAATTAGCCTGAGTCTGTTTGCAAAAAGTCAAGATGTATGTCTTGGTTGTGTGACAGTGAAACTTGATATTTTGATAAGAATTTCTGGGAGTTTACAATGCCCTTGATCTGTAGTGTGTATCAGTGCGTGATGAAATGAGTTTAAAACTCTATTGGCTGTGAATGGCTTTCTTGATTGGAGGGTATATTTATGTAGGTAACTTCAAAGAAAGATAAGTTGTATTTTTTACCTGTAATGACTGCACAAGTGTTTGATAATTCTAGGCTTGAAAAGGCTAGCATTCCAGGAAATTGTCAAGCGTGACGTCATGCACGTCATGGGCGTCAAAAGAAGCGCTCAACGCGGCGTCCCTTTGAAGTTGGAGCGTCTTGACCTCCTAGAAATGCTTCCAAATAGAACCCTGCCATATATGGCTGTCCAGAAATATGCTATTTGTTTAAGTGTTGAAAGATATCTCCTTAAAAGCCCTTAAGTGGCATTTAAAGAAAGCATCCAAGTGAGACTTTTCACAATTTTAGGAAAAAAAATCAAAGCAGAAATTATTAAAGGAAGTTTGCTACGAGAAAATTATAAGGCAGCTCTCTTATTGCATTCACTGTCCATTATAGTTCTCTTTGTAAATGTTACGCATTGAAGAACACTATAAATACCCAATTCTAGGATTGTGGCCTATCTTGAACTTTACAGAATTCATCTTTCATACTCTTATGCTTTTGAATGGGGCAATGAAGGTCATTTCTATAGCTCGTCTTATACCCTGGCACCATGCTGCTTTCCAGGCCACTTTAAAGAAAAGCAGATTTTTCTTGTAGAATTGTTACTCTTTCCTGTCATCAAAAATGATTGATGTCAAGCAAACTTATTCATCTTGATGTGAACTCTTATATTGGTTACTTTTATTAAATCTGACAATGTGGCAGTCTGGTAAGATGGGAGTAGAATGGGAACTGAATAATGGAGAGAAAAGAGGTGCAAATGTATAAAGAAAAGAGAAGGGGGAGAATTTCCAGTATTTGATCTAGTTAAATTAATATTTGTTCGTTTCTGGGAATATTTTAAATAGTACTATTTCATAATTTGATATCTGATAGGTTGTTTTTTTTTCTTCAATTTCTGAATTTCAGGCAATGTTGAATTTGTTTTATTTCTATGTTAGCTACATACACTAACATGAAGCGTTTGACCATGTTTCAGTTGACATTCTGACATGGCGACAATGAAAACAACGTGGGCAGCGCTCTGGCTTTTTGGCGCAATTGTTATGGTTTTTACTCCGTACAGATGACTTTTAACGACAATAGAAGAGAGGTCCAACTTCAAAGAACTCACCTATAACTACAATAATGATGGACAAGACCCCCACGACGTAAATTTCGCCCCAAATCTCAAAGTCTTAGCAGAGTTATTCAAGCAGAACGAAGTTCCGAGAACTCTCGCGAGACGTCTCGCGAGAAGTAAACATAAACAACAATGGCGGCAGGCAAGCAGATCTTATTTTCCAATGATGTTACTTCTCCTAGCTGGTGATGTCGCTGCAAATCCAGGCCCGAGAGGACCCAAATACCCCTGCCAAGTATGTTCCAAAGCTGTAAGAAGTAATCAACGTGGCATATGTTGTGATGCCTGCGACGGCTGGAACCACATGAACTGTGTTGACATGAACATTGCAGAATACACAAAATTCTCAAATGACGATACGCTTACATGGTTCTGTCAAAACTGCCTATTCCCATTCACGGATTCATTCCTTGACTCCCTGAATGCCTCAAACGCAAGCATACCCACCGATGTCTCCTTTCTTATAAACAATGAATGCCCCATTCCAACGGTTAATGCTGAACGGGCAAAATTAGCATCAGGCCTCAAACATTTTAGTGAGACAAAAGGACTAAAAATTGCACACGTCAATGTCGGAAACGGTGGCCTTTTACACCACCTCGATGAACTTTCAGAACTGTGCAACAACATCAAACCAGACATTATGGCTGTAAGTGAAACATGACTCACCGAACTAACTCAAACTAACTGCGTAACTATCGAAGGGTACGATTTCTTCCGCCGGGATAAACCCAAAGATTTCATTGGAGCCCAAGGAGTTGGTATCTATGTTAAACATGGGATATCAGCTACAGTGCGGACTGACCTCGAACATCCAAATCTCATGAACACTGGTATTCAACTACACCTGCCAAATCGAAAACCTGTTACTGTGATAGTCTTATATAGACATCCACAAACCCCAGTGTCCTTCCTTGATAAAATAGAAGAACTTTTTACTCAATTGGACTCGCAGAAGGAAAATGCAGTGATTACTGGCGATTTTAATATAGACTTCTCGTGCGAAAATAATCTTACTGGTCCTGCAATGAAGTTAAATGACATTGCAAACGCTTATGGTTTCAAACAGACAATCAGCTCGCCAACAAGAATTACAGAGTCTACATCTACCTGTATTGATCTGACATTTACAAACATACAATCCTACACAGCAGGAGTAGGTATTGTTTCAATCGCAGACCACCTGATGAACTTTATTGTGTTGGGTAAATCTAACATCCCAAACCACCATCGCTTTGTGATGTCAAGAAATTTTAAAAATCTTGACAAGTCAGAACTACTCAGTGACCTCCAGAAAGTTCCATGGCATATTATTGAATGCTTCGATGATATAGAAGATGCCTGGCACAGCTGGAAATGCCTTTTTACGGATGTCGTCAACAAACATGCACCATTAAGAAAATTCCGAGCACCGAAATCACCGAAGATCCCGTGGTACGACGACCAAATTGAATCCCTAAAGAAGCTACGAGACTATCATCATAGACGAGCCACCACAGGCAATCTCCCCAGCGACTGGGAGAACTACAGAAAAACGAGGAACCACGTAACAAACCTCGTTCGAAAGAAAAAGAAGGAATACTACACGTCCATGATCGACCAGCACAAGGGCGACTCGAAATCGATGTGGAAAATCCTCAAAGGACTGTTACCCAGATGCCCATCTGGCGGAATTACTTCTCTTGAAATCAATGGGACTCTTATCACTGACTTTAAAAATATTGCAAATTCTTTCAATGTTTATTTCACTGATATTGGTTCCAAATTAGCTGCTACTATAGGCACTGTTAATGTAAACCCTATCGACTATGTAAAGAAATGTTTTCCAGAGCAGCCAAATGTTTTCAAATTCAAAAAAGTCAAAGAAAAGGATGTAATGAAACTTATTATGAACATCCCAAGTGGAAAGGCCACCGGTACTGATAATTTCCAGGTAAAATTATTAAAAGTCGCAGCTCCTGAAATTTCCAACAGTTTAACATACTTATTTAATTTTTCACTCGAATCAGGGAAATTCCCCACAGACTGGAAGCTAGCGCGAATCACCCCAATTCATAAAAAGGGGCCAAAAACAGACCAAGGAAATTACCGTCCGGTGTCCATTCTACCTGTGATATCTAAGTTCATTGAACGCTTAGTACATGACCAACTGTATAATTACCTTGTACAAAATGATCTGTTATGTTTGCAACAGTCAGGTTTTCGTAAAAAACACTCATGTCAGACGAGCCTGCATAGGTTACATGAACAGCTTTATAACGATCTCTACAATGGTAATGTTGCTGGCCTTATAGCCCTCGATTTACGTAAGGCATTCGATACTGTAGATCACAAGATCATGCTTGATAAATTAAATTATTACGGCATTGTAAATACAGAACATGATTGGTTTAAATCTTACCTGCATGATAGATTTCAGATATGCTCAGTTTTTAACAATTTCTCAGATCCCCAAAAAATTACGTGTGGGGTACCGCAGGGGTCCATTCTTGGGCCCCTGATGTTCATATTATATGTAAATGACATGCCAAAGTGTTTTACTGAATGTAATGTCAACATTTATGCAGACGATACTACTTTCTATGTAGCAAATCCTAGTGTTGAAGCTGTTAGCAATATCCTTCAATCAGAATTAAGATCTGTCTATAAATGGCTCTGTTGTAACAAGCTAAGTCTCCACATAGGAAAAACGTCGAGTATGTTGATTTGCAGTAGACAAAAAAGAATCCATCTAAGAAATCAAGACCTTGACTTAACACTAGATGGCTGTCAAATAGAACAAACTGATTGTATGAAATATCTAGGCTTATCAATTGATTATAATTTGAGATATGATGTTTACTTAAATGAACTTGTCAACAAAATTAGCAGGGCAACAGGTGTCCTCCGCCGAGCCTCTAGGTTTGTTAATCAAGCCACAAGACTAACACTTTACAATACCCTGATACTTCCTCATTTGGACTATTGTAGTACAATTTGGGGTAACAATTTATCAAAGGGTGATATTAAGAGGCTGCAAAGACTACAAAACTGTGCGATGAGAATAATTTTAGAATGTGATCGCATGACCCGCACCAAGTATATGCTTAGTACTCTAAAGTGGCTCAGTGTGGAGCAACGGCTTCTGTACAACACTGGATGCCTCATTTGGAAGATCGTAAACCGAGAAACACCATCATACTTGAACAATGCAGTGCGCACTGCAGGAGCAGTCCACAGCCATGGAACTCGCTCATCTACAGACAACAACCTGTTCATTGAACAGGGTCACAACAAATCACTCGGAGTCCATGGCAGCAAATGCTGGAACAGCATACCAGCTAACATAAGATGTGCATCGTCATTCAGAACTTTTAAAACTGAATACCTAAAATATCTTAGGTCTGAAATTGAATGACATACTATTGTCGCTATATTTAAATTGTTTTTAATGTGAAGTCGTACTTGTTCTTATATATATATGCTTTTATTATCATATATTTTAACCGACTCATAATTCCTATTTTAATATCTATTCTTAACTATATATACAGTGGTTTATCACAATTGTCAAATTTTTAATACTTGAATGTGTTATGTCTGTTTTCTCATGTTCATGCGGGCTCCAAGCCTCAACAGAATGTATACTTCTGAATTTGGATTCCCAATAAAACTTGTAAACTTGTAAACTTGGGTTGTTATGTAACCTGCTCTTGGAGTGTTAAAAAACTTTGTTGTTCTTTGACTATTTTATGGCACTATTTTATGACACAACTAACCAGGAAGTGTCCATTTTTTGGCTCTTTGCCTGTGGGCTGTATGCAACCCATGCCAAGAGTGACCACAAATGGACTAACTGCCAAAAGGGACTATCACAAAACGACTATCACAAAAGAACTGTCATTGACATTGTTTGACATAGTCTTTGTTGGGTAAAAGGAAGGGTGGATCCTGAATGTGTTGGGAGAGTGGTTCCAAGTTGTGTATCAGCAGCTGCTGTCAACATCATAGTGAAAACTGCAGCCAAGTCCCTCAGACTGTCATGCTACCAACTCCTGTGTCAAATGCTTATCTGGAGTCTATGAACTAATCAAGTTGTGTTGTGAACTTGTTATGCAGGTATCTTGGGTGCAATTATTGGAGTACACTGGCCATGATTTATTTGATTTACAAATTTTTCAAAAGTGTTTCAATATCATGACTCCCAAGTATGAGGGGCAATCTCCGACACAAGACCAGAATAAAACTGACCGAATCAGTGGCACTTATCTTTGTTTTGATAAGGTTCTAAATTCCAACTTGAGTGGAGATGCCAAGTATTGCATTAACTGAGTCAGGTGCTTGTCCAGAGTCCAAGAACAAGATGAAAAACAAGTATTTGTGTTGGTGACTCCCATTTTGGCTTCTGTGTCTTGTTGTGGTCATTATTTCTTGATGCTGTGCTGTCTCAAAACTATTCCATTTCTCGTCATCATTTCTTCAGGAAATTTAATTTTTTTTTTGGAGGAAAAAACTTTCTATATTCAACTGAGATTAATTGTCGGCCAATTCATCAACAACTTAGAAGTGAAATTATTATTAATATTATGTGTAAAACATATTGATTATTGAACCATGATACTATGTTAAAAACTCTTTTTTAAAACTCAGTGTTGTCTTAAACATTGTTGAATGTGAATGTGTTTTCCCCTAGCATCCTAGCGGGGGGGGGGGTTGGTCTAGTGGTAGCGTGCTGGACTGCCAATCACTGGGTCCAGGGTTCGAATCCAGCTCTTGCCGGGTCACCTGGGCCTATGTTGGACGGCTGTTTCAATCATCCTTCGCCTCATTGCTGTGTCCTCCTCGTGTCCTGATTAGCCTACCAAGTGCACAAATACAGGACGTAAAGATCCATCCATCCCTAGCATCCTAGCTCCTAGCTCAGTCACCTGACCTGATCCAGACAACCCAAAACCCTGTGATGCTTTGTTCTACCTTTGAAGTGGTTCTAGGAAGGTCATGTGACATCAGAGGTCATAGTGACGTCACAGCTGGTCACATGACAGCTGACCTCCCTGACCAGAGAGCTTACAATCTGTTGTTTACTTTCATCAGGTGTCCCTCAAAACTCTCAATTCGATACTCTGAACATATCTTTTTTCTTTGAAGTCATTTTGAGGTGTTCTCAGTGATGTCACAATGTCATTTAAGTGTCACATGTCATGAGAAGTGTCATTGAACGTGATATTGATGTGATGACAAAGATATGACAAAAACTCCTGACTCCACCTTGTTTAGCATTGTTTGCTCATTACTTATATGAAGTCCACTTATATTTGTTTAATGGTTGTGGGAACTTTGTTCAACTGACAGTGTATCTCTTCACGAGTAGCTTCAACTTTGAACTCAAGACCCCAGATAACCTTTAATATTTATCCTCAAACTTTAAAGTGAAGTGAAACTGAGTTATCTGTCTAAATTTAAGCCAAACAAATTCAGAGCATATTTAAGGTATTGTCTACTCAATTAGAATATTGAAACATTCTGTAGGGAATAAGCAAATTCCAAGAAAATTTGATTTAGAAATGTTGAAACTAATGGGTCAGATTTTCGAAAGAGGTGATTCAAGAGCTTGCTGAACTGTCATACTGTCGTGTTCGATAACATTTTAAATGGCCTGGGAATGAATTTAGGAAACAATTTGCTTTCGTAAGTGACTCATTTGATACTCTTTTTATTTCAATTTCGTAAACCATTGGCAGCCAAGAATAGTAACTTCACTTCTGAAATAGGTTCTTTAATTGTCAAATTCCATCTATAGCTATTTTAAGATGCCAAATGTTGGTAAATAGGAAAATAAGTATTTCTAAATTTGGCTTTTGTTGCAGGTCGTGATTCCATCAGTTATGCATACATATCAATTTGCAACCCATGCCACATTTGGAAATCAATTTCAGATTGAAATACCTCCTTCCAGGAATGATAAATATAGCTCTATGTATCATGCAGCTCAAAAGAACTTGTAGTGCCCTGGGCCAGCAGAAATATCATCAGTGGTCATGAATTCCTAAAAATAAGTTACAGATAGTTAGTCAGAATATTTCGTGTTCATTGAGCCATTTTGATTTGTGCCTGATGATGAATTCTCACTGTGGTGTTTGAGTTTCATCAAATTCCAGGGCTGAAAAAGTGGGACGGTTAGTTCAGTTGGTAGCGCATTGAGTTGCCAATCGATGGGTCTCTGGTTCGATTCCGACTATCATCAGGTGACCTGGACCTATCTTGGACATCAGTTTCTATCATCCTGTGTTGATGAGTCGATGCCTCTGTCTATTGCTGTATTCGCCAATTTGGGTCAAATGGCCCAAATTTGCGGGATGGCCCAAATTTTCTGATTTGCCCAAATTTGCTTTTGTCTCCTCAGTACATTAAAAAAATTATATTCTTGTTTGATGAGAATATTTTTTTCTAAGAAGTATGTACCGTAATATGGGGTGAATAGGGACACTGGGGTGAATCGGGACAGAACAGGGAAACGATGTATTTATCCAAAAACACCTATTTCTAATGGCCTTAGGAAGTTGATTTTTGGCACATTTATAGTAGACACACAAGCGCATATTGTGGTAAAATTTTGTACTTCTAACTGCAGGCAGTGAGGAGCTGCAGGACCTTAAACTTGGCACTGTAGGATTGACGTTCTAGAAGCTGGTCAAAACTTTGCTCGAACCGTATTAAGGTTAATTACTAGAGTCAATTAACTTGTAACAAATTTTAAAATCATTCTAACATGGCTTTAAGGGACCATATTTAAAGATTGGATATAGGATTGTGTACGTTTGGTCCTGGGTGCAGATCCAGGTCAATGGCAAATTTTCGGGATAAACCAAAAATAACCATACTAATTTTCATTTGCGTGTACTGGCGTGGCTTTTTGATAAATGATATTGAACTTGGCATCATTTGCAGTAAAGTTAGTCCAGAATTATCAATTACTAGAAAAATTAGAAGAAAACCACAGTTTTTAACAGTTTTCTGTCATTTATCACGTTTTTAAAAATCTGCATGTTATCAATGAAATTGATGTCAGATTTTCCTCAAAAATTTTTTTTGGCATGTTGGACATGTTTTCTAATGTTTATTCACAAGTAGCAATCACTCAAAGTAGCTAGGGTTTATTGATTGTGGAAATAATGAAGTGTCCCGATTCACCCCAAAGTATGGGGTGAATTGGGACTGAAGTTTTTTGGACCTTGAGCATCGGGAACTAAAGATATCATTTCATGGTTCTAGTGGCACTTAGACCTTGTGCCCAGACACAATATGACACCAAATACAGATTTATAGATTGATTTTTGCCCATGCTATGACAGAAAAACGGCAAATTCTGTCCCGATTCACCCCATATTACGGTACAGTACGTGTGCACAGGTGGTTGGCACTGTATTTCAGGAATGTATATCCACATACTACAGGTGTATATGTTTTTACTGAACATGTACTCTCTTATTGACATGTATTTCAGACCAATTAGTCATGTATTACATGCTGCTCATAATGACATGTCATTTGTTAACTGTTGCCTGAGAATTTGTTACTTTTGAGATATATTCTTCATTTGCATGTGGCTTATGAATTAATTACATAAACCTATGTTGCTGTTTCTTTTTCTTTTCTGTGTGGTAATAACTAATAGTCTAGACCACACACATATCTGATGTGACAAACATTGGTCACATGTTTTATGTGATTAATGATATATTTTGTCATTTATCTGTCTTGTCTTTAGACTCTTGACCTGATCTATATTTGGATGATCAATTTCTGAAGCTGAATGTTCTGCAGTACTTTTTCTAGAATTAAAGTAACTTTAATTGGAGTTTTGATGACTGCTAAAAATTCAATCTGTCCTGTCAATCTTTTTGTCTATCTATCTATCTGTTTCTATCTACTTATCCATCTATCCATCTATTTAGCCATCTTCCAATCACTCGTTTTCGATTCAAATCCAGCTCTGGCGGGGTCACTTGGACTTATGTTGGACAGCAGGGAGTTTCAATCATCCCTCACCTCATTGCTGTATCCTCCTCTTGTCCTAATTAACCTCACCAAGTGCATAAATACAGAATATGCTTTCCCAATCATCCATCAAGTCCCAATCATAGATCTTGCTGTGTATCACAAGGTTAAAACTCATAGCTTGATTGGCTTATCCTTTACCTCACTGTATAACAGAAGGGATGTCCCTTCAACCTAACAATTCCCAAGAAGATCAGGTGTATGCTAATCATCTCGTTTTTGCCTGGAGGGCAATTGTCCAAATCAGACTTAAAACCACTGAACCTACATGTGAGGTATCTTACTTCACAAAACAAGATATTTTAGCCATGAATCTTTTCTTGGTTTTACAGTCTACATTGAATGCTTAAGATAATATTTACCTTGACAGTTTAAGACAGTATTGTAATGGGCCAGGCACAAGCCACTTTCATCTCTAATCATCAAAGGTCGGATGAAATGGATGCATTGAGGCAGAAGGAAAGATGAGATGCTAAATACACAGATAGATTGCAACCACACAAGGCCATTGTGGCAAGAGCTATTGTCAAATCTCAGAGTAAACTTCAAGGCCCCAAGCAATGTGAGATCTATGAAGGAGTTAGATATTCTGCTGGTGTGACCTCCGTGAGGTCAGGCCGGTTTTAGGATTTGATGAAAATTGTGTAAAGTGAGATGTGTTAATGGGGGATAGCTCATCATAGCTGAGTTGGCAGATTTAGAACTTTCCAGGCAATGAAATACCCGAATTGATGAATCATTCGGATGATTTGGGCATTCTGTATCAAATATAATTCACTTCAGTATCCTAATCAGGACAGGCAGTGCCTCCGAGGAGAACAGAGAAATTAGGTGAAGGATGATTGAAACTGCCGTCCGACATACTTCCAGGTGATCCAGCCTGAGCCGGATTCGAACCCGGGACCCTACCATTGGATTGAAACTTATAGAGCTCCCCTCTTCACTCTTTATCTGTGACGCAGGTTCCTTTCAATGGCTAATCCTGTTTATCTTCCTATCCGGGCTATCCTCCTAATCCATCAAATATATTTTTATCTATCCAAAGTGTATCTGAGCTTGGTGACCCATATTAAAATCCATGTTAATTTTTTTTGCATGAAAAATAATGGGACTCCCTGTGCATTGACCCTTGATATGGCCTTCGACCTCAACATTACACAGATGCTTTTTCCAGGACTTCCAGCAGAGCATATTATTATTTCCCAGATAATGTGATAAACTATCTCTCCCATATTGTGCATAAAACAGACCATTCCCTGTGGGTGGTTCCTCTTCATGGTGTTGGTGGTGGTGTACATTTTCAAATTTTGGTATAATTTGAATTCCAAGGAACTGTTTAGAGACTTTGATTTAAATTTTCAAAACTGAAAAAGAGGAATAATAGTGAGTAATACTATTACTATGTGGCTGGTTCTTGTGTGATTTTTACATTTTTTTGCTGGGGAATGTAATTACCTAAATGATGATAATATATCAACTGGAAAAGATTATAATTTTGAAACAGATTGTAAGTTTATAAATGATTAACAGGTTTTGTGAGACTCATAAAATTGCTTAAAAATGCTTGAAAATTGTATTAATAAGGGTTATTATATTTTGCCACTTGCTGATCAGGGAAATATTTTTAATTTGAATTTTTAAAACTGATTTATGCCTACCATGACTCTCTGAGACTTATATGTATTCACGTACCAGCAGTTTTTCCACTGTATACATTATACAGTATAAACATGGAATATTTGAGCTACTATAATACTACAACCACTATTTTCCATGAGAAAAACAGGCACTGTTATGACAGTTGTGTTTGAGGGAGGAGTTGCAGATGGACTTGGGGTCATTCATAAATTGCCAAGGAGGTGGTCCTGTCTTTTTGGGTTTCTGTCACTTCTCAAGCAACAGTGAAAATAAAAGTCTGGGGAAAAAAAGTCAAAAAAGTGCAAAGAATAAGTCAGTGGGAAAGATAGTAGAACAGTATACCATATTCACTTGAAAATAGCTTGAAGCACCAAAAAATATGACAATAGCACAATACATAACCCCCCCCCCAAACAACTTTGCAAAATTAAAAAAATCTAGTTCTGGACAGAAACCCTTCAGAGTTTATACCCCAGCCGAATTCCATTAAAATCTTGGCATGATATTTACACTATCTGCCACATTATCTTGTGTAAGTAACTTTTTTCGCCTTGAAATGCCAAACCAAATGCCAAAAAAGAGCTCTCCTTCTGTGGAAAAAGGTCCTACTGAATGTAATACACTCCTGTTTTGGGGGAGATGGTTGAAAAAAAAAAACATGGGCGCGAAATTGTGTTGTCACAAAAAACTCAGTAATAAGTCATCTAGTGACCTGAAAGTCCCAAAAAAATCGTTCTCCTCGCAGCTGACTTGTCAAGATGAGGAAAGTGAGAAAACGTAGAAGATGACTCCCAGAAGTCCCTGAAAGTCCCAAAAAGTCATCTGAAGGTCAACTGAAATATGATAGGGAGAGAAAAGGCACCAAAATAAAAACGTCTTGGCAGAAAAGTGTGAGATTTGGAACTAAATGTAAAAAAGACATCGGACTGCAGATGAGAGTTCATGAGCCTTGTAGCCAAGCTGTAAAAAAAAAAAAAAGGATATTGATGGATTTCTGAATTTTCACTCATACTTCAATCATAAATTAACTTTACTGCTATTGTGTTTGATGAATTGTTGACTGCCAGGACTGCTCTTAAATGCTGAAATTCAACAAATGAGGAGTTTTCTGGGTTAAAGTAGTAAAAATGTAATAGTTTTCCTTTTAAGGAAAGGCTAATAAGGCCCATCTTCCTTTTGGTTTTACAATATTTCCAAATACAAAGGCTTATAATATATCTTTGGTCAATGACTCTATGAACCTTGAAATAATATTTGAAGTAAAGAACCGACAGAACAAGCTACACCATATACAGTAGTACAGCTAGGAGACCAGTCTAAGTACTAAGGCTTCTGAAAAAAAAAATCCATCATGGAAATAAAAAAGGCATGTAATTTATTCAAATAACCCAAGTTAAAGGGAAAAAGAGCCCCTGGCTCTAAGTGGCACACTTTACACGTGCCTTTAATTAAGATAAAAAGAATCAAAGAAATTCTTGAGAAAACAGACCCTGCCAGGTCAAGTTGTAAAAAAAAATTATTACATGCACCAGCTTTTCTGGTTTTCTCTTTATATTTTTATAATTCTAATTTAATGACCACGTGACACTGGTGGACCTTGTGTTATGCCTCTGTAAGGATATATGTTGTGTTGGAGAGTGCTATTTTTTAGAAAGAAAAAGTAAGAAAAGAAGAAGTTTAGCATGGTTTCCAGTTTAGAATGTCTGGAAATGTTTATTTATTGGCTACTGTGTTATTTCTTTCTTTTAAAAATTATGCATGATTGCACCAAAGAACTTTCAAAAATTGATATACCCCAAAAAATATATGTTACTGTAAATAGTTACATAAACTTACATTGTACCAGAATCCCTACTTGATCTGAGGAAAGGCAATTTTTAGCTCAAATTCTCAAGTGCAAATTGCAATTTTATTTGTACATTTGTCAAGGAAAAATAAGAAAAAGAAGAAAAAGAAGGACTCCATCTGGACTAGTACATTATGTGCTACCTCATGGAAAGATAGATAGATAGATAGATAGATAGATAGATAGATAGATAGATAGATAGATAGATAGATAGATAGATAGATAGATAGATAGATAGATAGTAAGATAGATAGATAGATAGATAGATAGATAGATAGATAGTAAGATAGATAGATAGATAGATAGATAGATAGATAGATAGATAGTAAGATAGATAGATAGTAAGATAGATAGATAGATAGATAGATAGATAGATAGATAGATAGATAGATAGATAGATAGATAGTAAGATAGATAGATAGATAGATAGATAGATAGATAGATAGATAGATAGATAGATAGATAGATAGTAAGATAGATAGATAGATAGATAGATAGATAGATAGATAGATAGATAGTAAGATAGATAGATAGTAAGATAGATAGATAGATAGATAGATAGATAGATAGATAGATAGATAGATAGATAGTAAGATAGATAGATAGATAGATAGATAGATAGATAGATAGATAGATAGATAGATAGATAGATAGATAGAGCCAGTGAGCCAGTGAGTCAGTGATTGATTGATTGATAGATTGATTGATTGATCGATGGATTTGGTTTGATTGATTGCTTGATTGCTTGATAAGTTCGTACAGATAGACAGCCAGATTATACCATGGATTCATACAGATAGATAACATTGATGAGGTCCAAGAAGGAAAGTCAAAAGCTTGTATGTCACCAGTTCACCCCAAGGAACAGTTGTGTGACCTGTCACTTTCCCCCTTCAGACACAATGGAAATGACCTGTCAGGGACAACAGCTGATGTCTTTTTTGTCTCTTTTAGGACTTAATTTGTAACTTTTTAAAGGCTCTTAGATCTTGTGGAGACCTTTTAGAGACATTTAGGCCAAATGAGTGAGCTCATAGGTTGCTGATGGTGCTCAGTGATGGACTGACCACCACTGACTTGTTGAAAAGGGTTGTCTTGTCCTGATTCTGGTTCTACCTAAAGGTTGATGACATCAACCTTTGGTTCTACCAAAACCACATGCCTAAAACAAAGATCAAGTGCCTTTTAGGCCTCAGAATCCATTTTAGGTGCTTTTGAAGAGTTTCTCCTTAAAAATGTCATTTTGGTCCATTTTGTGCTTTTCATAATTGAAGAAGTTGTCGGCATATGCACAAACCTTATTCAAAACCTTTCTCTCTTCGAAGTCTTCGAATTAATAGAACCAAACTACATGTATTTGCTGCCAAGTTCAAACCGGTGTCTGTAGTTGTCGCAATACCTCCTAAGGGGAGAATTGGACAAAAAAAAATTATTGACCTGACGTCTGTCATTTCAAATTTTCTCTAATATTATATCTGTTACTATTCAACATTGATTATGGGATATGGATCCCCTAACTTGCCAATCGCGATGGGGATATTGCGCATACCCTGAAGTCTTACGCTTGTAAATTTCATGAAGATCGAACCGAAGTAACCCGACCCTATGAATTTTGAATAATTTCTTTCGAATTAACTCAGTCCTCCCGACCAACCCTCTAAAATAGGGTTTTTCCCCTTTTTTTAGCCTAAAAACCCCTTGACCTCTTTTTAATGCGAAACCCTTTTTTTTTGACAACTTAAAAATCCTCTAGAAAAATTGCCATTAAATGGTGATTTCATTACTTTCTGTACTCAGAAACTGTTGCTGGTATGACAACACGGTCAAAACTGCCCAGAATAAAGCTTGAGGAGGATGCTCACTGCTCAACTACTGTTATTGATCAGATGCTGTAATTTAGCCTTGAATTTATAAACTACAGGAAGTGCATTGTAAAACCTTTTCAATTGGAAGTTTTGGCTATAATTGCGTTTTTCTCAATACAGAAATTTTGTATATTAGGATCTTTTTTATGAAAACCCTCTAAAAAGGAATGCGGAACCCTGGAACCGACGTTCCTGAGGTTGGGAGATCTGTTAACTTGAATTTTGACAGTGAGCGACACAAATCTGCAACTTGGACATTTAAGTCGCTCAAAACAGTTGTGTGAATGCAACTTTATAAATGGTGAAGTCAATGTATTTTTTCCATGTTTTAGTACCCAGCATGGCTCAGTATTTTGGCCCAGCAGGGCTCACCCCACGTGGGGGTTAATAAACATAAGTCACGTGACTGTCTGCTGTCACCCTGTCTGGGGCACGAGTTGGGGAGACAAAACAAGAAGTCGTTAAAAAAAGAAAGAAAGAAAAGGGAAATAAATTGACTTCTAAAAAATCCCAATTCTCAGTGTCAGAGTCTCCCTTCTGGAGGCCTCTGTGTAGATTTGGAGCTATAATTACTTGCTGTAGCTCAATGCTCTTGCTCCAGGGCTTCTTAACTCCATAATATGAATTATGATGTTATCAGTGTAAATTATGATGATAGCGTAGTAAAATTTAATGTAAAGTAATTTTTATCAAATTATGTGTCCATTTCTTCGCTTTCCCGCTTCGAACACAATGTCTGAGAATGTCTTTGAGTGGATAAAAAGCATTTTCACTTCAATTACTTCATATTTGACAATTATTAGGGGCATATCTAGTTTTATTAGTTTTAAAGTCTCTCTATATTTAGGTCCATTTTGATGAAAAAGGTAGAAAGTGAAGAAGTACCAGTTTTAATTGAACAACCTAACAATGAGCAGTCGTGTATGGTTGAAAGAAGTTTAAAACCTGTTGAGTAAAATGTTTAGTGATGTGGAAGTAAATTTAACAGATTTTGGAATTTGAAATAGCCTGTGCTTCAGCCTTCAGGCAGGCGTCAGCAAGACTGCATCAAATTGCATCACTCCAGCGTGCTTTGTGGAGGAGTTCCAATTTGATGACGTCATGATAGGCCATTGTTATTGGTAGGTGTCTCATGAACATTATCCACTTGGAATTTTCCACCTCAATGAGTCTGTTACGGTGATATTGTGGAGTTTGGCGTCCTTTCACATAAGCTTCAAGTTTAGGTTGTTCAGAAGCTTCTGAGGGGGAGGGGGTTCATGAGTTATTGGCTTATGTGCTGTAAAATTGCACCTTACTTCATTTTAGGGGTGTTTTGGAGGACATCTTGGAGCCACCTGAGAGCTCCTGACATAGGTGTCTGTGCCAAGCAACTCAGACCCCACATATGGGGTAAAGGTGGCTTTGCTCTTTTCTGTCACTCAGCTGACAAAAAGAGATACAATTCTCACACCACTCATTCATTTCATAAATACAAAAGCTTAAAACTAGCCGACTTATACCAGTTCAGATCTTGTCTTTTATATTACAGAGCCCTGAACAATTACTTACCATCATATTTTAAAGATACTTTAAAAGCAAACGAAACAACTCATTATCATTCCACCCGTGGAAGAGCAAACATCCACATAAACTCAGTTCAATCCCAAATTGGTAAACAATGCCTTAACTACAAAATTGCTCAATCCTGGAACAGCTTACCTGAGGACATTAAATCTCATCGTACAGCCTCTATTCATATCTTTACGTCTAAATTAAAAACCTTTTTCATCAATAAATATTCCTTGCCATGTACCATAAGGAACTGTTACATTTGCAATCGATTTATGCCATAACTGACTGTATTACCTCCATCAGCATTCTACGCAAATTGTCTACTTCTATTTTTAGATTTATGATAGATAAAATTTTAATTCTTATCTAATGTATTAATTGTATGGTCATGTACTCAGAAAATGTAATCCTTGTCACAAGATTGTATATCCACGTAAATTGTCTTTTTCTATCTTTAGATTTATGATAGATAAAATTTCTATTTTTTTATTTTTATTTTTTCTAAGTGTTTTAAATGTATGGTCATGTAATCAGAGAATGTAATCAGTGTTATAAGATTGTAATTATCTAAAAGGTTAATTAGATGCTGTTTTGTAGTACTAAGCAGGAGTCACTCGCAGTTTTTGTCAAAACTATTGGCCCTGCTGTGCCTTATGATTATATATTATATCTATGTATTCATTTTGGTACAAATAAAGTTCAAAGTTCAAAAGCTGCTCAAGTTCAGTGACATTGTGTCTACACTGGGCACTTACTAAATCCAATCCCATCCTTCATACAGTGGGCCAAACTGCAGGGCTATACTTTCTGTAAGTTCTGTTCTGATGAGGGTACCTCTCATGCTTGAAAATCAGCCTCATGCAGTCAATGGTTTTTTTCTGAATTGATATTTTACATGTCTTTTAAGGAAGCCTCACTCATAATAAGTAACATTGATGTAGAAAGAGCCCTACAATCCTCCTACAATACAATTCATCAGGAGACCCAAAAACCTGACCATTCACCATAAGCGTCGCGGAGTCGCAGACAGATCTTCACCGTTTTGGTTTTTGCACCCTGGACCATGTAAGGCTTCTTGAAATACATTGAACAAGGCCTGATAGTGTGAAGTTTTTAAAATTCGAAAGTAACCATGTCTTCATTGGCTCAGCTTCTTTTGGGCACATTTTCAAATCTTCAGTGACTGGCTGCATGTCACCTTCAATGATTCAGACAATTTGTTGGTGGTCTCACTGGTCTGTTTTTGATATAAAAACATTGAGATGGACCTTTTTCAATTTTTTTTTGTTAACTTATGGCCATTTAAGCATGCTGTCCTTGTTTAGTTTGTTGAATCTTTTTCAGTTTCTCCCTAATGTGCCCAATTAGGATGTGTCTGGAGTAACAAAGATGCCAAAAGATGCCATGAATGTGAACCTGGTCTGTGTCCTGTGGTGAGGCGGTGGCAATAACCCACCTTTGTCCTTACTGCGTGTATTTGCTTGAATAAGATTCTCAAAATGTTTCACAAAATGTTGACTCTCTATCCTTCTTCTTCTTCTTCTTCTTCTTCTTCTGTAGGTCCCAGCTATGTTGGAAGGCGCTCCTCTCTGGGAGTGGAACAGTTTAATTAATTTAATTTAGTTTAATTCTTGTTCCCTATGCTTACAATCTGTTTAATCTCTTGACTTGTGCTGGTATACCCCGGATCAGCCGGGTAGCCCAACTTCCATCTTCGTGACGCGAGCTGCACATTCGTTTTTGGTGACCCCCGTATAATGATGAGATGGGAAGACCGGGATTCTGATACATGCCCTATTGATTCAGGGAGATCCACGCTCTTTCAGTTGTCCCAGCATAGAATACTTAATATCATATCTTCTCTCTATACTGGTCCATGTAAATGGGCTCCACTCTTCCAAGTTCATGCATTGTTAAGAAGACTGTAGGACTATGAGAAGTTGACACATTAGTTGGCATGATTCTCTAATGGTGATGTTGCCATTTTCTGCTTGACTTGGTTTGGTTTTGGTGAGATATGCTTTTACTCGGATGCCACCTGTCATCACAAACTGTCCTTATCTCTGCCTCCTATCTCCAGAAAAAGGACATTGTCTCATTTGGAGAGGGGTACAGCACCAATGCAGTCCTCTCAATACCAAAACACCCTAATTATAACCCTAATTGTCCAGGAAGTCACCCTAAATGGTGGGAAAGTGTTGGTGAAGTTTTAGAGATTTTGAGAGAGCTCCTGATGCAGTTGTTGATATGCACTGTGCAACAAGCATGAACAGGAAGTGCTAGCAACAGGTAGCTAATGTTATAACTGATCATTTGCTTTCTCAATGATATGTTTGAAGGGAAGTGTATTGTTATTTGCAAGTATTCAAAGCAATATAGCCCATAGTAATCGTTATTACTGAGTAATAATAGGGAATTGCTTAAAAACAATTCCAGTTAATTTTTTCAATAGAGAGAATGGTTGGCTCGAGAAGAGAGTGTGAAGAAAATTAAAGATCTTAAAATTGACATTTATATAAGCTATTTGTTTTAATCAATATCACAACTGTTTCTCTTAGCAGTTCTCATCTGCTACTACACCGGCATATGGTCACAGGTAGCTTATAGATAGAAATTGCAACTTTCCAAGAAAGAATCCATATTCCTGTTAATAAAGCTCACAAAATCACAAATTGTCCACATTTTTAGCTCAATTTTAGGGGATGAGTGGTACGTCTAATGGAATGACAGTCAATGTCATCAGCATCTGCTGAAAGGGTATCTTACTAAAGTAGCTAATTATTTGAGTGCCTAATTTGGAACCACTAATCCGATAAGGACCAGTTATCATCACCCAGCACTGCTTGCAGCTGATTACTGTCATGGTGGCTGTCAGACTGGTATGCTGCTGACTCTGTGTGGCCAATGACTATTTCTGGAGATCATTTCTGACAGCAGTTTTTCTCTGCTACTTCCTCTGATTACCTTAACTGGTCAGCTGATTGTCTCACCTGACGTCTTGTTACCTCATCTCTATCTGCTATTGCTATCCCTCTATCTCTTACATATATTGTCTCTTCTTCCATATTATCCTCTTGCTAGTGTACCTCCTCTGACTATCTCTTCTGACTACATTTTATCTTCATAGACTATCTGCTCTGCCCATCTATAAAATCTCCAGATTGCTGACAAATTGACAATGGCTAACCACCTGCTACAAGCAGTAGTCTTCCTACTTGTGACATAGTCCTATTGTTGCATTTGGATATTTTTCTTATCAGACTAGTTATCTACTTAGTGTCAAAGATAATGTGATAAGTTGATAATGTCTTGAAGAGTTGGCTAAAAAAAGAAATTGCTCTCTGGTGGTCTGTCACATTGTTACTCATAGAAATAGAATTCCATAATTTGCAGAATAACTCCTGATTTTGTGAATAGCATGATTAAGATTATTTAATTACATGCCGCAGGGTAAGATTATATAATTATATGTCTGCGAAAGGAAAATGGTTGAAATAAGAGGTGTATTTTAAAATTTATTTTTAGCCGTTATTCAGGTTTTGTGATTTTTATAGAACTTCTCTACACTCCAACCGATTGCCATGGCAACAGATTTTTTTCCAGGGTGACACTTTGTGTATTTTCGTTATAGGAAATGCTAGAAACTCCACTTGTTAGAATAAACCAAATTGAGGCTTAACAGGTTCTGTTATCATGTTCCATGGGCCCAAGGAAATGACAGGATAACAAGACCACTGTTTATATCCTCTGTTTAGCACTGTTTATATCCAAGGAGATAATGGAGGTTGAAGTGGGATATGACTGGATTAAGAGGAATTGGGTTGGAGATCAACCTTTCAAGAAGTAAAATTCTTGGTATCAAACTTTCAAGTTATTTGCTGGTGATGCTTAGAAAGAAACTCTCTTGGAATGACGTGAATGTTAATTTTAGTCATAAATTATAGGCCTATGTGGATTTGAATAGGGATATGACTGGATTTAGAGGAATTGGGTTTGAGATAAACCTTTCAAGAAATAAAATGATTGGTTCCATGGGTTTGTTGTGATGCTGTGAATCGGTGACTGAGGCTTGGATAAGGCTTCATTTGTCTCTGGACCTCTTTGCATTGCTGATCAGTTGGTTTCTGTAAGTTCCAAATTTTGAATTTAAGTCAAGCTCTATCTCAGTACCCCATATATATTGATTGTGAAAGCTTCTTGATTTGTTTATAACAACTCAACTTAGTGCCTTTTCAGCCAACTTGTTTTCCCACATCATGCAATTGATAACATGATAGATTGATTCATGTTTCTGAAACCTGTTACACCAACTTTTGCTAAAGGCCTATAGAGCTTCTTATCACTTCTACCACTTTTACATGTTTCTGTAACTACTTTTGAGTACTTGGTTAAGAGAAACCTCCTTTAGCTACCTGAGATTTGGAGTTTTCGAGTGTTAAAATCAATTTGCTATCAATTGAATTTCTTTATTTCCTTTCTTTGCCTTGCTCTGCACTGTAAGTGACTTGTGTGGCCTTGTCAGGAGCTTGTCCACAACCATGTTTCAGCAACTTGTCAAATTTGTTTAGCAAATCCAATGATAAAATACTGATAAGCCACCACTGCCATTTTCCATTAATGCAGTGCTCTAACTGAACCCAGAAAAAACCTTGGAATATCCTTGCATTTTTGCTTTTAAAAGGGTTATTCAAGTGGTTGCTGGCCAGTGGTTGTATTTCCTGTTATGGTAGGGAATATTGGAGGCTGGTAGAGACATGTAGTGCTAGGAAATTGTTATGGATTTCTTTTTAAATTGAGGTTGAAGTGGTATTTTGTAGAAATATGGAGCTGATTTTGAAGCTGTTCATTCCTGGAAGCTGGATGAGTTTTAGCCAGTGGCGGATCCAGGGAGGCGCGTCGTCGCACATTTCTCTAAGAATGCTACTTTTCTTCTCAGTGGTTTGGAGGGGGGGGGGTGTTAAGATAAAACTCCTTGGCCTGCCTAAAAATTTGAGTTTTCAAGTGTTAAAAAGAATTTTTTTTCAGTTCCAAAGGGGGAGGTTTTATCCGCCAGCCCGGTCCAAAAATGCAGAAAGATGGCCCGGGCCCCCACTACACCACCCTTTCTGGATTCGCCACTGTTAACAAAGGTTTTCAACAAACTCCAAACTCTTCTAAATGTACCACAGTGCAATAAACTGGAACATGATACAAGTGATGACATGATGCATCTCAGAAAAGACTGTGATGATGTCTACTAATTTGCCAGCAATTAGCCTTAATGAATTGGCTACTTTTGGCCACTTTCTGCCCTTATCTTGGGGTACTGTTACCTTGTGCTCATTTTGGGGGTGGTGCCAGGGTGGGGGTGTATACCCTTTTGTTGGCGTGGGTTCTTATTCCCCAAATTAACCCTTGCATTGCCTCAAACTTTCAAGCTTGTAATAGTAATTTCAGGTTCTTGGGCTTGGATGATTTCTGAGATATGTAAACTGCATAAATTGGGAGTAAGGCAAAGAGCTGGACAATGGGATAGCCAGTCAGGAGGAAAGTAGGCTAATAAAGGAACCTGTAGACCACCCCTCAACTGAGTTATAGGTGCTCATTATTGGCTTAGAGGGGTGGCCCACTATGGTTTATGTAGCTCAACAACTAATAATTTATCTGTGCCATATGATGAATGTGAGCATGCTATCTCCTGTGACAGTCTTATGCTGACAGGCAAATGTTATTGTGATATATTATTATGCCAATTATATTTCAATGAAGAGATTTAAAACTGGAAGGCATGCAATATGTTTGCCTGTTGGAGTATTTCCACTGCTTGGGAGTCAGAAGCTGACAGATTGTCATTTTGAAGCATCATGCTTGTTTCTTCCGCTTCCACTTCTGCCAATGTTGCCTAAATATACTGAGTGTTGCCAGAATATAGGAGGTAAACTCTTGACTGACTTTTCATGATAAAAATAATTTACCTGGCCTGGCCAACTAGTAGCAGTACCCCATAAGCAATACTGCTAGTAGGTATATCTCCTTTTCACTACCTGTGGAGTCTCTATCTCTATAGTCACTACCTTTAGAGTCACTACCTCTAGAGTCACTACCTAGAGTCACTACCTCTAGAGTCACTACCTCTAGAGTCACTACCTGTGGAGTCACTACCTGTGGAGTCACTACCTCTAGAGTCACTACCTTTAGAGTCACTACCTCTAGAGTCACTACCTCTAGAGTCACTACCTGTAGAGTCACTACCTGTGGAGTCACTACCTGTAGAGTCACTACCTGTAGAGTCACTCTGCTTTTATATTCTTGGACGAATTCCAAGTAGTAATTTGCTTGACTTTTCAACTTTTTCTCCCTGGCCCCCTAATTAGGAATGCATGGGTGCCAGTCATTTGATACCAAAAGTGCCCCTCCCCCAATTTTCCCTCTCCTCCCAAATTGACCTTCCTTTCTGCCAGTTTCTGGACAATGTCTGGGTTGACAGGCTGTGGTGTGGTCATTAGAGGAAACTAAATGCTCCCCAGACCTGCACAAGGTCCTGAAGCTTGCCAGAGTGCCTCAAATCCAGACCCAGGACTCTGCACATGATCTTGTTTATAAAATTCCCTCCACTACCACTTCATCCAGGAATAAAAATGTCCACTTGGTGAAGTCGTGATGGTATTTTACTGATTTGTGTGCAGTGTTCTTTTCTTTTTCAACATTCTTTTTCTTCGTGTTGCACTTCCAACTCGTGTCAACACGTGGTTGCACGTGCTCTAGTCTGCTTCTGGATGACTGTTCAAAGCTCAATTGTGATGTCAAAAATGTATCCAGATTTTCTTTGCAACTCACACAAAACTGTCAGGTATATGTGATTCAGAACGAAGTGACACTGAAAGTCACTCAGGAAAGTAATTCTTGATTCTCAGAGTGCTGAAAGTTTCTTGCAAACTTCTATCTCTACTATGTGCACTGTGTTGTGCATCCAAGAAACATAACATAGCTCGAGGCTGTCCTTCATAACTATTGAAGGGTGCTACTGGAAGTATAATGCTTAAGAAAAAATAAGGTCATTTCAACCACTTTTTATGTGAAAGTGTTGCATGCCAAGCTTTGGGGCATACTGTTGCATACAGTTGCATCAGTGAGCATACCAGCCTCACCAGGTATGCCTTTAACCATAAAGATGAGATGCATTCGTGTTGCCATGACAGTTGCTGCTGTTGATGTTAGGTTGTTATTGGCAACAGTGCACAGTGGTTGGTTGCCAGGGCAACTGGTGACAACTTTGGGTCGTGGGAATCACCCTGGATTCACCCGAGCACACTCCAGCCACAGGTGCCCAGCATGCAGAGATATGCCCCCCCCCCCCCTACTGAAAAATAGTATTGGAAGAAAAAGTGAGTTTGCAAAAATGGGGAGGTAAAAAGCACCCCCTACTGGACTAGTACTGGTTTCAAAGGTTATGGACTCCAGCTTGTATAGTTATGCAGTGTGCCCTCCCATTTTCCCCAAAAAGTTTGAAAAAAGGAATGAGTAAAAAAAAATCCAAAATAGATAGGCATAGAAAATTTGACGAGGGAGATCAGATCAATGACAATGTTACAGTCTCATAATAGAATTGGTAGGGACTCTGATAGAGCTCGGGTGTAAAATCATATCACAATGACCCATCGGTGAATATGTAACCCCAAAGCACACTTTAAGGCAGATTACCACCCCTCGATTCCACTCTGCAGTTTTGAATCCAGTTCTGACCGGATCAACATTGGGCAGCAGTTTCAATCAACCTTCCTGGAAGATTGCAGTGTCCTTTTCCTAAGCATATGATAAGTCTACTCCATGAGTACAGGACATGAAACCCATAATCATCCTACCCTCCACTCAAGAGGAAAAAAGAAAACATTTATTTAGAGGGTGTCTAAAGACCCCTGCAGGGAAAAGCAACCTCCACTGGGTCCTCTAGAGATGGAAAGAGATGGGTACCTGTCGCCTGCAGCCACCAAAATGAAATCTAGGTAGCCTTCATTCATCACTGTGTTATCTCCTTTCAAAATGATAAATCAAATGCCCTTAAGTTTCTAACTTTTAGACTAATATACTCCAGGAGTTTAGAAAAACTGTGTCAGTGCAAAATGATCCCTTGAAAGTATTTCTTCGTGTGCACAATCAGGCAGGATATAAAATCTGATTGAATCAGATTTATCCATCTTTTTTGGTATTTTCTGTAGTTTTAGTGGTAACATAATCATAGATTTGGGACATGATTGAAATGTCCATACAGAGATACTCCTTATTCTTCTAAGATACTGGTTATTTATTGTTGTCATAAATTTGGTCATGGTGTGTGTGCTATATGATTAACCTGTAATTTATTATACCCGAAAATTTCAATTCGGAAGCATTATATTCTCTGGATGATTATTTCTAGCACACAAGAAATTGGAATGACTCATTTTCTGACAATTAAGACATTGCACAACTTGGCCAATTAACTTTTTTTTCTTGCCGCAAGAGAAATGCATGCCCAGACCTGCCTGGGATTTCCTGGCTGATTATGATTCAACCAGAAGATTCATAATGGTCATGCTTGAATGATGCTGATGTCAGCAAAACATCTGTTCTCTTCAGCAACCAAAAAGCAAACATGAAAACGACGAAAATGTTTAGCAAACACTTGCTGGTGTGTTGATATTTGCAAAATTGTATAACTTTTCAACAAGATTTTGTTATGCAAAAAAGCATTGCTAAAGAGCTTACCCCAGTCTCAGCATGCCTATATAATTATGCATGATGACAGTCACTAAAAGATGATATGATGAATTTGATATGGAGATGCATGTTGATGTCTTTCTGTAGCATGGCTTTATTGTGAGCCCAATTGTCTCTACATCAAAACAATACAGTTCTTCAATCTTTGATAAAATAATTTTCCAATATTTAAACAAATTTAGTATTTCAAATTATTTCTGTGTCCCTTTTCTTTCACCAGTTTTCTGTTGTATTATGTGTGGTTGGATCTGCCATATTTGGTTATCATAGCCACGTGCAGTGCGTGCCTGGCAACGTCGTGGAGTGCGTCACAGCGTCGTGGGCAGCGTCTTGCAGAGCGTCTTCTGGAGCGTACAGCACGTCATGGCTGTGCATCAACCTTTGAACTTGAATTCTATTTTATCTTCTATTCAAAGCATTGAGTTGCATGTCTAGATCATTTCTTTCATGGGTCACTGCCAGTTCACCCAAAATTCTACATCATTAAATCCTAAGTACTTTAAAATTTAAGTCTTGGGATCCACTAGCTGGAATTCTGTTGAAGAGATGTAAAGGAATTTTACAAAATTTTAAGTTTTGCAAAATGTTACTCTTTTAGTGTTGCTGTCCCCTTTCTATTAAGAAAATTTCGAAAATTAATGGAAATTTCGAAATAAAATCTGCTTTACAATCATATATAGGTTTCTGAATTTCTGTGAAGTTTCTAGGAATGATATTTAGTTTGTACATGAAAAATTGCTTGCAGAACTGCATGCTACTAATAATGTTCATTATATTATGACATGCAAAATCGAATAAAAGAAAAGACAAGAAGTGTAACATCTTGTGTTTGAATTAAATACAGAATATCTTAAAAATACAAAGACTGATGTATGATTTGAGACCCTTCCATGTTTGCAAGTACCTTTAAGGGCATTGTCACGTGACCTTTTAAGGCATGCTGCAACTTAAGTGTCCTTTCTTCAAAGGGCCTTTGTGTGAATTGTGTCCTTGGAGTCATGACCTATCTATTTCGCGTGAGGGATCCACATTTTGAGAAATTTAATGAACATAATGAAACAAAATGATCCCCTTGAAATTCGCCATCTATCATTGTGAGAATATAGCCTTAAAATTGTTTTGTGAATTAAGTTTATCAAACATCAGAAAAGATCTTGAACCATATGAGGTTATCAGTTATTATTGACCAATTGGCAAACTTCATCGTATTGCTGTGCCATGTTGTGGTATGATATAGGTGTAGATAGATAGATATCGATAGATAGACAGATAGATCGATAGATAGATCGATAGATAGATTTAAAGATAGATCGATAGATAGATCGATAGATAGATCGAAAGATAGATTGATAGATAGATTGATAGATAGATCGATAGATAGATCGATAGATAGATCGATAGATAGATCGATAGATAGATCGATAGATAGATCGATAGATTGGACAGATAAAGTAGAACATCTGGATACATTCGAAAGACAGAAACCAGTGACGGATCCAGAGAGCGTATACTAGGGGGTGGGCGGGTGTCGTTACGGCATTCGCGGATGCATATGGGCATCGTTTCTGAATTCCCGGACCACGTAGATGCATATTTTTTTCAATATTGTTTGTTCCATCTCAATGGTTTAGGGAGAGCTCGGGCCCCCTATCCCCCCTGGATCCGCCACTGGAAATATAGAATTGAAACTGAATAATCGACTGGTTTGGTCGCTTTTGACTGGTTGCTCCAACTTTTAAACTGCTTTTGGTGATGCTGACTTCATAAAGATTCTGTCAGCATCCCTGTAAGCCCAGAGCCATCTGTTTTTATGATGTCAGCTTCTTTTGCTGCCAGAAGCATTGTTTAGTTCTACAGGTATCCTTATGAATCAGTGTTGAAATCACCCACGTAGAATAAGTATTGTCTGTGGTCAATTGATATACCATTCCAGCATGAATTGTATTTGAAATGTAAGATTTAATTGACAGATAGTATTGACTTTTGAATTTGCAATAGTGCTGAGTAATTTTGCAAGTTATGAATCGTGTAGGCATAATTGAAGCCTGTACGCCCTCAGGTAAATTATGACAGGAATAATTTACCATTAATTACATAGCAATGTCGATGTATGATTACTTGTGTTATGATATAACAAGAATACTTTTGCATATTAATTTTGGGAAAAGTGTATCTGGGAATTCCAACATGACTAACATAAACTCAAAGAATAATACTTGTCATATTAATTTATTTTTTCAAGTTAAACGATTAAACTCAGAATTTAAACATTGTTGTACAATCTGAAACGATTTATGGTATTGTTTCTTTTCTGATTTCCCTAGAAGTTCTGATTGGAAATACCAGCACAAGTTTTAAATTAGTTTGTTATTGCAGACATACTGGAAAAGGAAGGAGATGATTGTTTTGGGATCTAAGTGTCTTAATTTCTCCAAGATTTGATATGACATGAGTAGCACATTCAGGGAGCCATGTGTAAAGCTGTATAGCATCCATGGATTTCCATTGGCAATGACCCATGTAAAGTCAACGGTCAGTTGCTTTTGGTCAGTTGCTTTGGTCAGTGTGGGAGCCATTGGGCAACATGGTCAAGCTGACTTGAAGCATTGGCCAGTCAGCTTCTGTCCATTTCAGTCATCTGGGGTGTGGGAAAATCCTCTCCACAGGGGGCTAATTGAGGGGGTGTGCCCCCAGGCAAGGTGGGTAGACCATAGGTAGACAAGATTTAGCCTCCCTTATGAGGGCCTATATTGGTCCCATGTCTCCCTCATGTCTGACTAAAGTGACTTATACGAAGTTTTGACTCCTACTAATATGATTCTGTCTCAATCCTGTCTCTTTTGAACAATCTCTTAACAATTTGCTCTATTATGGTCAAATGTAAAATGACTCGAGACTCTCCACTGTCTCACCACATTATCCCTGGAATAAGTGGAATTGCGATGTCCATTAGACATAGCGTGAAATTAAACTTGTTCAGGTGCTTTCTGGTGGTCTGTCAGTGCCAGGCAGTATGGAAACAAAACCTAAGGCCAGTCAGTTTTTGCTCCTTCTAAAAAATGTTTGAAGGTTTTTGACAAAAGTTTTACCTTCTTTTTTACCATGATTTTATAACATCTATCTATCTATCTATCTATCTATCTATCTATCTATCTATCTATCTATCTATCGCTGAACTATATATCGCTGATCTACATATAGCTGATCTATCTATCGCTGATCTATCTACCTATTTCTATTTGTATCAATCTATCTTTTGTACCAATGAGAACTATTCGTTTCAGACAGATCATGCTCCATAAGTTAGGCCAGTACCCCATGGGGTACTGGTTAGGCCACTTATTGGAATGCCTTGGGCATAGAGCAAGCTTGAGACTTTCTCAAGATGTCCTGCGCTGATAAGGACTCCCTTGGCGCCCTCTGACGGGCCCTAATTGCATCATTTGCACTGATGCCCTTTCATCCTTGCTGGACCTCACCCAATGATGTCTGTTTTATATGGTTACATTGTCATTCTGGGTGATTTTAATACAATTCTCTATGGCTTTCAGCAGCCAATGAAGCACTTGCTGTCTGATAAAGTCCTCCCTAAACAAACATTTTATCAGATTACTCAAAAATACCTTCAAAAAGTAGGCGCCACTTGAACAATCAAAGGGATAAAACACTTTTAAGTGAAGTTTAACTTGATTTACCTTGATTTGCAAGAGGCATTTGACGTAGTTTATCATTCTATCCTATCTTGTTGAAGTATCTTCCCAGAAATCTTGACATATATCTCAAGTGTTCTAATATTTGCCATAGTACTGTTTACTAATTGGACACACAAAGTGAACAATCCACTACAATCACCTGCTATCTGGCCTTTTATCTGAAACAAAGAGTAAATAAAAAGCAAACAAAGAGTAAACAAATGATAACAAAGAGTAAATAAGTCTCCAGGAATCTTGAAAATAACTATTTACCCAAGATTAATCCTTGAAGAGCAAATACTTGAGTGTACTTTTTTGTGGTTTTGTCTCTTTTAAGTGTTTGTTTTGAGTTTGCTTAAAAGTTGTAAATGTATCATCAAACAAAAGGAACATTTGAAGAGTTTTAGGAGTTCACCTGAAGTGTTTACCTGATTTCCTGGCCCATTAATATCTCTGTGAGACTTAAACCATTATTATTGGAAAAAAGTTACACAGTGCAGATACTCATTACATTACTTTGTGTGCAATTGCTCACTGAAATTTAAAGAGCA